>OX439002.1:46688507-47168830 GCA_949316495.1 Amphiduros pacificus | reverse complement strand
GAGAAGTTGCTAGTTAAAGGGGTTGCACCTGTACCAATTTGCAACACACTGTCACAAGGGTTTACTCATTCTATGAAGAGCAGACTGCCTCATTCATAAACATGGTACAATTCAGTCACAAGGGTTGTTGACCCAAGGGATAGAACCCCTTGAAATGGCTTACATACTGAGAAGGTGGTAAAACACTATTCAATCATCAGTGTTTCTGATGTGCACAGTTATACATGTCTGTCATAAACAGAATAAATGATAAATGACTCCCCATTCACTGAGATTCAGTTGATCCTATTTCTATTGTTATATTTGAAATGTTAAATGCACTTCCTATATTACTGAATACCTTCAACAAAGAATCAAGCTTTATTACAAGCTGTATCTTTAAATTTTGTTTCCTTAAATAACAATATTTGACTAATTCTCATCTTTCAGTGCATGAACTTTGATTCATCTCATTCTCTTTCTTAATGCTATTCTTGTCAGGAACTTGGCAAGATTTCAAGCCAATAACTTCTTCATTCAAAACAAGGGATGGCATCTTGCTGTGGTTCCATGTTTTATATCTTATGTGTTTTTTGTCATCATTTTCCATTCATTAAGTTATGATTGTGAATGTATTTCTTTAAAAAATCATAAAAAAAGAAAATGACAGAGTGTCTCCTCTTACTGAAAAGTTAGCTCAGCTAATAAAGCTAATAAACATAGGCCCAAAAAAATGAAAGTTTGGTAAAGGATTATTTTTTTTTAATTCACTGGTGTTTCAGACTGCCAACTAAAAGTATTGCATGGCTCAAACTGAGAATCGTGTGACCCCAATCCATCAAACGATTGCAAATGTCAAAGCCTCACAATAATCAAGAATGTTTTCATTAAAGGAAAACTGGGCATCAATTTCTTCTATGGACCAAATGTAGATGCAGATTCTATGTTGAAGAGATGAACTATTCTGACACTTTTTAAAATATAACTTGTCATTAGGCTTAAACATTGATGTGCACATTTAATTTCATTCTAAAATTTCCACTACAGCTTTGTTCTTTATTTGCATAGTCGTGACATCAGCATGATTAGACCTCACATTTTGCTTCAGACAGAATTTCAACATTTCATCTTCCTTTCAAAGCTTGTGTCTTTGTGCATTTTCTTGGAATTGGATCAAACTTTTTTCAAAATCAGACATAAATTGTTGACAGTCAGCCAACCACAAATCTTGTTAAGATTGAGGTACTTGGAACAGTGGTATTGTAAAGTCTAGTTTGTTTTCAATCATATTCAACCAGGATATTATCCTATTTAACCAGGATAGAAGTATACATAAAGTAGATTATTTACACCATACAGGTTATGCATAATTCTCTCTTTGAAGTGAGTAAATATTAGCATAAACATATTGCAGCTGCTGTTATACATTATTATAAGCTCTCTGTCAGCAAAATCGGGCTTTAATGAGATAAAAAAACTGGCTCTGAGATGAGGCACAATACTGGTTTATAATATATATATAAATTCATTATTAACAGCATCACAGCATAGTCGCACACAACCAAATGTAAATGTAAATTTTTGTAGAAAGTATTGTCTACTATGTCTTGCACAATAAAATATCATTTGTTTCATTTTGGGCTTTTGTGATTTCCATTTTTTTATCAATCTGTGTTTTATCCCTTAACAATGACCCTTTTACCTCTGCTCTAATCTGTGTCTTTGATATGAGTCATTATGTATGAGTCATTATGTAGGGCTCATGATGAAGAATATGTATTTGTACATATTTTTGTATATGGTTACACCCTTTCATGCCAGTAAAATGCAGCCATTAATAATTCAATGGTATTCAAAAGACTTATTTTTGGGCCTCAATCTTGTTAAGATTAGAGTAGACTTTGAGATAGCCCTGTTTGCATGGAAGGTACATAATGGGTATACACCAGAATGCCAATCATTACTGTTAAAACCTAAATCTGGACCAAGAAATCTCAGATCAATAGATAACAATGAATATCATGTACCTAGAACTAATATGAAGATGAAGATGTATCATGATAGGGCTTTTGTGGTATATGGTCCAAAATTGTGGAATGCCCTGCCCTTGCAAGTGAAAACATGCAAGTCTTTATTTAAATAGCTTTAAATCTAAACTGAACACTCACTTATATAAGATATACTATCTGCAAAAAATGTGCCATGAGCAGCCACTGTCTGAAATGGCACTATACAAGTATTTTTTTATTATCATTATTAATCTAATTTGCATGTTCTTCAATCTGCATGTCCTTTCCTCAACTAACAAAAATATCCTATCATGTATATATGCAAAAACCACAACACTCCAATAGGCCTATAATGAACAATGTTTGATAACAAATGATATTTGCATTTCAAGGACTAATTATAATAGGTTATGTAGATACTTACCATGAGCAATTAATTCAGATGTCAGGTATCTTCTATTTGAACAGCCCATCTTTAATATGCATTTCAGACTTTTAAACTCCATCTCATTGTGACTTTACTTAACAGCTTTCTTTTTTATATATAATAGTGTCTCTGTTTTTCTTCTGCAAATGAAAAAAACAAAGCAAAAGGTGAGATTTTTAGTTTCAAGTTCATTGATGTCTCTGATTAAAAACAATAAAATGCATGTTAATGAACATCCGATCCTAATCTTATTGAGATAATAATTTTTATATTCTATGTTTTTTCATCAACTTCCAATTTAAAAAATGAAATTATATATATTTAGTTGTTTTTTTGTTTGTTTGTTTTTTTTTTCTCAAAAAAACCTGTTAAAGTTTGAAGAATAACATTTTGACTATTACAGGGCCAGGAATGTTTCATATTTGGGACAACCACTTTCAGATTTTTTCATTAGAATAAAAAGTTCAAATGAGCTTAAACTTTTTTCAAGGCTATGAAAAAGGGTTCCATTTTTTTACAGGCAGTGTGCATTACAAAGTGTGCATTTTTGTGCTGTTATTTATGTAAAGAACATACAGATTTGTTTGCAATGATAACAATAAATCAAAATTTTGAATAAATCAATCTTTTTGTTACTCTCCATAGTAGAGCCAGGATTTATACCTAGCTCTGCAATAATTGACCATAATCAATGAGTACTGAGAGGTCACGCCCATAACAAGCTTCTTTTAGAAGCCAATCGACATCAAGTAAAAAATGTTGTCACATGTAATA
Source organism: Amphiduros pacificus (assembly GCA_949316495.1). NCBI lineage: Eukaryota > Metazoa > Annelida > Polychaeta > Phyllodocida > Hesionidae > Amphiduros > Amphiduros pacificus. The sequence goes on along the minus strand of OX439002.1, from coordinate 47,165,641 downwards.
ACACAACCAATCGGTGTCCTTGTTTTGGTAAGAAAGTGACTACAACAATAAATACATGTGCATGTATAACTCAGTCAACTGGTGTCAGTGTTTTGGATGTGTGTGAAGTTTTTTACTTATTCACTTTTCACAGTTCATTATTCAGATTTGTTTCAAAGTCAATAGATGAGGTTGTCAACATGTTAAATTTGCAATGTTGTTTTCAAAATGTCACTGGGATGTATTTTGTGGCACTGTGAAAAGTGAACTGTGAAAAGCAAATAAATAACAAACTACACAAATGTTTGTTTGGGCAGAAAGTGAGTGCACCTGATGTGTGTGCGAGTATTATACTACCTCTGCTGTAATAGGCATGACACTGTTTCAATCTATTCCGCAAGGTCTATCTGTGGATTATGCAATCGACCTTGCGGAATAGATTGAAACAGTGTCATGCCTATTACAGCAGAGGTAGTATATGACTCTACCTCGCCATGCAGAGTATCTTTTTGTTAATCATGATTTCACCTTGTTTTACCCAATGACAATTATAACACTTCATATTTCAATAGGCTGATTGTGGGTTGCAAACTTGACCCATTTTAAACAACATACCCAGAGTGTGCAAAAAAATTGGAAGTGCACAAAAAACTCTCTAAAATCGAATCGTTAAAAATACAAAATGATAACTCACAATCATGCTTTCAAGCTTTGTTTTCATGTGTGCAGTCCACCTTGCAATGCAACTGATCATTCAGTTTCAGTCAAAATGCTGAAGTTATTTTCATTTCTATCTGATTAAAGACAGACGTATGATTTGCAACTGATCAATGGCAATAAAAACAATGAATTTGTCTTATTATTTTGGACACTAAATGTTAGGCCACATATATGCAAACAAAGCTATAAGAATAACGTTGATGTCAATTCCATTGTTTAAATAAATGGCAGAGTCATGTATATTTCACAGGATGGTGCAAAGAGTATTGAAAGTATTAAAATAGTTTTTAAAGTGTCAACCATTTGTAACCTCATATGACATTTTAAGGCAGCTGTTCTACATTGATGTTTGAGAACTGAAAGTTGAAACTATAGACACAAAAAACATGGGTTATCAACAGGCATGTAAAATTATTTTAGGATTGAATACCTGGCTGATTTGATGATTTTTCAATGTCAGGTAAAACACAGGAACTCCAAGGCAGGATCTATCTCGTAGTTCTTTCATCACAAAGCTTTTTTTGTTGTGACAGTTCCATGTTTACATTTCACATATGATTGCTCCAGCGAGCATCTGTCAAAACAAAAGTTCTTGCTATCTGCATTCTGATTGGTGGATATTAATTGTAAATACTACATTTCTGATAACTTTATGTTTATTATTTTTTTTTAAAGATAGGAGAAATGTGATTTTAAAATAGCTAGAAAATTTGGAAGGATCTTCATGTGTATTGAGGAAAGATTTTAACAATAATTTAGTTCTGAACTTCAACCAATATGGCCGCGTCCTGAAGGTTTAATTGCGTAAGTAAATGTTCAAAAAGTCTTTCTTGATTTATTGATATTACAATAGAAGGAATCGTCCAGCCGATACACTACAGCAGTCCCATTATATTAATTGTTGGATAGATCATAATTCTTCAAGTTATTTATCTCAATTTACTGTGCTTGCAGTACTTTTCCAATTATCGCTCATCCTAGCACAAGGAAAAGTTTTTCACCAATTGATGTACTAGTAGCCCTGGGTGACCACATCAGCTACAGTGGGCTGATTGGGGTCATGGATACTCCTTACCACTTTACCAGTCAGTCAGCAGATAATCAAGTTTTCTTTTATGCATAATATATTTCAGGGGAAATCTTGATATCACCTCAAATAATAAACTAACCTTAAGTGATTCAATATGGATAACCTTCAAGGCTATTCTGCCACTTGATGGTGCTTTTGCATTAACCGATTAAGATTAGAAAGGTAGTGTGACAGCATTTTGACTAAGTATTGGAAAATCTTAAGCTTGGCTTGTATGATTTTGTAAAACTTTGTGAAATTATTGAAAAACTTTGCTTTTCATTTTCCTTAGATCTTCAATTATATTGAGTTGCAGATCTTGTGCAAGCTTGATTTATTTTTAAAAATAATTAGAAGTAAGAAAACCAATTAACAAGGACAAATATGTCATCGACCCATTGCAGTAGACCATCTTCCCCAAGTGAAAACAACATTTTGGAAGTTCACAAAAAAATTTGAAGTGCCCAAAAACTCTAAAATCCAAACATTAAAAAACAAGATGATAATACACACTTTATTGTGATTTTTTTGTGAATATACAAATTAACTAAACATTGGTTTTTACTACAGCAGGTACTACAGCAGTTATCTTTCCCTCACTTGGATCTGAAGAGAATTAAACAACATGTCACTGATACTGAGTACCCAAGTATGGCACAGGTGTGTTAGCACTGCTGCACGTCAGAGTCGTCAAACCAAACAGATGGTGGACCGCTTCCTGCGAGTGGATCATGCAGGCGAGTTTGGAGCCATCAAGATTTACCAAGGCCAGTTAGCAGTCCTTGGAAAAACTAGTGTTGCTCCAGTTATACAGGTGACCTTTTCATTTGATTTGTGATTTACTTGTGATGAACATGCACATTATCATACAAAAGTCGAAAAAATTTGAGGAAAAGTTTCAATGATTTTTCATTAAATATCCATACTTCATTTGTTGTTTTGTAAACAGTTTACCGGTATGTACAAACTTTTATTTGGACTTAAGACCTCAAATGGCTATAGCATGACTCAATCGCTTGACAATGGTTGACAACAGATGATAAGGGATTTGATTTTGTAGGAAATGTGGGATCAGGAAAAGCATCACTTGGCAACATTTGAACATTTACTTCCTAAACATCGTGTTAGACCTACAGCTTTGCTACCTCTCTGGAATTTGGCAGGATTTGCATTGGGTAAGACTGAATTTTTACAGTGAAATGGAATACAGTAAGTAAATCTTGTTACTATAGTTAATCAGGCAATGAGTAAGAATTTAGTGATCAGTTATAACCTCCGATGTGGATGTAATTGACAGGTGCAGGAAGTGCATTATTGGGGAAGGAAGGTGCGATGGCTTGTACTGTAGCAGTTGAATCTGTCATTGGCGAACATTATGATAAGTATGTTACATACATTGTTAAGATTTATGAAGGAAAACTTAATCATTACAGATTTAGGAAACAATTTTTAAGTGAAAAATAACCATATAAGCATTTTTATTTTAACAATATCGAAAAAATGTCAAGAAATGTTTAGATCTGAAGTGTTGATATTAATCTTTGACAGCCAAATCAGAGCACTCATGGCAGATGGAAAAGATGGGTTAGAAAAACACAAAGATTTAATCAAGGTACTATTATATATTATAATTGTTGAAATATATGTGCAGATAAAACATTAGATTTAAATGAATATATTCTTTCAGAGTATAAGTGAAATTTACAAACTTGAAAATTGCAAACAATGAAATATTTTTCAAATATAGTTCAATATTATTCAGATATGGTCCCAATAGACCGCATCTTTTGTGTAATTTTGACAACTTTTTCATTACAGATAATTAGTCAGTTTAGAGATGAAGAGTTACATCATCATGATACAGGATTAGAACATGATGCTGAAAAGGTAGATTCCACCTATGTGAATCATAATGGTGCATACAATTGAACTCAAAAATGATTTATGAATGGAGAAAATATTCACATTGAATGGCCTCTCAGGTTGATTTTTAGTTATGCTGACTACATTGGCCTATGTTTTAAAGATGGATAGACAGTTTTGCAACTCTTTTTGATCTTTTTCCTTCCAAAACTCTAAATAAACTATAACGAAATCTATTTGTAAATATAACTTAATTTTATTCTGTCCTTGTGTAACATATATACATATTTTAAAGATATATATATATATATATATATATATATATATATATATATATATATATATATATATATATATATATATATATATATATATATATATATATATATATATATATATATATATATATATATATATATTTATATTTATATGATGTCTTTTTTCCATATTTTACAGGCTCCATTATATGACGCAATGTCAGCAGTGATTAAACTGGGATGTAAGAGTGCCATATGGTTATCAGAAAGAGTATAGGGTATTAAAGAAAATAATGAGAACTATTGTGATTTTATTTAAATATCTTGCTTTATCTTACTTTTCTGTTGTCATGATCAATATATTTTTCTGTCCGATCCCGATTATCTTCATTCTTTAAAGATTTTAAACGATTAATATATTTTCCTTGAAACATTTTTAATTATATATTTGAAGAAAAAAAATTATAAGTGTTATATATAAATATAGATATTATGGATAATTGGGAAAATATTAATCAAATGTAAAATGTGTTTTTAGGTAACCTTAATTCATGATGTTGTATTATGTAAAATTCTTGTTCTCTATATTTCTCAATAGGTAGGATTTAACTCAATTAATTTCTGTATAGAATGTCGAAATAAAGCACAATGTAAAAATTGATGTGGTGTAAATAAAAGTTCAAATTTAATAGAATGTTGGTCTTCTATATTCAAAGGTAAAATAATTTACTTTGTCATTACACATCTGTTAAACAAATGTTCATGAACATTACAAGTGTAATGAACATTTCAAACTATATTCACCAGGTGTCAGGTCACTTTACTGATTTATTAATAATGTAGTCTGCACTATCAAATTTGTTCCTATGTGGGGGTGGGGGTGGGGGGGGGGGGTTCTTAGGTGATAATACAAATATTAAATATAAAGAAATGCTTGATACATTCTCTAATTATTTTTATTAGAGAATGTAAAATACTGTGCACTTTATACTGAATACTTTAAATTTATGACCTGCTGAATTGTGCCATAGAAATAATAGAGTGGTCTATGTTAAATTTTTGGATCACTCCAATTAATGCGGCTCTTGAAATAATTTCAAAAGAAAATATATCTGGGGACCAACCTCTTATAATAAGCTATGGTGAATTTAAACCAAAAATATAGGTCCTACATTTCATTTGCCAGTTCACAAATGAATGACCTTGACCTTCCAGAAAAATGTATTGTGGGAGCCCATGAAACACATTTTAAATGTATACATATTTTAGAAAGCTTAAATATTATGTAAAGTGTTTTTAAGTTAACCTTAAATAGGACAAAAATAGCACTATATATATATATTTAACCAAAAGATTTATTGGTTTGACAAGCTAGTACATAGCATTGCATATTGTATTATTACACACCCAGATAATGTTTACAAAACAATCATGAATTATGGAAAGCTGGTATTTTAAAATTACAAATACAATGATCATATATGTGTTGGAGACTAAAACATTGACAGTAGAGAGAAGATTATTCTTACATAGCATGCTTTCACACATCAATACATCAGACAAAAGGTTCAAATACATAACATGGTCAAAATTATGACCACAGACATTAAAATGTCTCAATAGCAAATACAGCATAATTTATATTTCAAGTCACCATTTTGAGCTATTTTGCATCTTTTCATTATCTTACACAATTTGATGGAGTAGAACCTTTAAAGTTAAAAAAAAAATAATGATAATAAAAAGTAGCAGGCCACAGGCCTGCAGGACTCGCATACAATGTCAAATCACTCATACAAATTATGCAATTTTATTTTTTTGAATGTTAATTTATGTGTGACGAGTTCGCTCAAGCATGGCATTGTTGATTGTCCATATTAGAATCTGAAGAGCCTGACCTTGATAAGTGATAAAGTACATATTTAAGTTTTTGCTCAAGTCCTCATTCATGAATGACATGTTCACTCATGCATGACACTGTCCATGTTAGAACACATCATTAGAGCTATGCTGATCATTGATTTTTTCTAATGTTTGTGAACATTCTCTGGAAATGCCTTCCAGTTGCTTTTTAAATTATAATTCACCTCTGAAGGATTGGAAGGAAGTAAACCTCCACCACCAGCAATGCACTGGAAGGACGTCAAAATTGTTCTGGTTTAATGACCACATTTTCTAACTTCATACAATGTAATCATGATAATGATGTTCTGCCAATCAACGAAATTTAAACAGCCTAGTTCATTAGGTGGTAAAATCCTTTACCAGAGCAAACAATAGTTTCAGCCAATCAAAATGCTTGTTACATATTTAATTTGACTGTAAATTTCCATGTTATCTAATTCTCATTGGCTGATATTGGTCATGTTATTCAAAATGTCTCCATCCAAGACAACTCAGTGACAGCTATTAGATTTTTTTAATCATAAAAAAATGGAAAATAATTCTGAGCCCAATGGAAAATAGCCCGAATTGGTCCCATGAAAATACATCTCATCTCCTAATAGTTAAGAACTCCAACCAGCAGTTTCTGGGGAGAAGGTCGAAGTTGATGGACAGTTAGATTGACAGAATATTTCTTCCACCCACTGGAGAAGCTATGCTGACGTGTTTGGTGTTCATTGAAGAATGACATTGTTGATTGTCTATGTTTAAACACATCATGATGTATGTCCAGACCAAATATAGAGAGCCTATGATTTATAATAAGTGAAAAAAGTCGATGATCAGATTTTTATCACCAAACGGCCAGACATAATTGCTATTTCATAAACTCACATTGCATTGCATGCAAGTCAAACATATACATCTGAGAAAAACTTTAAAAAAATATCACATTATAATTATTTCAATACACATCTTACATTTATCAAATACCTTTTTGAAACCATTATGTTAAAAATGATAGACTTTATTAATTTGATACAACAAAAATGAAAGCAAATCGTGAGAACTACAACATATGACCTGCCATATTTGTTAACCCAAAAACTAAAATTGATATTTAAGAATCACAGAAGAGAAGTAATAAAAAATGTGAGCTTTTCTTCACACATTCAACTGATGGGGGGAGGGAATCCATCCCCTGGTATATAAGAGAATGTTTTCTATGAAAGAGTTCAATCTGGTACAAACAAATTAAACAAATATTTTTACATAGATTGTTACAACCATAGGTTATGAATCCATAATGTGTACAGCTCAAAATATTCCCTGGATTATTGTCCGCAAAGGAAAGAATGTGACCTACTGAACCCATTGTTGTGGAACACCTATTTGGTTTGCTTGGAAGTTTCCTTGTGAGACCTATAATATCTTTGTTGTCATACAATTAACAATATTTAAAGTAGTGTCACGAAAATCTATAAACTGTTGGCAAGGCACAGAAGGATTCACAGGCTTTACTAAAAAGGATATTTATGGGGTTTGTGAGTGAGTGCCACCTGGTGGCAGATAAAGAAAATAACAAGATTATCTGCCATATGGGAAATGGTAGATTTTCAGTGCTAAAATATTTTCCTTGATAAGTCATATCATTAATGAATTTACAAAATATTTAGGTGATTATATTTGAATTATAGGATATGACCACAAATTAATTTCTTTTAAAATGGAATAATTGTCTCCCCTCCCTGTTTGGTCAGAAATGATTAAACAAGCAAATTAGTTCTGCAGATAACACAACAGGGAAAGGCTTGTTTTTTGATACCAAGTATCTCGGAAAGAGTTAAATGTGTAAAGATATTATTAATGCTCTGGATATCATGAGTTCAGTCAGCTTTATGCCAAGGATTATGTTATTGTGTGAAAATTTCATGTGTGCCAAGGTGATATCAAAATGTTGTTTCGGACATATTGTGCCTCTATATAAGTTGCAGTGCAAAGAAGATCTTTGCTGATAATCAGATTCCATATTGATTAATGACTTGACTTGAAATGTTAGGAAAAGGGGTTATTGGCGCACTACTTTGATGAAAATATAAAATATGAATCCACAAGTGTTATCCACTGGCATAAATGGCTTATGTTTATTCTGATGTTTGGTGGACAATGTTACGTACAAAGTTACTTCAGTCACTTGAAAATATTGTCAATCAGCCACCCTTTAGTGTATAGTTTCTTAAATTTTGTTTTTCATTTAAATGGCCACTGTTTCATTTATTTTAGCACACTGTCTTAGCAAAGAGTTTTATTGACACAAACCTCTTAATCATTATATTGTTTTCAAATAATAAACAATTCTCTCCCAAATATTTCACCACATCTTTGGTTCTAAGTTTCAATGTAGCTGTACAGTTATGCACTTTTACAAGACAAATAAAATAGAGTTATAAAAAGAATGGTTCAAAAACAAGTTCACATAATGAGTTTTCCCATTACAATCAGCATTATACAATCACCAATTTGTTTATTTTGAAAAACTGCATGCAAATAAAAATTTTCAATTCAATACATGTTTATGCAATGGGCTAAATTTAAGTACTAATAAAATAATACTTTGTGACTTTCTTGCCAATTTACAGACTAGTGAATTACATATAACTTAGAAAATAATTAGCTTCAAGTATTATCACAGGAATTTAGTACTTATCTCACTAACATTAAAATATTAAAGAGTGAGCAGTTCTTACACGTATTTTCATTTATCAGAGTACACATATTTATTTGTATATTAATTCATCATGAAAAATACACATTGAATAGACACATTCAATATTCTTTAAATTACATCCATTGCATGAGTATACTTTTGGTCTTACTTATAAATCTGATTTGACCTGTCATAACCACTTTACCGTATTGAATATCAGTACTGTAAGTTTTCTGGTCAATGAATAAATTATTTTAACTTCATTTATCCTAATTTATCAAGTGCTGAAGTTTTTTTCTAATAATAAAAGCCTATGTACAAAAAAATATAAAATCATTATTTTGGGTTTATTAAAAAAAATGGTGCAATTTGAATGTGCATCTACAATGAAAAGGGGTATGGCCTACAATACATCAAATATCTCTGCCAGTAGTTACTTTTTATATTTTATTTGTCCTGATTTATTTTAGACAGGGATTTCATTTATGTTGTACTAAGTTCTTTCTTAAAAAAGACAAACAGCCTTATTTTAAAATATCGAGTAATAGCATTTTTCTCCCAGACAGGGAACAGGGGAACAGTTGCTCTCTTGACTGGATTTGTTTCAAAACTTTATGTTTTAGCTGCCGTCTCTTTTGAATAGTATCTTGAGTTTACCCTGTACAATCCTGACTACTTAAGTTGTACAATCACCATAGTCTGAACCATGGTCTGGGCCATTTTTCAAATTCATAATTCACAAAGTTTGATTTGTTATTCAATGGTGCAATCTGAACTTCAGCTCATTTGAGGGCTGAATTATCTGATGAATGCAAAGCCGAAGTGTTGCTGATTCCCTGACCTACTTTATGGTCTCTGTGGTACCATTTTGCTCTGCTTCCCTCTTCTTCATGGCAGCTAAAATTTTCAACTCCTTTTCTTCCTTCTTAGCATTTCTTTTCTGATATTCAATTCTGCAAAAAAAATTAAAAATTAAAGACATTTTGTGGAACCCAGTTGTTTCATAATTTCCCATGCTATGAAGAATGTTTGTCTTTTAATACCATGACTAAGAACATCCTAATTTATATCAATCTAATTCCATTATGTTTTGCAAAATTAGTTAAGAAAAGAGAAGGAAATAACAATTATGAATTGATTGAACCTGAAATCTTCAGCCAGTACAAAAAAGCATTAAAGATAGCTTGGAAAACCTGGTTATATGGTATAAATATCATCGTGCAAGAAATAATTGTGCTGTGATTTTCATATGATAAAATTACTTTTAAAGTTTAATCTGGCTTACATGTGGAAGACATTTACAATAAGATCCATCAGGTATTGTAACAATTCTAACAAAAACAGCACAATATGCAAAAGAAATTCATACCAGCACAATCTGTATGTGAGCAATATCATATTTCAAAAATACATATTAATACACCAACCTATTAGTGATGATTCTTTCGACAATTTTCTGTGTTGTCATATCATTATCACTATCCACAACAACGAAAGCACCTCTCTTCTTGGGTTCCTAGGAATAGCAAAGATAAATCACAGTACATGATACTTGTAACACATGTAATAAAACAAAGATTTTGACTCCCTTAAAAATAACAAATTAATTTAATTACTGTACATGTATGAAACCTGGAAACCTGAAAGATTATCTTTGAATAAAACTTTGTGTCATTACCCCACAGCCCACAAAGTCTTAAGAATGTCTTCCTTTTATATTTTGTTAAAATTCAAGGTCATTTCTCCATGGTTAAGTTTAAAAAGGTTGAACTTGAATGACTTAACACATCTACCATTTATGTCATTCTATATTCCAAATATAAATTTCTTCCCATTTAATTTTACTGACAGATCTTCAAGACAATTTCACTGCACTCAGGTCAAAATTTAAAAGTTCAAATTATTCATTTTTGCTATACATAAACTTCCACCCATGATCTTTTTTTTTACCAGATTGTAAATGATGTATATTTTAAAAAAGAAGTGCATTTATTTATCTTTTTAAAGTTTATATATCACTGGATTATTTTAAGCACTGACTTTGTGAAAGTTATCAAGGTCACACATTAAAAAAGACTCATTTTCTATTGATGTGAACAACCTTTGTATGACATGCGATGGTCATTGTTTCCAAAAAGCAGTTCATGCAATTTGAGACATGAAATGTTTCATTCCATTTTTCTGCACACACTTCCATGGAAGATAGACATTTGTCTGTGTTATCAGAGATGTACATACAGCGTAGGGATCAGCTCCATCTTCGTCCTCCATTACGGGCGTCTTGCCATGGCAGACTAGATCTATCTTGAAATGATCCATCAGGTCCGTAGTCACAGAGTACGGTGCTCCGATTACAACCTCAGACACATGCTGCAAGAACACATACAATAATTTCATCTGCTTTATCTTGAGGCCATTTAAAGGCCATTCAATAAGCTATGCCTTATTTTTAAATTAGTTCACACTTATAGTCTGTAACACAATTTTTTTATTAATTCAGGCCATCACATCCCAATAATCTGTGACAACTTATTTTAAACAGCAAGAGTGTAACATACTTCAAGATATTTTCCTACATAACCTAAGTTAACCTAAGTTTATATCTTTCTTTACTTTGTAAAATGTGTCATGTTGGGATAAGACTGAAAAGCTTATAATGTGAAATAGAAAGAGTTGATTTAAAGCAATACATACTCTGTTAGTAAGTACGCTGAGTACTCTCTCGTGAAGGTTCATTATTGGGTAGTTAGAACCTTTATATCTATTCACCATCTTCAAATAAGAAAACAACAATGCCATCATGGAACAAAAGAAAGGGCAAAAAGGCTGATTGTGGGCTGCAGTTTTGTTAATTTACCCTCATTGGAAACTACATACCAATATTGGTCAAATGAATAAGAACTGGAATAGTACAACTTTCCAAGACCCAAATATCAAAATAATAACACACACTGATCATGAAAATCTAATGGTGCCAGGTGGATTCAATAAACTTGTTAACAGCAAGTGCAATGTGTTTAATCAATAGGGCACTGCCTCCCTTTTATCGATACAAAATTGTGTGAAGTTTGGAGGAAACTTGACTCGGCCATGGTGAAAACTAGATTTGTATCTAATCTGTGTTACCGAGGATAAATAAAGGAATTTATTATTATTATTATTATTATTACTTTTTTTTTGGAGGAAACTTGAATTTTTTACTTACTATGTTATAATCATATTGTAGTTTCCACGGTCACTTTGTATTTTCTATAATATAGTCAATTTATATTTGCTAGATTTCATGTCCCTGCCTGTTCTTTGCCACACTTACCGGGTCAGTATGGACTCCAACTATGAGGTAGTCCCCCAATTTTGAAACCTCTTCCAGGAAGTCCACATGGCCAACATGGAACAAATCAAATGCCCCTGCAACGTAGACGATCTTGTCTCCAGGTTTTGGTTCTTTGCCTTCAGAGAACTGCACTATCCTTTGAGTAGTTGGAAGAAACTGGGATGTCCCCGTCCATGGGCTCTTTGTTGTGTGATCCTTACATGACAAAATTTTGATTGTAAATGTACATATCTAAATAATACATATATTTAAATAAGACAGCTATTATGTAATGGGAATTAATAGATACACCACTGCAAAAACCAAGACAAAAGTAAAATATTCTAATTTTCAAAGAAATATACAAAACGATGGGTTGATATTGGTGGGTGATGATTTGAATATTGGAGGTCAATGGTGATGAGGATATTGGAGGTCAATGGTGATAAGGATATTGGAGATCAATGGAGATGAAGATATTGGAGGTCAATGGAGATGAAGATATTGGAGGTCAATGGTGATGAGGATATTGGAGGTCAATGGTGATGAGGATATTGGAGGTCAATGGTGATAAGGATATTGGAGATCAATGGAGATGAAGATATTGGAGGTCAATGGTGATGAGGATATTGGAGGTCAATGGAGATGAAGATATTGGAGGTCAATGGTGATGAGGATATTGGAGGTCAATGGTGATAAGGATATTGGAGGTCAATGGTGATGAAGATATTGGTGGTCGATGGTGACGATATTGGAGGTCAATGGTGATGAGGTTATTGGAGGTCAATGGTGATGAGGTTATTGGAGGTCAATGGTGATCCAATGGTGATGAGGTTATTGGAGGTCAATGGTGATCCAATGGTGATGAGGATATTGGAGGTCAATGGTGATGAGGATATTGGAGGTCAATGGTGATGAGGATATTGGAGGTCAATGGTGATAAGGATATTGGAGATCAATGGAGATGAAGATATTGGAGGTCAATGGTGATGAGGATATTGGAGGTCAATGGAGATGAAGATATTGGAGGTCAATGGTGATGAGGATATTGGAGGTCAATGGTGATAAGGATATTGGAGGTCAATGGTGATGAAGATATTGGTGGTCGATGGTGACGATATTGGAGGTCAATGGTGATGAGGTTATTGGAGGTCAATGGTGATCCAATGGAGATGAAGATATTGGAGGTCAATGGAGATGAAGATATTGGAGGTCAATGGTGATGAGGATATTGGAGGTCAATGGTGATGAGGATATTGGAGGTCAATGGTGATAAGGATATTGGAGATCAATGGAGATGAAGATATTGGAGGTCAATGGTGATGAGGATATTGGAGGTCAATGGAGATGAAGATATTGGAGGTCAATGGTGAAGAGGATATTGGAGGTCAATGGTGATAAGGATATTGGAGGTCAATGGTGATGAAGATATTGGTGGTCGATGGTGACGATATTGGAGGTCAATGGTGATGAGGTTATTGGAGGTCAATGGTGATCCAATGGTGAAGAGAATATTGGAGGTCAATGGTGATGAGGATATTGGAGGTCAATGGTGATGAGGATATTGGAGGTCAATGGTGATAAGGATATTGGAGATCAATGGAGATGAAGATATTGGAGGTCAATGGAGATGAAGATATTGGAGGTCAATGGTGATGAGGATATTGGAGGTCAATGGTGATGAGGATATTGGAGGTCAATGGTGATAAGGATATTGGAGGTCAATGGTGATGAAGATATTGGTGGTCAATGGTGATGAGGATATTGGAGGTCAATGGAGATGAAGATATTGGAGGTCAATGGTGATGAGGATATTGGAGGTCAATGGTGATAAGGATATTGGAGGTCAATGGTGATGAAGATATTGGAGGTCAATGGTGATGAGGATATTGGAGGTCAATGGAGATGAAGATATTGGAGGTCAATGGTGATGAGGATATTGGAGGTCAATGGTGATAAGGATATTGGAGGTCAATGGTGATGAAGATATTGGTGGTCGATGGTGACGATATTGGAGGTCAATGGTGATGAGGATATTGGAGGTCAATGGTGATAAGGATATTGGAGGTCAATGGTGATGAAGATATTGGTGGTCGATGGTGACGATATTGGAGGTCAATGGTGATGAGGTTATTGGAGGTCAATGGTGATCCAATGGTGATGAGGTTATTGGAGGTCAATGGTGATCCAATGGTGATGAGGATATTGGAGGTCAATGGTGATGAGGATATTGGTGTTTGATAATGAGGATATTGGTACTTGATGGTTATTTGGGGGGGTTGTTGGTGATCAGGCATCTGAACATAGTGTCAAAAACTTAATTAAAAATTGCCAGGTAGACTAATTAAATGCCTTACCACCAAAAAAATCTGTCCAATAGACCACTTAAATGCCTTACCACAATACAATATATGAATGTTTATTCTAATAAAATAAGATTAAAAGATTAAATTGCAAAAACTTGTGATCTATTTTACTGGCAGGCATGTTCAATTGGAATATTTACAACAATAACATTTGCCATGCATGTTTATATTTGAATTTGCAGCATATACAAAAAGACACATAAATAATAAATCATAATGAAAGTTTATATCAGGGGTACTTAATTCCAACCACACCATGGTGCATTTTGAGACCAACACAAGAGTACTTAGTCATATCTTATATATTTCTGCATTTGAAATAAATAATATACTAAGATAAAAGTATAGAGTTCACAATAGATAAATATATATATATGTGTATATGATTTCAGTTGTCATGCTTAAATGGCTGTTGCAAATACAGAGGATATTGTGTAAATTATGACCCTTTAAATCCTCTGCTATTCCTATAATTGACTCTTCCAACTTCGTTTAATATTACTGGAAGAGCAGTAACTTGTCATTTGTCACAGTACTCCAAAAGAAACATTGTTTTATCATTTGCTTGTATGAGGCAAGTAAACCTGATATTTACAAATCATTAAATGTTAACCTCTAATATGAGTAGATACTTCCCAGAAATTGACATATATTTTTGCCACAAACTTTGGTCTCCAAGCAATGCTTCTGCCAAAGAGGATACAGCAAACCTATCTGTAATCGTAGTCGGCAATTTTGTGATTACATATAACTTATGTTAGATTAATGTGTAAGTGCCTCAGCCATGGGGAAATTATATATTAGCTACCATGAGTCCACCATATCAACGCCATTGGTGATATCATTATGATAGCGAGTTTGAGGGTGATTGTATTTCAGTGATGACTGTGAGGTACACAATTACTTTTTATGATCTAATATGAAGTTAAGTTTTATTTACACAAAAACGTTTGTTTTGCTTGTTATGATGTGTTCTGTTGTGTGACATTGCCAGATAAGCAAAGTTCAATAGAGAACCATTTTTACTGCAAATGTTGTTCTGTCTAGTACAAACACAAAATAATGTTTGACATCCCTACCATTGTCTTGGCTGGTTTGAATGGAAAGCCAACTGGTTGTATGAAAGTTGTAGTATTATTATTACGATATGTCTGACAGTAGAAATGTGTTTAGTTACAGTTGAATCTAAAAGTCTTGAAAAAAAGCAATACAAATTTTTTAAATCTAACACAATTATTTTGAGATAAATATTTTGTGTTGTTCTTTCCTGTTATTTAAACATTCCTACATAAGATTATGTTCCATTCACCATATTTTGTTAAATTATGAACTGAAAATAATTCTATTAATGTTAAATGATGAACTGATAATAATCTCAATTTCCCAACTATAGACAAAACGGGCCTTGTTTCTCATTGTAAGTCTTAATTTAAAAAAAACCACTCATATCTAAGCACCTCCAAATAAACCTAAAACTATTATTTTATAACATAAAAGGTATTACTGAGCTCAATCTATCCCAGTTTAACAAAGCCTATGCTTAAAAATAATTGAATCAGTCTCTATTGTCCCAAATAAAGAAGAAAAGAAAAAACCTCCATCCCAATTCTTTTAACTGAAGGGAAACAAGGCCCTTTTTGACCTAATTCTTGAGGAACAAGATTTTAATTAAGTGACCTGTAGGAAAATCTTGCGATCTATTACACTCTAATGTCTCTACATTATAATATTATCAATTGAGTTGACAATCAAGTTACATATATTGCGATTGGAATTTTAAGTAGAATACTTAAAAAAAATTGCAGTTTTTCCATGTCCAGAAATATATGTATATTTCACAAGGTCAATTATATTAAAATCTTTTACCCATTGTTATTTGTAAGACAAATTTAGTGTTTGGGCAAACTGTCGCTCAGAGTTCGGCATTGCATGTAGCATATACATACGCGTGGATGAGTCCAGCATTAACTTAATTTCCCTGCACAATGATAGCATTAATTCATATTTTAAATTTTATCACTTACATCTGCTGCTAACATAATGATACATTTTCGACCACATTTGCAGTAATTCATCTGAGAAGTCAGAAAATGAAAATAATTAAGCATATTTCATCAATATTCTCTCCACTTTACTGTAGAAGACTGTGTTTATCTTGTTAATTCCCTGTAGATCAATCATCATTATAGTGTACATGCGTAAAGCAATATATCAATTTTACTGTAATATGATTCTGTATATTTTGTTGATGAAAAATAGTGATTCTATTGGTTAAAATCATAACCACACAGCTGCTGGAAGGTGAGGCTGCATGCAGCAGCTGACTAACCTGGTAACCTACTTTTTAAGCACAAGTGTTAAAAATAGTCTGCTGCTGGTTTTTGGTAACCTACAAATATATATCATAGGCTACAAAGCAGACCTGCTGCTGCTATTTGGAAGCCATCCAGTATAATACTCGATGCAGACTTGATGCTGCTGAAATTAAGAATCATCGGTGCTGAAAATAGCCAGCTGGATATTTGACAGCATGTCTACATACTATTACTTGCCCTGTAACAGTTATTTGAGCTACTTTTGAATTATAAATGCTAAAAAAGGCTTTTGATTTAGTTGCAGAAATAAGCTTCTCTCGGCTGCTTAATTGACCTTTTCACTAGGCAGGGTATCTACAATTCTGCAGGATTACATCACCTATCATATCTTCAACAATTGACAGGTGTAGTTTATTTCATGCCAGCCTCATGTAATCAAATGATACAGTTTAGATAATAATATGAAATATTGTTAGACTTGTGTTTCCACCTCCATAATATTTTATCAATAAATGATCAAAAATTGTTAAATGATCTTTGGTTATACCCCTGTCACATTTGCCCCGGATGCCAGCCAGGAAGTAACAATTTGCTGGTTTGCCAGGTGCTGGGGATTTTATTAGCTATAATTGATATATGGTCACATTATACATGGGCACCACATGGCATTCTGGGCCTGACACCGCAGACTTGAGCAGATGATAATTTCAGCCAATCACAATGCACAATACATATTGAATTTGTTATTTAGATTGTTATTGGGTGATATTTGTCACGTTATTCAAAATGGAAGCTTCTTTGACAACTCAGTGATAGCTATTAGATTTTTCCAAAAAGTCATAAAAAGCTGAAAACATATGTTTTTTTCTTTTTTGTAATGTTTGTGAATATTTTATGGATATTGCTTCATAAATGATCATTTGAATCCATTCCAAGAGCAGACTTGAGCAGATGATAATTTTGACCAATCAAAATGCAAATTATTTACCAAATTTAGCCCTTAAACTTATTATCTAGGTCCTCATTGGCTAATGTGGA
This sequence comes from Amphiduros pacificus, assembly GCA_949316495.1. Lineage (NCBI taxonomy): Eukaryota > Metazoa > Annelida > Polychaeta > Phyllodocida > Hesionidae > Amphiduros > Amphiduros pacificus. Next base: position 47,148,130 of record OX439002.1, on the reverse strand, counting down.
AACAATCAAAGTTGACAGACAGAATAACAGAATATTTTTCCCATCACTGCAGAAGCAATGCTGACATACCATAGTCAGCATAGTTAAAAAAAATATCTTAAACTTTATTTACTGTTAATTTGTGTTTGGTATTCATATACAAATGCTACATAAAGAAAAGAACAATAAAAATAAAACACACTTTAAAAATAGAATGGCTAAAAAATACACACTTAAAGAATAAAACACGCTGAAACAAAATCTTTAAAACAATAAATATATCATGCTCTATAGCTTTATTAACTTTAAACTCCCTTATTCCCTCATACAAATAGATAGATACATTGTGAAATCAAATGCAATAATATATAAATGATAATATAATGTAAATTAGTAATAATATAAAGCAAGTTAAAGATCCTGGCAATATGATATTGTGCCAATCACAATGTTGATAACATAATAACAAAGGTGCCATAATTAATTCAAATTAAAATTAGAAGGGATTCCTGCAGAGATATGAGACCAGACTGACAAACATTCCTGACTCTCAGTGAATGAGGTAAAGACCTACTATCTGAGACAGACCATGCTGAATCAAACAGCAATCAGAGATTTCCATATATTCCACTTTGTCAACAACTACAGGCAAAAAAATATGGCGTTAGTACATGGCAGATTCTTTGAATTTAATGGCTGATGTATTGGATGGGCAGACCTATTTTTTGTACATTTGCGAGATGTTGTTCCAAGCACTTTTTGGCAGAAGGAAGATCTTCATTGTTTAATAACATACATTATTGAAAACGTACCTAAGGTTGGCCTCATGGCCAACTTACTGGAAGTTTAAAACCCATGATTAAATCTTGAAATTGCCTCCATGTTAAAATTTCTTTGAAAATGTGTCTGAGTTCAAATAAAATCCCAATATGAAGATTTCATATTTGTTTTCTGTATAGAGTCATTATTTCTTCAATTTTCTAAGTGACAAAAAAATCTATATGTTCTGACATGCATATTTCATTAATAAAAAATATTATAAAAAATAAATAAATTCTCTAATGTTCTGACATGCCAATAACTCAAGATATAGCTGGATTATGAAAGTTCATTTTTGTTTTCTGTATGTATAGAGTCATTATTCTTTACATATTCTATGTTTACAAAAAATAATTAAATTCTTTATATTATTGGTGCATATCACTCAAATAAAACCCCCAATATAAAGATTTCATCTTTGTTCTCTGTTTGAAGTCTAAGCTCTGAAAATCCACCAGATGGCAGCATTGGTGGAAATGAGAACTCAGGGAAACACCTGATGGAAAATGCCTTGTCCTTTTTTCAACATTTTTTTTATATTATTATTTTCAAGGGCTTTGAGGTAACTTGGTCCAATAAAGGTATCCAAATTAGACCATATGGTCCTTTAAACCCTAATTCCTATTCAGACATATCTGCTATCATAGATGCCAATAATCAGAAAAATCTAGACTTTCACTTCTAAATGGTGAAGATAATGTAGCGCAATGGACTTGTTGAAGAACCATATCAACCCATTTAATTGTTGACAAAATGAACCCAAATTGATTCTCTGATCTGACAGGGGTGCCCCACTTCAATAAGTGGATCATTATTAGACCTTGATCCACACATGCCTCTTGATTAATCAACAGCTAACACAAGATACACAAACAATACCTGATCTGATCGCAATACGTGTCAATGACATTATAAAGTATTTAAAATGTCTCACAGAATCAAAATGCATGTATTCTAAAAATAAGAAACACAAGACTCCAATGCAGGTTATGCACAAGAAAGTCCTCAGAATAAAAACCTGTTGACAGAGCGATTGAGTTACACCTTAAATAACAGTCTGAGAGTGTTGTTCCTGTGATTCACAGTTGTCCAGTTAAAGGGGTGACCTGGTTGATTCAATGGATAACCTTTTACTTTAAAAAATAAGAAACATACTGAAATTCCAATTTTGTGTTAAACACCTGGCTATTGCTACTAGTGGTGGCCCATTAGGCTAGGTCACCTGGTCATTTCAAGTTGACCTACAATGGAAAAATTTCACCTCTAAATATAGAGCATATGACCTGTCTCACATGATTTAAAGGGGCCAAGTAATATTTGTTCATTAGTCCAGTTACAATTTACTGTGGTCATTTTTTCTGTATTTGTCATCTTTTGCTGGTGGCAGCCATATTGTGGGGATTTCAGTAGTACCAACTCATCAGAAACATGTTAAATATTAATAGCAAAAATGTGATTAAATAAATCCAAAAAATAAATGTATAAGTATCATTGTTTGCCACAGTACGTATTCTAGGCTAGGTCACCTGGCCATTAGGCAAGGTCACTTGGTCATTTCAAAATGTGGTTAAGAAAGGTGTTGTGCTAATCTCCAAAACAGACCCAGGGTTTATGTCTGGCTCTGCAAGTATAGTCCAGGATTGACAGTTTTAGGAGACCACACCCAGTACAATAAGCACAGAGTCAGATATTTTGCACATGTTCTTACATGGCCAATTGGTGTCATTGTTATGACTGGAAAGTGAGCACAACAATTAACAAGTTAAGATATGTATTGTTAGTAACACATATACCAAAATAGTAAGACAAAAACAATCATGGGATGGAGCATTAATTTCTAAGGGGGTGGGGTGGGGGTAGAGTACAAAAAAACCTGATTTTTTTTGTAAATCAGTTCTCATAATGAAATGATTAAAATAATTTTGAAAGTGATGTAAAAATCCCAAACAAATAAACTGATATATCAATGATATACTTTTCCAACGCGATATTTCCAACATACCCCCCCCCTTCCCAATTATAAATGATCCAACCTAAATTGCTTTGGACATTGGAAATGGGCATATACACATGCACAGCGCTGTCATTATGCATGGCCATGTCTAAGAGCGAACCAATTGCAGAGTCATATGGTAATTGTATGCTAATGTGAAGAGAATGTTTTCCGCATTTCGTGCAATTGTAGTATACAACTCTATTTTGCCATGGAGAGTAGCATTGTGCCTTGCCACCTGTGACAAAAGGGTCAGTCTTGGCTTTTTATATGGCACACTTTTGAGGCTTGTACAATGTTAAATGTGTTGACCTTTTTATGGCAAAATATAATATGTCATGTTTGTAATGTTATTTAAATCAAAATTCACTAGCTTTTGACAATTACAAATATACTTTTATGGCAGCCATGAAACCTTCATCCCTTTTGCTGATCAAAAAATAAATCCCTTGGTTACTGTATACAGACAAATTTTTTTTTCTTAGCAAAAAGAACTCTGGAAGACATTGTTACCCTAACATTAATCAATTTTATTTGTGCTTGTCTAGAGACCAATATTGTATTGTATGAATGGTCAACGTACATGAAAACCAGCTACAGCTTATATATTCTCCAAAATGAAAAAGTATTAATAAAAGTCAACAACATAAATAAGGGATTTCTCACTCTACAGGACAAATTATCAAATTCTGATATTATTCCATGACTATGTAAATGATCAGTTTCTCCATATTTTTTTAGAAACAGTGACCTAATTAACCTCTAAGTAGGTCAAAGGGATCAATTTATCTAAATTATTCTTCAAAATAGACACAAACATCTCACATAAGATAGGTATGGTGTCAATAAATGCTATTTGGTGTGTTAAGTATAATATCACATTCTGAAGATCAACCCCTGTGACTCTGAAAATAGCTAGAAGTCCAAAAATATCAACTTTATCTGTGCCTAATTAGGCTTATCATGAATGCCAAGTTATTTTGATATTGCTGTATTTTCACAGAAAATTGGGTTCTTTTGCCCCTTTGCTCATCTTACCCTTTACCTTGATCTAAGGTCCCTAAAAGTGCACCCTGAAAAAATTCCCGGGCCGACATATTATTATTAAATAAAAGCTATCCCTTGCATCCAAGCATTAAGTTTCGAAAAAGAAAACAAAGAGGCAGGAACAGCAGCTTGTGCTTATTAATAGTACTAACCCTGGCCGCACTATCATAAATGGTTCCAATGACCCTCAGAAACAACCTTAATTATCAAAGAGGAGTTTGTCAAATAAAAAGCTATAGGTCAGGATACTATTAAATAATCAATGCCCTTGGAAAAACAGAAAATGTACTTCTGTTAAAAGATAAGCTTTCAAATGCAAATATTTCTAATTGAGATCTTATCTTACAGATATAGTTTATATCCTATAGACCAGGAGGGCATTCTTAGAATTATGGCACAGGTCATAAAAGAGATGGTACTGGCTTTATTATTATAGAGACACATCTGTGCGGTTAATGTAGAATAAACAAAATAACTGGGGTTATTAATAAATGTATGTCTGATTAATATAGCATAAATTACATATTCCAAATTGAAGTCCAAAGATGGTTTTTTAATATATGATTGCAGAGAATTCCAAAGTATATTAATTCAGTCTTTGGCTCTCTAATTAATCTGTATTTTGTCACTCACACTTCACTCTTTGGTAAAGTACTCTGCAATATTTCACAATGGTGAACATTATAATGAACCAAAGCAAGGAATGAAAAGGTCCAGTAATGAGTGAAACGGAGGTCACAAAAGAGCCACAATATAAATATCTATATTGTAGCATATGTGAAACGAGTGACAAAGTTATTCTCATATATTCCTTGATGAAATGGATGTTATGGTATATATATAATACAGCTATATATTTAATCAGACATACAGTATCCCAGATTAATTGGATCCTGTTCATACCTCCTGCCACGGCATCATGACTGGTTTTTGGACCAAAAAACATGCAACATCCTGATGGAAATAAAGTAAATTAAGTGAACCACAAGCATGACTATTCTTGGATTCTGAATGTTGCTCTCTATCAGGCTCTCTCACTCATTCCACAAAAAAAAGAGTGGAAAGAAAGACCTGTCAGATGAGCTGTCAAAATATAATATTTGCCATAAAAATGGCTGAAGTTGACAGAATTGATCAAAGTGTATCTAAATTATTACTGCGAATGTTAATATACAACTGTCATATTTGTTTCTGTTAACTAGCAGCAAACAAACAGTGTGCAACCATCGGTCATGACAGGGAAATCAGGGCACATATATATCACTTTGCTGACAATTCCAATCTTTTACAAACATACTGGTAGCTCTGTGAAAAACATTTATTTCAAGCTGTCATATTTTCTGAGATGATGGCTTTGATGCTGGCTTTCACAGGGCCATAGACTGAGACACAGGGCAATAGACTGAGATAGAGTGATGGAATTACATGGTAAATTAAAGTTTGTGGAGATGAGCTTAACTGATGTGACAGCTTAAGATTAACATAAAATTCATGACAAAATTGACTCCCCTTGGTTTGAAGGAAGATACAATGGTAAGTTCAAATTATTATTGCAAATGACATAGCTACACATGTTAATGCCAACATTTTACAGGGACATAAAAATATATTTTTTTGCAAATCCACATCTTCAGATATCTAATGTGGTGCAAAAATACCAACACATTTTTGTTTCTATTACATTGTTTTGGATTAGCTGCCAAATATATTCATATTGAGTCTTATTAATTTTTTATAGCTGAACTTCAAATTATGAAATTATAAAGCACTTTAAAATGTGCTTTGCAACAGTCTTTGTAGTTTTCAGAACAGTTTTCCTTTTGTTGATAGCTGTCTTAGTTTGAAAAATATGATACAAAATATAGCATAAAGCATGTTTGTGAAATTGACAGCTCTCTTGTCTTTTCACTCAAAACAGGAGGTGCCCCTTGAAATGAGTGATAATAGGTAGTTTGCAGAACTCAAGAATTTCCAGTTGATGTGCATTCAATTCTCGCTATCTGCTCTCCCATATCTGCTACACTTTCACAGCGCTGCAATTGTTATTGACCCAATTCTTTGCACACAGCACATCCAGAACAGTGGCAGTTTTGCCTCTGTAATGGTGACATATATTACACAGAGTGCAATATATTTATATAAAAATTGCATAACAAAAACGCAATAGCACAAACATTGGCTTGTTAATGAAAATTATGAATCTGAAATTTCCCTCCCATCTTGAAGAACTGTGGGCAGAAGTTTACAATGCAAAATATTTCAGTCATGCATGGCTCTCTTGTGCCAATGTCATAAATTTTTCACGGACCAGCTCAAATTCCAGGAGAGCAGATAGCGAGAATACTGTGATAGGAATACAAAACAGACAAACCTACTGCAGGGGGACTAAAAACATGGGTATTAAAAGCTTCATTCTTCTTGATGCTCAAATTTTTCAACTGGAAAATAAAATCTTTTACAAATGATGGCTTATAAAATATAACTGATCTTTCTTCTGTTCTCAGCCCTGATTACTAGGTCACGAAACAAATCTGTAAAAAGCCATGCCAATTTCTACACTCTTTGTTTGCAAATTATTTAATGTATATTTAATCTAACTGAAAATAAAAATATTTTTAAAACAAATCTTAAAAAAAATGAAAGCAATAATCCTGACATATATATATATATATATATATATATATATATATATATATATACACACACATATATATATATATATATATATATATATATACACACACACATATATATATATATATATATATATATATATATATATATATATATATATATATATATATATATATATATATATATATATATATATTTATATCACTGATAAAGATAAGGTACAATGTAAATACCTGTCCTATTTCTCTCAGACTAGACTTCTCTGGTGCCTTCTCTTCATTAAGTTCATGATGTCCTTTGGTCACAAGTAACATTCTGAAAACAAAATGTACTGAATAGTTCTTGCAAGGGATTTTGTTTTTCAATAAACATGTTGTTTTTTTTTTTTTTGGTCTGGAATTGTTTAAATTTGGAATTCTGTGTTCAAAATTAAATAATTTTGTTTAAAATAGTGCAATGAAATATTACACACAGTAAAAGTCTTATCACTATTTATGATTAAAGTTAATGGACAAAAGTCCAGGATGGCAAATAACACTATCTAATCTGAAACAAAATGTTTACATTATTGATTTTTGGTATATAAATATATTACCTTCCAACTAAATCTGTGGTAGAAATCCCCCTGGTCCTCTGACATTCTCTAATGAATAAATATATTTGTAAATTAGTAATAATTTTGGAACACATAGAGAGTATGAGAGTGTATGAGTATTAAACTTGCACGAAACATAAATTTGATATGGTTCATTGACTCTCCGCCACTATAAATTCTATAGAGTCAAATAAATGACAATAAGCTTTTGGTATTGACTTTATTTCAGAGATTAACTGGGATATCGAAAGGTCAGCGTCTTCCGAGATATTGATAAAGAGAATGTCCCTGTGAAATTCCAAACAATCTGAATAATGTTTTTAACAACCTAACAAACAAATATTTGGCCAGACCCTTACTTTGTACATATTTTTATGAGATTTTACATCTAGGTTTGTGTTGGTCTGAATCCTCCGATCCAATATCCAGAAGATAGAAAAAGTGTATCAGATTGCTTTCAAAACAGATGTGAATCAGAAAAGGTTTCAACCCTAGATGGAGCCATAGCATTACATATGAGCAACAACTCAACGATGGCCATTGTATTCTGAATAAAGTAGTAATAAAAAATATTAAATAGCATTGTGATCATGTAGCTAAAAAAAGGATTGTTGTCTCTGTACATGAGTCATTTTGACCAAATAGAGGACTGGTTTGTCTGCATGAAGGTGAAGTAAATGTTTCATTACAATTAAATAAGATTGTCATTCTTAGTATTGAAAGCTGTATTGATTTGCATCATTTGTTTTGAACAGTATTGAACAATTTGTGGTGAGTTTGTGTGTTCCCTAGAACAAAACTACAATTAACAATTACCAGAATGTTATTAGTCCATAGTTCAGCAAAAAAAAAAAACAACTAAAGTTTGCCATAAATGACACATAGCCAGCTTTATCTAAATTTTCTTCAAGGTTGAAAAACTTATCAAAATGTGAAATTTGTGAGGTTTAAAGGGGCACTAAATGAGTAGTAGCAATGCTAAATGATCTGGGCTTGGCCAAAATCTAGGCTTCGTTCAGAACAGACCATTAGTGCAATGTTAATGTAAAATTTGCAGTATCTATGTTATTGTTTAGCACACATATTATCATATGCTGTGGATTATTCTCAATCATGTCACAAAAATCATGAGATATCATAAGAAAAAAAATTACATTTGGTTATTCGTTAAAAACTAAACTGTGCTTAACTTTTTAAAATGAGTTAGATTTCATGTTTATGCAGCATTTTGTTTATCTCAGTGTGTTAAAAAAAACTCCAATTACATTAAAGATCCATGTGTTGGAAGCTCACAAAAAATAGGATGTTTACTGTATTACTCCATAGCCCATTGAAAAAAATCATTCCCTCTAACCCTCAGTCTAACATAAATAGGCATCTCTCAATTAACAGGTTTATGTGTACAACATGAAAAAATAGTAAATAATACATGACTTACTTATACTTTCCAGCACTTTTGACAATATGATATGTGTCATTGCCTTCTGCTGTGGTTGTTATATCATCTGAAAATATTCATTTTTTTTTCAATCATAATTTGACTATCACCATGGGGATGCATTAATCAAAAAATTATTAGACATGAAAGACAAATACATTTATCACAAATATGTGATTTTTGGGGGGCAAAATTTGTCTTTAATTCCTTTAAAATCTAGATATCACTTCTGTTAGTGTGCCTTATCAAATTATATTAATTTTCTGTCAGTGATTGGTTCAATCCTACATATTAATTAAAATAAATGACCTTGAACTTTCTGATATCCAATTTTAAACACTGATTATAGACAATACTGTGCAAAACATAGCTACCCTCTGGCCATTTACGTAAATTTGTTATGAAAAGTTTGAAGCATTTTTGACCACTCAAACTAGATACCTTGTGACACATGTCACAATCGGTACTGTAATGATCTGTGGTGTCAACAATAATAGTTTACATGGCTGAGGTCAGATTCCTTAATGCTAAATACATTACACTGGCTGATATCTGACATAATGACGAAGGTCTTTTCCTCTGTGCTGCAGGCTATTAAGGTCTATAATCCACAATCAGTTTGAAGCATCGGGAGAGAACTTCGGGTGGTCTCGTATATTTACGTAACTGCCTTCGGCACACATGGTGGACAAACTCGTTTGCATGAGATTTTTAAATACTCAACTCTTTTAGTGATAATTCATATTTTATGCCATGATTATATCTAAAATGTTCCAAAAAAGTTTGATTATTCTTTGGATGGCATTAAATAAAGAAAATATAAATACTTGATATAAGTCACCAGCTGCAAAAACTGAGTCGAACCGTTAAAACGGGTTCAATTTAACTAATGAAAAATTAAGACTAGGTGGTTAAGTTTACTTTTTCTGTGCTAAATTAACAAATAACATTACTTTGAACACATTTAAGCCAAAAAAACATAAGTCTGTCCCAGTTTTTCATTGTGGATTATAGACCTTAAGTGCACTTACACTCTGCTCTCTCATCAATTCATAGACCCTGTTAAATATCAAGACCCCTGCCCCATCCCCATGCCAGTGGCCTGAGCACAGATAATAAAATAACAACAGTACACCCAATACCAGCAGCAGCTAAGTCAGAGGTTAGTTGTAGCACAGGTTCAACTGTAGGTCAATAGCAACAATAGAGACTATAGAGTGCTGTGTAAGTGATAAGGAACTGATTGCTCTAATTAGTCACATTTGGCAGCAAGCCGAAATGATCATTTCCTTTACCCTCCCCCAAGCCAAAAGATCATAGAATAATACACACAGCTAAGAACTCTGACGAGTTGTTTCAGAAAAGATCAAAGTTGACAAACAACGAGAATAACAGATAATTTCTTCCCACCCCCTCGCTGCAAAAGCTATTCTGGTATAAACAGCATAACTAACATTTTTGGTCGGCCTTTGCGGAGGCCGGCCACTTGGGGTGAGATTGGTTCTCAACTTGGCTCTGTCAGACGGTCTCATTCACTCCCCAGTGTAAGAATTGTCTCAGACCTCCACACTCTCTGGTCTGGAATCATGTAATATGCTCCTCCCACACAACATGCACAAACTTATGATGTAAGGAGCTCCCTCACTTGATTGTCACCATGATAATCATCAGGATACTTTAATTGTATGATATTAGCTTTGAAATAATACACCTCCATTTTTTTAAACAATTTAAGTTATACTTTTTGTGGAACATTCTTCCTCCTGACATGCAGCATAGAAATCTTGTGATCATCTGACCTATCAAATCAAATCAAATAAAAAAAAAACCTAGAGAGGGCCACTCTGACACTTGATACCATCCACTCACTCTCCATGCCACGGTGTGCATGCAGTGGACAAAACCTCTCTTGAACCTTTCAGTATCATCATGGAATAAATGGTATCATGCATCACATCTTAAATACACCAAGAGGTGACAAGTTGTAAAAAGTACCCCACAGAGAACAGAGAGAGGTGATGACCACATCACAGGGATGGTTTGAGATAACTTTGTGTCCAAGCTTGATTGCCACCTTGGACCGGATTACCCCTGCCTCCCAAACTCTGACCTAGTTAAAGTTATGGGTTCCAGCTAAACATGTTTAGTCCTCAAGATGGCATTTAACACCCATTGTTGTACTTCAGTAGGAATGTACATTGTGAAATGATCATTCTGGTACCTGATTCATTTCCATTCACCAAACAGAAGTGATTTTATTTAGAACAATTCAAATGTCAACAATTCAACCAATTGTCTTGAGAACCCTATTTAAACCAGAAGAAATTATTCTCCAAATTATGAACATATTGTACAGGATATATATAATTACATATGTTAACATAATATCATGATCTTATCTTCTCTGATTTGTAAAGGATTAGAATCAGAATATTTTGGAAGTTGTGACCTATACAGCATTTAAGTAGGTCAATGTGACCTAGTTACAATTTTTTTCTAAAAATTATAAACAAAGATATTGTGTAAGATAAATGTAGGGAGAATACATACTATTTGTAGTGTTTTGCAAAATATCACAAATAGTCGATTTTGAAAATCGGCTCCTGTGACCTTGAAAATTGAATAAGGTCACCCAATATTGTTGTGCTGACTTTATTAATAATTTAACACTGTTTTCTTACACTTGTACAGCAGTTTTAAAAGTGGGATAAAAAGTACTGACCATTTCATTTTAATGGACGTCTTGTCATGCATTGTGACTACTGAATATTGCCTTACCTCCATGAACACAGAAGTCACATTCATATTCTTCCATTACTTCTAACTGGGTTACATATGGGGAATCCTCTACGATCTAAATACAATTTCATGAAAAATATAAATATTACAAACATGCATGTCATTTGCATCATTTAAAAAACTTATTTTGATAAAAGTCCACTTTAAATTTATTATTTTGTATAATTTAAATTTATATGATTCTTTTGAATAGCATCATTGTTGCAATTCTAACCACTGGTGTTACTGGTGAGTTAAACATGCTCTGATAGTTTTACCTCATCTTTAATTCAAAATCTTTCAGATTGGTAAAGTTCTGGTTCTGAACATACAAATATGAATATAAATCATGCCTTGGCATGTTGTTATGTCAAATCAAAACAGAGCAAAATAACATTGAAAAACAAACTGTTTATAAGAACATAACCCCATGGGTTGATAGCTCTGCTGACTTGAATGAAAACACATGAACTGAGAATAAGTACAACAAGCAACCAGGTTATGATTTTCAATACAATATCCCAAAGTAGGCAAGATGTTGTATTTTCTGAGGTCTAATTCTATCTATTTTCCATTAGACTCAGTTCTTTTTCCATTTTGTCATGATTTTTTCAAAAATCTAATAGCTATCACTAAGTTGTCAAGGAGGCTGTCATTTTGAATAACATAGCCAATTAGAATCAAGATAACAAGTTGGGGCCAAATTTGAAATGTAACATGCATTTTGATTGGTCAAAATCATCATCTGCTCAAGTCTGCTCCACTTTTAATGGTTGTGAGATTGTGCATGCACACAAATTTTGAAATCAAGGTCAATGTGTCAAGGACAAAGGTCACATGACTAAGAAAGTATTACGAGGCAGGGCTATGACCTAAGACATTTCTGTATACCAAGTTTTAATTTCTTCTTATAAGTGGTTGCTGAGATATGCTCCTTACAAAATTTGTGACATCAAGGTCACTGCACTAAGCTCAATGGTGACATCACTGAGAATTTAAGGAATCTGAATCTTCAACTCTCTATCTAGCTCTGTATAAAATATGAAACAAATTAATGGCAGTATCGGAGAAGAAGATTTTAAAACATAGTGTTGGTATATAACAGATATGAAGTGACACAAATTTTGAATTCAAGGTCAATGTGTCAAGGACAAAGGTCACAAGACTAAGAAAGTATGACGAGGCACGGCTATGGCCTAAGACATTTCTGTATTCCAAGTTTTAGTTTCTTCTTATAAGTGGTTGCTGAGATATATTCCTCACAAAATTTGTGACATCAAGGCCACTGCACTAAGGTCAATGGTGACATCACTAAGATTTGAAGGAATCTGAATCTTCAACTCTCTATCTACCTCTGTATTAAATATGAAACAAATATTACTGGTAGTTTTGGAGGAGAAGATTTTTAAACATAGTGTTAGTATATAACAGATATGAAGTGTTTTTTATTCACTTCTGATGGTTGTGATGTGGCATGTTCACAAATTTTGAATTCAAGGTCAATGTGTCAAGGTCAAAGGTCACATTACTAAAATTGTATGACGAGGTACAGCTTTAACATAAGACATTCCTGTATACCAAGATTTAATTTCTTCTTGCAAGTGGTTGCTGAAATATGCTCCTTACAAAATTTGTGACATCAAGGTCACTGCACTAAGCTCAATGGTGACATCACTGAGAATTTAAGGAATCTAAATCTTCAACTCTCTATCTAGCTCTGTATAAAATAGTGTTGGTATATAAAAGATATGAAGTGCATTTAATTCACTTCTAATGGTTATGATGTGGCATGTTCACAAATTTTGAATTCAAGGTCAATGTGTCAAGGTCAAAGGTCACATGACTAAGAAAGTATGATGAGGCACGGCTATGACCTAAAACATTTCTGTATACTAAGTTTTAATTTCTTCTTATAAGTAGTTGCTGAGATATACTCCTTACATAATTTGTAACATCAAGGTCATTGCATTAAGGTCAATGGTGACATCACTAAGATTTGAAGGAATCTGAATCTTCAACTCTCTATCTACCTCTGTATTAAATATGAAACAAATATTACTGGTAGTTTTCGAGGAGAAGATTTTTAATCATAGTGTTAGTATATAACAGATATGAAGTGTTTTTTTATTCACTTCTGATGGTTGTGATGTGGCATGTTCACAAATTTTGAATTCAAGGTCAATGTGTCAAGGTCAAAGGTCACATGACTAAGAAAGTATTACGAGGTACAGCTTTAACATAAGACATTCCTGTACACCAAGATTTAATTTCTTCTTGTAAGTGGTTGCTGAGATATGCTCCTTACAAAATTTGTGACATCAAGGTCATTGCACTAAGCTCAATGGTGACATCACTGATAATTGAAGGAATCTAAATCTTCAACTCTCTATCTAGCCCTGTATAAAATAGTGTTGGTATATAAAAGATATGAAGTGCTTTTAATTCACTTCTAATGGTTATGATGTGGAATGTTCATAAATTTTGAATTCAAGGTCAATGTGTCAAAGTCAAAGGTCACATGACTAAGAAAGTATGACGAGGCACGGCTATGATCTAAGACATTCCTGTATACCAAGATTTAATTTCTTTTTGTAAGTGGTTGCTGAGATATGCTCCTTACAAAATTTGTGACATCAAGGTCACTGCACTAAGCTCAATGGTGACATCACTGAGAATTTAAGGTATCTAAATCTTCAACTCTCTATCTAGCTCTGTATAAAATAGTGTTGGTATATAAAAGATATGAAGTGCATTTAATTCACTTCTAATGGTTATGATGTGGCATGTTCACAAATTTTGAATTCAAGGTCAATGTGTCAAGGTCAAAGGTCACATGACTAAGAAAGTATGATGAGGCACGGCTATGACCTAAAACATTTCTGTATACCAAGTTTTAATTTCTTCTTATAAGTAGTTGCTGAGATATACTCCTTACATAATTTGTGACATCAAGGTCAATGCATTAAGGTCAATGGTGACATCACTAAGATTTGAAGGAATCTGAATCTTCAGCTCTCTATCTACCTCTGTATTAAATATGAAACAAATATTACTGGTAGTTTTGGAGGAGAAGATTTTTAAACATAGTGTTAGTATATAACAGATATGAAGTGTTTTTTATTCACTTCTGATGGTTGTGATGTGGCATGTTCACAAATTTTGAATTCAAGGTCAATGTGTCAAGGTCAAAGGTCACATGACTAAAATTGTATGACAAGGCACAGCTTCAACATATGACATTTCTGCATACCAAGTTTTAATATCCTGTAATAAGTGGTTGCTGAGATATGCTCAGTACAAAAATTGTGACCTCAAGGTCACTGCACTAAGGTCAATGGTGACATCACTAAGATTTGAAGGAATCTGAATCTTCAACTATATATCTACCTCTAAATAAAATATGAAAGATGTACTACTGGTAGTTTTGGAGAAGAAGATTTTTAAAGAAATGTTGACAGACGGACGGACAGACGGACAGACGGATAGACGGACAGACAGACCGACAGACATTTTCCCCCGCCTAAAGCTCTGCGAGCTAAAGTCTCAGCAGAGCTAATAAAAACTTAATGATAAGCATCATATTAATAATTAAATAACTTTAATGATATTATGGCAGCATGTCACAGGAAATAATAAAATATTATTCTGAAAATATTTACCTCATCAACCCATTTTATAGACTTAACCATTTTGTATCTTTCTTGTTCGGTAAAGACGGGTGGACCTTTATTTCTTGCCACTTCAGCTGTAAAAAAAAAACATAATTAAGTAATTCATTCTTCTAATAAAGTAATCAATGACAAAAAGCATTGCCATGAACATGAATTTGTCAAATAAAGTTGAGCATGATGCTGAAATTTAGAGCACAGTTCTTGGAACATGACCGTTAAGTCTGAGCTGATATTTAGAAGCAATTAAGTCTGTAATTTTTCTAACACGGTCTTAAATTTCTGTCCTAATCTTTTGCTAGTTTTCAGGTTTATTTTGATTATTTATCATCTGTACATCATTTCATATACAGTAATTGTTTCAATGGCTTTTTAGTTTTGGTCAAACAAACATTATTCTGACATATTAGTTGAAGACTGCCTTTTCCAGAAGTCATTGTTCACCTTTCCCCAATGTTTGACCAACTGTGAGTGATACAAGCAAAGTTGTTCCTGTGCTGGCCATGACCTTGATCTTGACCCAAGGTCACAAAAAGTTCAGCCTAAGAAATTTCCCAGGCCTACATATTACCATGTTATAGTATCTAGTCCTTATGTCCTAGCATAAAGAAATAATGAAGAAAACAAAGTACGCAGCGGACACGATGGAAACAGAGCAATTAAATAAAGTCAGCTGACTTAATAATAAAAACATGCAGCAAGAATAATTTTGTGTCTCAAATAGAGATTGCCATGAATTATCTCAAAACTAAATCTCAAAAACCAATTCATACATATTAGTTTATTAAAGCTATTCAGTGTATTGTAATTTTTTACTTCTAGGGGCAGGGCATTCCAGGTTTGGGTGCACATGAGGCAAAACCCCTATCATCATGTTTTAAATATTAGTTCTAGCTGAGAGCAATAATAAAAGTTATATTGCTCTCAGGTTCTAGGTACAATATATTCATTAGTATCTATAAACTTGAGAGATCTTGTTCCACTTTTAGGTATCAGTAGCTGTGACAGGTACTCAGGTGCATATCCATTATGTATGTTCCCAGTCAGTAAGGTTATCTTAAAATCTATTCTAGCCTCCACAGTCCATCAGTTTTCCTGTCATGTGATTTTTTTCATTCATCCCACAACTCTGGCTGCAGCATTCCGCATTTTTTTGCAATTTTGCTATTTCACATTTTGGCATTTCTGCTAGCATAATCCAAACTCAAAGTAACAAATGCATGTGCAAGAATGTCTGCAGTTTTCTCATCTAACAGCTTATTATTTGTGATAGGTTTTTTTAAAGCCATTTTTGCACATTTTAAAAATTTGATTCTTCAATTAAGTTTCTGATCAAAGATAATGTCTAAATCTTTTGACAATATTGGATCTTGAAATGTTTGCCTCACCAACCATAAGTTCAAATGTAATTTCTCCATTTTTAAAATTTGAGTTTTTACCACATATTATCATTTCAGTCTTCCCATTATTTATCTTCATTTTATCATCCAGTAAAAAAATTACCATTTCTTTATATGATCTTCTTGTTTCATTTTCAGATTTTGGATCCAGAGTGATATAAAGCTGAGCTTCATCTGTGTATATATTATGCCTCAGCCCATACTGCCAAATTATTTCAGCCAGAGGTTCCATAAGCTGTAAAAATGATTGGCCCAAGTACTGTTCCCATGGCCATAATTGATATCCATATTTTCAGACCTTTTTCCATCAATAATGACACATTGTTTTCTTTTTGATAAGTGCGATCCCCAAAATACCACATCTTTTTTCCAGTCTGTTTAGTAAGATTTGATGATCTATGGTGTCAAAGGCTGCCGAGGGGTCAAGCAATACCAACACTACAGTTTTATTATTAACTATGTCATTTAATATTAATATGCACTTTTAATAATGCAGTTCCTGTACTGTGAAGCTCTTTGCATGCTGATTGGAACATGCTTTAAATATTATTAAAAAACATCAATTCTATAATTTGGTGTATTGAAAGCTCAGCCACATATGAACATCATGACAAGTTGAAATTATAATAGAGTAAAAAATATAAGTTGCGATAAGACATAAGAGTGGCACTCCAAGCAGAGGTCTGTCTCAGCCATAAACTGCATGTGACGGGTAAACACGGGTAACTTTGTTTGACCTCAATTGAGGCTGAAAGTAGGTGAGCACTGTTTGACGTCATTCTGCTACTATTCAGAGGTCAATACATTTCATGATGTCATAAGTATGTCATTTTACCTTTCAGTGCCTCTATGACAACACTTCACAAAAAAATGACGCCAAGAAAGAAGTGTGCTTTCATAAAGAGGCAATAGATTAGGGTCTTAAAATAGAATTAACAGACAAACATGGGGATGCATCAATAGAATAGAAAATAGACATGAAAGATAATTACATTTTTTTGCAAAATTGGTGCTTAATCCCTTTAAAATTTTTAATTGTTTTTTTTCGGATCAGATTTGTTTGAGTCATTCATTTCAGGGTAATATTTATTTCTTGCAGATTTCAGTATTTATTTTTTTGGATTTGGTATTGTAATTTATCTGTCCTAAGACCCGTTCTATTCATCTTTCTTTCTCATCTTTTGTACATTTACTCTTCATTTTTCTTTTTAATCTTTTGTACCTTTTCTCTTCATTTATAATTAAAGATAACCAAGGAGTTGGTTTTCTCATAGTTATGGTTTTCTCAACAATTGACATGTAATTATCCAAGATATTGGTTAATTTATCATATCTAATTAGTAGTTCATCTAAATCACTATTGTCATAGTTTTTATTTCCATTAAATTACATTTGTGTTAAAGTCGCTGATTTTTATTTTTTATAATTTCTATATGTTGTCTTCCTCTTATTAACTCTTTTGTTGTATCATTTTAATTTAAATAGTACAATATTATGATCAGATTTTTTCATCAACAAAGTGGCTTGGTATAATGTCAGTGTATATATTTGTTATGAATAAATCCAATGTGTTACCCAAAATATGAGTTGGTTCTTTAATATGATTAATAACATTTAGTAACATTTGGTTTCTCTGACTTGTTCAGGTGAAAGTTATAATCACCAGTAATAGATAATTTATGATGATTAATTTTTGTGATATCCATCTCATCCATCTCTTATGTATTGCTGTCAAGCCACCATCAGACCTAAGGGCACAAGGCACATTTTATTTTTGTAATTATTATTTTCTAATTTGGATATAGTAATTATATCATTTGTTTCACTAATCCATGTATAGGGGTAATCATATCCTGGGGAGATGCAGGACAGGAAATACTGCATTACTAATGCTCAAATATTTTAAATAAAAATGTTAAATCTAAATCTGTCAGATTGATATACCAATAATCATCAAACTCAATAGCAATTAAATCAAAAGGAAATTCTCCTTTCATCCTGGTTTAGATGTTTTAAATATGGAAATAAAATAATTTTGAAAACTCTGCCTTCATTTAGGTGAGTGTAAATTATACAAAAGTCAGAGAAAATGCAAGTTTAACAATGTTTAAATATTCTTTCACAACACGAAGTCGCCATTTTTAAAGGCGGAAGTGACGGGGAGAGGCTCTTGTTTTTGGCGCAAAAAAATCGGATTCCTGCCCCAATTTTTTTTTTTGGGGGGGGGGGGGTCATCTTATACACGATTCTCACTCTTATAGTCAATGAGATAGGTACATTTTGCGCATATTATGTATTTGTTTGTTTGCGGTTTTACATCACTTTCAACATTATTTCAGCCATTTTGTGAAACCTACTTGTAGCAGATATAGTGCTGCCTCACTGAATTGTCATGTTGCAGGTCCTTGATATGACAACCCACCCAGTCACAGATTTACAAGACAATTGGTTAACCCTTTGGCACGGGCTTCAGCTCATGTGTGAAATTGTATTATAAATTTAATCTCGGCATGGCTGGAGATCGAACCCACAACCACAGAGAAACTAGTGATAATAAGCTGGCGCTCAAACCAAATAGTGTTTTAATCATGATGGTGTAAATTTTATGGAAAATTTCACCAAACTGTGCTGTGATTTATTGTCTGACTGTGTTGTGGGTTCTGGAATTGACATGATTTTGCTCTGGCTCTGTTGTGAGTGTCTGGAAATGACTCAACTTGTATGGATTAGTTCAGATTTACAAAATTAACATTATTTTTCACTCTGCAACTTTTGTATATTTTTTTTGCTTTTAGATTATGTACAATGACATTTTTTAATGTCTTAATGTTTGTTTCAATAAAGAGATAAATAATTTGAATATCAAGAATTCAAAACAAAATATTTTTATGATAAACCACACTTGTTGATTACGTGTCCATTGCTATGTTTCAAGGGTGGCTATGAGTTATGGCTGTAATATCTTGCATTCTCTTGGCTTTGTTGAAAACACTACAGGCAACCATGCATATCAGGCTTACATGACCAACTCTTATATGATTTAAAATTATTTGGCAAGGTACTCTTGCCGATGAAGTTGACAGAGAAAGCATGTGCATATCTTGTGAAGCAGTTTCTATAAGCATCAGTAATATTTTGACGATAATCTGCAAAGCATTTCTGCATGAGATTTTCTGGGGGAAATATTTGTGTTGGGTATTTATAACTTGAAATGCAAATTAAGTCTAATTTAATTTAATAATCATTCTTAACATTTTAAATTTTGATGTTAAAAATTTGTCTATTTAAGGATCAAATTTATTAAGATGTGAACCAATGAAAAGCAGTGCTCATGTCTGGAAACTAAGGGCAATATTAAAGCCAGTCCTGAACTCCTTTCAAGTCAAGCAAACAAAAAAATCTCCCATGATTGTCACTACACCATCTATCATTGTAATAAATAAAGTTGGGTGCATTTCTACTGACCAAAATCAATTTAATATGTCTTGAAATATCTTGGCCTACTTCCAACCTAGTGAAATATTTTTTGCCTCCAACTCTGCATTATACAAGTTTAGTAATTTCTCAAAGAAGAAAAGACATAAATATACTGGTATATCAATATATTCATGTCTAGGTTATACTGGTTGAGCAAAATGTAAATGAAAAAATAAGCAAAATAAGAGCATTAGTTATTATATTATTATCACTATATATGGGATATACCTTACACTTCTGTTTTTATTTTATCCACTGGGGTTTTGAGGAAAAAATATAAAATAAAGAGAGAAATACTGCTTCAAATACAGCAAATATTAGAAGGTGAAATTACAACAAGGAATTCAGATTTATATTTGCCTGAATCTAACTGGGTTTTTTCTTCTATATTTCATCTCTTTACTTACCATCTGAATGCACTCCAACAATTAGGTAATCTCCCATTTGCTTGGCCTGTTCAAAATATACAAACAAATGAATCATTGACAGTACTGATTGACATATGACATATGGGTATTCATTTTTCACTGTCCTTTGTTATAAATATACTGTCCATAAATTGATTTAAATTCACTGTCCATAATATGTTGAATAAAATGTACTTTATAATCATTAGAACATATCATTACCACCTATGGTATTCATCACCACTATGGACAGTGTGACTTTGTTTCCATTGTGACATTAGGAAGATTGTTGTCAGTAATATGGTACCTTGAGGGATTATCAATATATAACATGCCTCTCATTAATTAAATTATTGTAAAACATAACCCCATGAGTTGATAGCTCTGCCGACTTAAATGAAAACACATGAACTGTGTAACTTGCAAACTTTCTGCAGGCTCTGCAGGCCAGTCCAGTTGCTTTTCACCCATTTATAGGATATGCACAGTAATTGTGCACCTCTCGTGAAACACTGGGTGCTTAAAACTTTCATTTCTCTGGTTGCGTACCTTATTTTATGCTGTTACAAAATCACAACTACAATAAGCTTCCAGTCCAACTGTAGCTTGTGACAACTGATTCAAGGGCATATCTGTTGAAATGTCTGATGTTCAAGATAAATTTCTGATGCTGGCTGGCTGAATGTCAGACATATTGTCTGATGTGGGTCAAATTCTTTTGGAGAACACTGACAACAACATCATGTTTGCCATGCATGCCCAATATTGCCAAAAATTTAGTATCTCCAGTTCATCGTCCATGAGATATGGCCAACACAAAAATACAAAGGTCAAGGTCACAATATCAAGGTCAAAGGTCAAATCTGTAAAATATGCATATGGTGTTTCACATAGTTTGAACTACTTTTGAACTACTTTTTATTCACTTTTAATGGTTGATATGTGGCATACACATAAATTTTGATTTCCAGGTCAACGTGTCAAGGTCAAAGGTCACATGACTATGTAAGTATGACGAGGCACAACTATGACTTAAGACATTTCTGTATACCAAGTTGTAATTTCCTCCTATAAGTGGTTGCTGAGATTTGCTCCTTACACAAATTGTGACATCAAGGTCACTGCACTAAGGTCAATGGTGACATCACTGAAGGATTTCAAGGAATCTGAATCCTCACCTCTATATCTACCTCTGCATAAAATATGATGCATATTTAACTGACAGTTTTGGAGTCTTTGGAGAAGAAGATTTTTAAAGAATTGTTGACAGACGGATGGACAGATGGACGGGCAGACGGACAGACATTTTTCCCACTCCTTAAGCTCTCCGAGCTAAAGTCTCAGCAGAGCTAAAAACAGCACAGCCCTGAAGAGAGGTGTGTTCAGAGGTTTTCTTGGTAAAACCTCTAAACAAACTGCCGGCAGCTGCAGAGTGTACACATCATGATGCATATTTTCAGTTTTATTACAGTATATATAATTATTTAGTTCATCTAGCTCATCCAAACTGGTACAAAAGGTAATTCTTTAACACCTTTTTAAGAGAAATAAATTAATCCCACTTGGTCTGAAGATATTCAACAACATGAGACTTATCAAATATAAATGTTAAATTTGTTCACTGTTTTATGGAAAACTATTGACTGTTACCGTCCCACTTGGACCTCTTTTATGCTGCCTGGGCCGCTGACACAAGGAGGGGGCTAGAAACTCAGTCAAGGAAAAATATAACAACACCTATTTCAAAGTCCAGGTAAGTCCAGTTTTTGCCATCCTATTAACCTTTTCAGACCTTTTATTTGTACACCTGCGACCCCTATATTTCTGTGTATTTTGCCCCCCAAAATCTAATATTTCCCTACTACTGCACACTATTTTTTTTTGCTGGCAGAAATAATATATATATGCATATGGACATATAACATCATACTTAATAGTGCAACTTAATTTTGAACCAAGGACTTTAGATTAGAAGATAAGATTTATCAGATCAAAACTTGGTATTAATCATTGTGGTTGCAGAGTTATTTCAATATTTTCCATTTGTTGGACATTGCCTCAAAAAATCAGGTCCAAAAATATATATGAAGCTTTGAAAGTCATCACTTCTCTGTGAAATTGTAAGATAAACTGGTATCAAGATCATCTAGTTTTCAGTTCACAATTAATGTTTCTAAACACCATTAAGGTAATTTTGGATGATATCATCTCAATGATAAAATATCATTGTTTCCATAATGTTCTCCCCATTATGACCTGTGTCCTTTGAATTGTGTCAACCTATAGTTGAATTTGCATTAAGAAGCTGATGCAAGGCATGATTTTTGCATCCAAATATTTGTAGAAATTTATAACCATGTTTTTTTCCTGGAAGATTTAAATATATTATATGCCTTTTCATGCCTTTTTATGCCTTTTCATTATAATATAAAACCACACAATTATATGTAATAATGTTTGAAAACACTCACCTGCCTGAGAGCATTAGCATGGCCAAAATGGCACATATCAAAACTGAAAAAAATGTATAAAAATGCATTATTTTCACATGCAAAATAATATCTTCTCTTCATTCATGGTAGTGATGAAATTGGCACCACTATATTTATTCATTGTAACCCAATAGACACCAAGTTATCACCAAGACTTTGGGTCGATTTGGTTAAACCTTGTTTAGTTTCTAGTGCTTACCATATTTACTTGAATATAGGAAGACCCTGTGTATAAGACAACCCCCCAAATTGATATTATTTTACTTTAAAAGGCCAATTTCCAATCATGGGACGAGTCGGTTCTTCCTTTAAAAAGTAGGAAAATCTCGAGACATCAACACTGCTACCATTCAGGTTTGGCAGCCCATTTTAAAAGTAAAACATAAATACATAGTGTCAGGAGCCATCATTGCACAATATATTAATATTTCAATGCGAGTTAATACACTGTGGTGGTGCTCCAATCGTTTTTGCAACAAAAATAAGAGCTTCTCTCCGTCACTTTTTAAAATGGCGGCCTTGTATTGCGTATGCATATTTAAGCAGTGTTAAATAAACATTTTCTCTTAATACACTTAATAAATGGCGATGGACTACTGTTGAGACGTGATAGAATCTTTCTTTGTGTATTATAAGCCAAAGATATTAATTATATCTCTGTTGGGGGGATTTGTATCTGGACAGTACAAGCAAAGTTTATTACACCGTCCACAGGTTGCCCTGGTGTATAAGACGACCCCCCCCCCCAAACAATAGCTAAAGGTTTGGTTCCTAATTTCTCATCCTATATTCAAGTAAATACAGTAGATCTGCAAAACAAACCATGACAAAGATACAAACACCAATCACCTTCTAAGTCATTAATATGAGGCATATGCGCATTGAGAGTTTTAATATCATCCCTTGTTGGGTGGCAAGAATAAGGGTGTGAAATCAGGTTAAATTCCCTGTTAGTAAGTTTTGTATTCCACACCCACTCCTACCTACCTTTCTTGCACCCAATATGTCATATATCCAAAGGTTAGTCATGGGGATAGCACAGCCAATTGTTTTTATTGTTATGGTTAGAAAGTAAGTGCAATGAAATAAGCTGAGAACATATACCCAAACCCTTAGTTAATGTTTAGGGGGCCGTCTTACACGAGGGCAACCTGTGGATGGTGATATAAAGGTATTTACCCAATATTATCACAACTTATGCTTCGCAATTTTACATATTAGATTTAACATTTACATTTTGGTAGATTATAATGGCCGCCAAACTTGAATGCGTAGTTCTACTGTCGGGGCCTTAGCATGCTTAGTGAAAAGTGAGATTATTCACAGAATTATATGTTGAACATGAGGTATAATGACGACGGAAAGTAGCTTAATAATATTAAGATTGGCAGCTGACACTTGTAGATAATTAACATTGATAAAATGGTCAAATTCAGCAGTTTGACCACGGTCTAATGTGACAGTTCAGTAGTACAGTCCACTTTGTATCACAGTTATTTTGACCAGGTAAAATTGAGACTCTGCTCATAACATCTGACACTCAAATAAACCCACACTCATAGGCCCCCTGCCACTGTGCCAGTCTCTCCGACCAATGATTAAATATAGTGGAGTTGTACAGATCTGGTTCCGGTAAAGTTGTACAGTTCCGGTGTGTACTTTTCAATGGGGAAAAAAAAAAAACATGGAGATCAGCAATCGGCCTATAGCATCCTAGTTCATCGCTGACATCGGCAGAAACTGGTCCCTGACAAGTATAACATATTTACGTATGCATCGCTATCCTGCACATGAACATGCCATGAGAGGCTGAAAGCTAATGCAGCTCTCTTTGAAACTTCAATCAACTAACCCTGAGTGAAAGCAAAACAGGTGCGAGCGAAAAAGGAAAGAAAATACAACAAATGAATAATTCCTACCATCCATCCACCCATACTCTGACTTGTTTTCTCTTCTTTTCGAGAGACTTCTCGGCATCAACTTGTCTTTTCGATGCCATTTCAAGCTGTTTTCCAATTGTGAATCTTCCAATAACGATGAATTTTCAGATCATTGGCCTTAAACCCTGTCTTCCACACGAATTTGATTGATTTGATCTGACTTTGATAACATTTGCGAGTGGATTTGTGACAGACCACGAGTGTCGCAGTAACGCTGTCCCAAAGTAGATTTGCCAAACTATTTCAAATATTAAAAGAAACATAGTAAAATCATGGTGATATATATGTACATGTAGAAGATTCAATTAATTCCTCACAACACATTTTAATAATTTTATGAAAGATATTTATCAAATTAATTGTGTCGGATATTATTCTTTATCCTCACGATGTCAGAAGAAGGCGCAACTTTCAAACAGGTAGGGTCTACACTTATCGTCAAATTCCATTGAATCTACGGCCAATATCGACTTTTCTATGTGTGCGGATATAAAGTTGTAAAGCTAACGCTCGTTAAGTTCGCGCATTTTGGTCTTTGGCAATCATTATATTATCCAACATTGAACAAAAAGTTGATTATTGCTTTCCCAATTCTCCTTCCCGAAAGTGTCCAATTATCGCTCGCACATAGGTGGCGCTACGAATTTGGTGTGAGTCTGCAACTGACATATAATAAGACAAGAAAAAGTGGTGCTCCACGTGTAGCAGTACTAACACAGATGAGAAAAAAAATAACAAAAAAAACAAAAATTCCATCAAACAAAACAAAAGTAAAAAACTGGAATAAACATAAAAAATGATGAGGTGGTTGAACTTATCTTTGTTCGTCTTTTAAAAAACATTTAGTTTTATGAACAAATTTTATAGCACAATGTAATGCAAACTTCTGTGGTGATTATTTCAGTTCCTCTAGGTGCTACTGCAAGTCGTCAATCTGACTTTTGATTGTCATTTCTGTTCTAATTGTCCGATTTACATCAAATTTGAACTAAACGATTTACCTCAGATTTGAACAAAACTTACTGAACAAGAAAAAGTGGTGCTCCACATGTAACACAGATGGAAAAAAAATTACAAACAATAAAATATTACAACAAAACAAAAATTACAATAAACAAAACAAAACTTACAATAAACAAAACAAAAATTACAACAAACAAAACAAAAATTGAAATAAAACGTAAATTAAAATGAACAAAACAAAAATTAAATAAATACAAAATGAAACAATTATTGCAAACTGATGGAGTTGAAATTATCTTTGTTTATCTTTTAAAAACATTTAATTTGGTATATGAACGAATATGCTACCACAACTATGTGCAAAGATGCACATTTTCAGTCTCAATGAAGTAAGATCCTCTGATGTCACTCAGGCGCTAATGCAACTCATCAATCAGAACTTTGCTTGCCATTTCTGTTCTAATCATCCGATTTACAACAAATTTGAACTAAATTACTCAGAATTCTATTCTCTATCAAATAGAGGGCAGTTCCAAGCAATATTAATTGATAATTTCTTGCACCAATTGGCATCAACGATGTTGTCACCTTGAACTTGTTGTCATCATGCACTTCTTTATCTTTGTTTACATGTTATAGAAACATATTCATAAGCATGCACATATAAGTACCTGTCGGCAATGATTGTCAAAAACGGAACCATCCATGTTACAAAAAAATCACTATTTTGCTGTTGTCTTTAAAACTACACCACTTATCAACAATCCAAAAACAGTTTTAGAATCAAAGAGATAAAGATAAACAAGAAAAAGTGGTAATCCACATGTAACACGGATTAGAAAAAAAAATTAACAAACTAACCAAAACTGTCAACAAACAGAACAAAAATTAAAATAAACCAAACAAAAATTACAACAAATAAAACAAAAATTACAACAAACAAAACAAAAATAAACCAAACAAGAAACACAAAATGAAATATTATCTTGATTCATCTTTTAAAATCATTTAATTTGCTATATGAACAATTTTTTTAGCAAAACTTTATGCAAAGATGTGCCTTTTCAGGCTCGATTACGTAAGTTGCCCTAATTACGCTCAGGTGCTAACCGCAAATCATTGATCAGACTTTTGCATGTCATCTGACTTCTAATTGTCCGATTTACACCAAATTTGAACTAAACTTACTGATGATTCCTTGTTCTATCAATTAGGAAGCATTTCCAAGCAATTTAAAAAGATAATTTTATGAAACGATGGACGAACACAATGACATAGTTTTGAATGTTCTGCTTTGTTTACATCACACACTTCTTTTCTTTTGTTTTACTCGTATTCATACGTTGAATACTAGACTGGTCCCCCACCGAGTGTCAAGAACAGAGGGCAGCACCAGTCTAATATATCGCATGCACACGACGAACACTCCACAGTGGCGTCAGTTGCTTTAACAATAATGACCACAGAAAAAAACGAATTACAACCCACAGGATATGACTGCACATTTCCCACGATCGCACCGATCACAGAATAACACAGATAGTTCCTATTTTTGACAATGGTTGCCTGATCTGATTAGATAATGGCTGTGATTGGTCAATTATTGTTGCCATGACAACCATGTCGCCAACTTGGCTTATGTGTATGATACAGCCAGAACAGTTTGACATTTAGCTTAGATATTGCACACATGCACTCCTGAGGACCTTTCCCCAAACTGATTAGGTTATGGCTGTGGCAGTAAGTACTGTGAAGCTCTCAATGATTTTCCATTTATTTTCATGAGAATCCACAAATTTGAAACAATTTTTTTTAATCTGATTAAAAGTTTCACAAGAAGGGTGCTATGCATAATATTTGATATCAGATATTGGATATCAGAAATGTGAGTCATTTCATTACATGTATTTATTGCTCTCAGATTATAATTTATAACATTCACTTAATGAGTATCTCCCTTTTGCTTTGATAATCTAAATCAGATTTGAAGACACAGTACTTAACCCTCACAATGGATATAGGAAAGCACGACCAAAAGACCACAAACAATCCCCTTCAAAGCCTTAGCTTTAGAAAATGAGAGAAAAAAGAGAGAGCATAAAATTTGTCCAAAGATCCAAATGATTTTGAAGGGCAATAGCATGATTTCTTTTCTTCATCATACCACGACTGAAGTGACATGACCATTTCACACATCAAAGTCATGTTTATTATTTTGAATTGCCCCCCAGCAAGGTTATTGCTTGTCCGCTTGGATTGGGCGTAAAACGTCTTGGTCACATGTATCTGACCCTATCCCAGAGCATGTTCCCAGTAGCACTTTTCGAAAAGAGTAAGGGGAACCTGATGTGAATGGTCACAAAAAATCCTTCAGTTAACCAACTGACAACAATAATAGTCCATTATTTAATAGCAATAATCAATGACTAAATTTAACAAAACATGATTGCAATTCTCGCTATCTGCTCTGCCAGATTTTTAGCTGGTCTGTGAAGAAATGACGGGATTGGCGCATGAAAGCAGTGCATGACGGGAAAGATGTTGCATTGTAAACTTCCGCCCGCCGGTTTTAAAGATGGGAGACAAATTTCAAATTGACATTGTTCATCAACAAGCAATGTCAGTGCCATTGCGTTTTTGTTGTGCAATCTTTATATAAATATATTGCAATCTACGTAACATATGTCACCATCACGGAGGCAAAATTGAGAGAAACAACGATGTAAAGATGAAAGGCAGAGGCAACAATGCCCAAATCAAGCTGCTGTCGTCGCTGTTCCAGATGTGCCGTATACAACAAATTGAGTCAAATACGATTGTAGCGCTACAAAAATGCAGCGGATATGGGAGAGCAGATAGGGAGAATTCACAGCAATCACACTGCAGGGCCGCCTCTCCAGGCTACGGCCCTCTTGCAATTTAATATTGCATAGATTTCATTCATTCTTTAACATTGTGAGAGCATTAATTA
The DNA here is from genome assembly GCA_949316495.1 of Amphiduros pacificus. Classification (NCBI taxonomy): domain Eukaryota; kingdom Metazoa; phylum Annelida; class Polychaeta; order Phyllodocida; family Hesionidae; genus Amphiduros; species Amphiduros pacificus. The sequence continues at coordinate 47,119,529 of OX439002.1, read as the reverse complement.
TTTTAATTACATGTTTTGATTTTGAAGATTTCATTACCAGGCACTCTGATGTTAAAAGGCATCCTGATAGGTCTTTTATCCCATACAGTATCTTTTTTATTTTTCCTTCCTCTTTTGACTTGATAAATTTTTTTTCAAAGTAACTACGGATATGGATAGATAAATATCTCAATTATACATATATCTTTCTCAATTTTTGGTACGGACAATTGATAATTGATTGAAATTAATATTAGTTTGGACATATTTCTTTAAATTATGAGAAGATCCATATCCAGAATGAAAATAGACCAGGGAACACAGAAAGATATGTGACTTCTCAGATGCATCCGCTTTTCATCTCATCATAAATTTCAGATTAAAAAAATTAATGACTTAACATGCATGGTTTCTCATGAAGAATTTTGAGACAAATCAGATATGTGAAAGAGGGATTGTTTTTTTTTTTTTTAACTCTGCTGACTTCTATGAAGTCACAGAGCTTTAGGAGTGGGGAAAATGTCAGTCTGTCCATCCATCAATGTTTTCTTTAAAAAGTCTTCTCCAAAATTACCAGTAATATATGTTTCACTTTTTATACAGAGGTAGATACAGAGGTGAAGGTTCAGATTCCTTCAAATCTTATAACCAAAGCCATCAGTAAAATAGACTTGAAATCCACTGTTTTTAGAAACACCATGCACTGCCCATCATATTGAAGTTTCCCCAGTGAATAAACTCGACCTCCAGCGATTGACTGTTGCAGTTATGACCCATGTAATTGTCTTTCCCAGTCACAATGTCTGTAAATGCAAATCCGGGGGTTATCTGCAGCGTCTTTTCCTCACCCGACATTACACTTGACAACATGAAATGACATTCAGAAGAGTCCAAGTGATGACGTCATGGAAACACCAAGGAAGAAATATGAAGTCAGAAGCACCACTGCGTTGTAGATCTCCTGATTGTTGCTGTTACTCCTATAATTAGACTGACCCACTTTCACCTGATTGCGCAAACTCGTAAACAATGGCGAAACGATGCTGAGATCAAGAAAAAACAAAGAAATTTTTTCAAACAGGACTGACATCTTATGTTTATATAAAAGGTACGTAATTGTTTGATTGCTAGTTGCCGGAAGTTCTTCCAGAGTCGTGGCTTAAATATGAAGGGCAGTGCAAGGTGTTTCTAGAAACAGTGGATTTCAAGTCTATTTTACCGATGGCTTTGGGTATAGTGATGTCAGAGTGCAGTGACCTTGAGGTCACAAATTTTGTACATAGCATATCTCTGCAATCATTTATAAGGGGAAATTAAAACTTGGTATACAGAAATGTCTTAGGTCATAGCTGTGCCTCACCATACCGTTTTAGTCATGTGACCTTTGACACATTGTGTGACCTTGACACATTGACATTGAAATTTAAATTTGTGTACAAATTTTAAATTTGTCTCAGCCTTGTATGGTTGTAGCATGTCCTTGTATGGTTGCAGCATGTCTTTGTATGGTTGCAGCATGTCCTTGTATGGTTGCAGCATGTCCTTGTATGGTTGTAGCATGTCCTTGTTTGGTTGTAGCATGTCCTTGTATGGTTGCAGCATGTCCTTGTATGTGTGCAGTGACCTTGAGGTCACAAATTTTGTACATAGCATATCTCAGCAATCATTTATAAGGGGAAATTAAAACTTGGTATACAGAAATGTCTTAGGTCATAGCTGTGCCTCACCATAGGCCGTTTTAGTCATGTGACCTTTGACACATTGTGTGACCTTGACACATTGATATTGAAATTTAAATCTGTGTACAAATTTTAAATTTGTCTCAGCCATTTAAAGTGAATAAAGTGTCTTCATATCTGTTATATATTAAGATTATGTCGAGCACCATATTTTTTTAAGATTTTACCTCAATGCTGTGGCCTTTACCTCTGGGCCATTGTATTATTGTGCAGGCCATATCTCATGAACAATGAGCAGGAAATATTAAATATTTGGCATGCATGGCAACCTCTAGGTGTAGTTATCTGTGTTCGCCAAAATGTTTTGACCCATATCAGGCAATATGTCTGACATTAAGCAGGCCACTGTCTTTAATTTATCTTCAACATCAGACATTTCAATGCATATGCCCTTGAGCCAATTGTCACAAGCTATGGTTGGACTGGAACCTTGTTGTCATTGTGATTTTGTAATAGGAAAGAATAAGGTAGGCAACAGGAGATTTATAAGTCTGAAGCGCCCAGTGCTTCATTGTAGGTGCGGAATTGTGCGATTACTGTGCATATCTTATAAATGGGTGAAAAGTGACTGGACTGGTCTGCATAAAGAAAACATTCCTGCTGCGAAATACGAGTCAAAAAATGCTGACACGCACAACAAGCAGTTAAGTAGTGGCAGACAAATTTAAAGATGCTATACATGGCCCGACTTTGTGATAAAACATCAGAAATGACAGGCTGACGACTTTTGGCGAACACTGAATTGTGCACAGTCAGTTTTATTTTGCCTCTGCACCCATTGACATTAATGCAGTGACCTTCAGGTCACAAATTTTGTGTGGAGCATATCTCCGCAACCACTTACAGGAGGAACTGCATACTTGTATGCAGAAATGTCAAAACCCATAATCTGTTTGCTTGTTACACAGTTCATGTGTTTTGAGTTAAGTCAGGAGAGCTAACAACCAAGGGGGTTATGTTATACAATAGTTTAATTATTGTTTCAAACGAATTTCGAAACTCAAAAATTTAATGGTGAAAAACACCATATTTTCTGTCATAAAACATACCAGAACATATGATAAAATATGAAAATATATGTAATCTGTTTCATTTGATGTAACAAGTTATACTTTAATTTATTTAAAATAGCGGCATTGAGGGTATGCAAAAAAAATACCATAGTGGCAAGGGACACACTGACAATGAAGACATCTTTGAAACATGTTCGTCTCAAACTATCTCACATGTTTAGCACAAAGCTGAAAGCAATTTTAATGTTTAATGTTTTCTCTTATTACTTTCAAATATACATTGAACAAAACACAATTCGAAATTCTTATTCTGTGTAATCATTCTTATTCTGTGTAATCATTTGTCTTATTTATCATTAAGATACAATACAATACTTTTCTACTTGTATAAGAACTGATTTCCCTTAAATTAACCATTAAGATTTATTATTATAGTTAAGAATGGAAAAAGTGACAATATATATTGCCAACTTAACATGCCATGTTATTTTTATCAAGACTTGTGAATGAATGTGATACCTGCAATGGATGTTTTGCCAAATATAAATATATATATATATATTCTGTTAACGTTAGGGGGAACAGTGTCTTCTAAAGTTCTTTTTTCCCGCCAAAAAAAGTCATTTGAACCCCCAAAATTTTTTACTTGAATTTGAAGAAAGTTAGATATCTCAAAACATAGACCATTAATCAAAATTCCCTCTATTTAAACTAAATAGAATAATATTTGGAGTAAACCTGTTCTTAAATTGTGGTAATTAAACTTGCAAAACTTCTCAATTTTGTCATAAAAAGCGTGGGAAATTTTCAGAAATATGAAGTTTAATTTACTTCTAATTTTGTATCACTGGGCAGTGATGAGGTCTAATGCAGCAACTACTGGCTAATGGATTAGTCATAAAAGATCAATACATGATGTTTTCATGTGTATTAATAAGCACTGATCCCATCTGAACCAATATATGGTATTTATTTAGTTGGTTTTGGTGGGTTATAATGGTGCACTATTTCATGCAGTTGAAGGATCAATGACGTCATAATGGTGGTGTGGCTATTTATCAATGAAATAGTGACGTCATGCACTTTTGGTATCTTAGCAACAGTCAACAACACATTTCATACAGTTGTGATCCTCTGCATGAAGTGTCTCTGTTCCCCCTAACGTTAAATATTCCAACTATTTCTGCCAAAAGAAATTAAATATGACTTTGTGGCCATAATGTTCATAATGTCCCACTCTCATAATGTCCCACTCATAACGTCCCACGCTCTTAACATCCCATGCTCATAGCACCCCACTCTCATTATGTCCCACACTCATAATGTCCCACTCTCATAATGTCCCACGCTCATAATGTCTCATGCTCATAATGTCCCATGCTCATAATGTCCCATGCTCATAATGTTCCATGCTCATAATGTCCCATGCTCACAATGTCCTACACTTATAATGTCCAACGCTCATTCTGAGCACAAAATCAAAGTTTCCTTTTCCTTTTCTGTCAAACCTGTGCATTTCTGGCTCTGTCGTTCACTATTCCTGTCAGTTTTGGGCATTTCGAACATTCTCATATTGATAATCAATGCAAGTCCTGTCCATTCCTTTACTGACCATTCCAGTCAAAACATTTCTTCTTTGGTAAAACAAAAGTGCAGTAAACATGTATTTTTTGGCATAATTTTTTCTTATCTTTGAAAGAGTTGTTGAATATGTTGAGAATAATGTGAAACAAAATCAGCTGCTCAATTATTTCTAGTTGGCAATAAAAACTCAAACCTCAAAATCAATTTATTCAGCCATATAATAATACATATTTCATAATGTTGTGCATGATATGTAATTACATAAGATATGATATGTCCAGTGAGTTTGATCACTGCTATCATAGGAGTCACATCACAAGCACAGCTAAGAACCTCTTTGACACAATGTATCACGTGACAAATGTGTCACACTGCATCTTGGCCTCCTAGATTTTCACAGCAATAATTTACTAAAAGCTGACTTAAGGCAATAGTATGGCATGATGGAGTCATTTATGATATAATGATGGTATCCGTGACATCATATAAATGTATGCAGAAGACAGGAACAAAGTAAATGCCTTGTAATAGTTTCATTGGTTGAATTTTTCTGAGCCCCAGTTTGTCAGAAACAGAGTGACAGGGGAAAGCTCAAAATGGAACCTTAAATAAATATTTATATGTATATTTTCAGGAAACTGTTCAGAAGCTCTTGCAGCTTAATTTCCAAGATGACAAAACAAAAGGTAAGGATATGAATGATATCCAAATTCTTGAAAGTAACTTTGTATTTATATCATCATATTATTTTTCAAGTTAAATATTTTGGTTTTAATTTTTCTTTTCCATTTTTTAAATATTTTTTTAAATTTTCAGTTAACAATGAAGCTCTGAAGCTGACAACAGAGCTACTCCGTGTCTTTATCACAGGTAATATCCCAACTTTATATAACAATCTTCATTGCTTGAATTTTAACATTTGTGGTCCACCAGGTGTCTCTTGTGTCGTGTGCATGCTGAGATAGTTTTGTACACATGACAGCTGATTTGGTGACTACCATTTTGTATGCTGTGAAGGGAATACATTAATATTTTGTAAACAAGTGCACATACAGAAAAAAAACTTGATCATTCAGGGAAACCTGAGAAAAATAGATAGACTTGAAGATGTAATAAACTGATTGAAATTGAATGACATGATAATCTACATTTTTTTCTGGAAATGAACCAAGCTTAAGTGATAAAGTTTAACACACCAGGTGACAGCATGGTCACTTGAATTAATCAATGTAAGGGGATGACAGTGGTAAGATGTCTTTATTTAAATTATAAACATGTTAATGCCAGCAAAAAAAAAACTCTGGACTTTACCAGTCTATTAAATTCCTTGAAATACTGTGCTTGTATGGGGCCTTGACTTGCATTTAAGGTCATGTGACCCAATCTATAAAACATCTTGTTGGTCTAGTTTGCCAACAAATAAAGATAGCAATTCTAAACTTATACAATGGATGCACCCGATCAATGTTTCAAAATGGTCTTAAAATCTTGTGAACACATTGTTTTGACAACAAATCAGGAAAGCTCTACAAAACAAATCATGGATGCATTTTAATAATATCTATAAATAATGTTCTAATGTCCTACATTTCAAGGTCATATGATTTGATCTATAAAAGATTTTGTTAATGTGATAAGTTGACAACAAAGATACCATAGATACTCATCAATGACCTTGACCTTCATTTCAAGATCTTGTGACCCTACCTGTGAAACTCTTGATTGCACAAAAAGTTAAATGTAAACAAGGATGGTATTTCTAAAAGTATATCATGGATGCATCTTGGATGTCTTGAATTGCTTAGTAACCTTGAGCTATATTCTACTAAGACAACCAAAATTCCTACTTCTTCCATTGTTGCTTCAAGCAAAGGTGTCTGCGGCCTCTGCCTCATATTTTGTCAATGCAAAATGTACAAGTGTGACAGATTTAGAATTATGTGCCAAGAAAAATAATCCTATTAGAGAGAGGTTATGTCGGTTCATCTTATTTATGGGAACAGTTTATCAGGAAATGTATGAAAAAAGTTTACATTTAAAAAAAAAAAAAAAATTCTGACAAGTACAAGTAATATAATGAATTGTGGAATTTTGCAAAGAGGTACTCTCTGCTTTCAACATGTAGAAAATAAATCCAGCAATCAACAGTGTGACCACAATTTTGCTTCTAATATACATTGGCATCTTGGAAGCTTAGATTTTGCACATAAATTCCCTAGTTTGATAGATGATAGGATAAAAGCAATTTTTTATAATAATTATTTTACATGACATGCAAATACCCTTGGTTTAAAGCATGGGTGTGACGTAACAGGAATTTATGAGTCTATACAAAATGTTTTGAAAATTTATCATTTCAGAAGGGGCAGCACGAGCAGCGAAGCGAGCAAAGGTCTGTGCTCTATTTGATCAATTCTATCATGTTTGTGATTCAACTCGAGATACCTAAACAAATTATGTGTTTCATCAAAATTGTTTGTAAAGCTAATATGGAAACTAATTTTTCCCCTCATTTATTTAAAGTCATATCAAATACTATACTTTTTTTCAACAAATTTGTCTTCCTATATAATGTTTTCTGACATAGAATTGAGGGGTATCATCAGCTTATTTACACCTGTAGATTAGCCTAGCTAACATAAAGCAAACCAGAGTAAACTGTAAGAAGTACAGATCTATGTTGTCACGTGGCCTGACTTCTCAGTGACATCATTACATCATAAAATATATTTTGTAATGATATCATTGAATACAGTAACATGCCTCAGCTTGAAGACCTTATAACCTACATTTGTATCAGTACTAGAAATAAACTGACTTTGGTGCTGCTGATATTGATATTTAACACTGTCTGTGAATTAGAGCAGAGTGCAAGTGCACTTAACAGACTGCCGCACAGAGTAAATGACCTAAGGTATATCATTAGGTCATATATTAATCAGTGCAATGTATATATTATTATGGAATCTGGCTGTAGATTTTCCACTGTCACTTAAAAAAGGGACGTTTATGAGAATCTTTTACTCTGATTAAAATTTTCATTCTCCTTTTTTCTACGTTAATTATACTCCAGGCTTTAACACAAGTTTGGTGAAACCATTCAAGGTTGTAAAAAGTAATAGATGTGTTTAGATTTTACTTTTTATCCCTACGTCTACAACCAGTTATATGCAACCAATTATTTTCAGAGTTTCAACTTTCCATTATTGTATATAACTCCCCAGTAAATTTTGCAATAATTGGTTGTTCTCTTACCTTGGTGGAAAGCACTAAGGTATTGATTTTTAAAGATTTGGTGATGGCTTTGTGGCTCAAGTTATGACTTTGCTATTGCTAAAATTATGAATGATTGCTTACTAAAATATAACATCACAAAACTGTTGTTTAGCAAGATATAACATCAGACATCTAATTAACATAAAAGTAGTGCTTTGTTTTTACCCTCAGCCCCAGATGTAATCAGGCTGAGGGTATTGCAGTACTCCTGGCGTACGTACGTACATACGTACGTATGTATGAAACTTGACACACATAAGCATCTGGTAAAACCTCGGACGAGACTGATGGACGGCGACCTTGACCTATTTTTCAAGGTCACAGGGACAATTATGTAAATTCAAAGAATCGCAATAACTCTAGAACAAATGATGGCAGCTTTATGAGATTTGACACACAAGCATCTGGTGAAGATCTCAGAATTTTTGTTTGAAGAAACATGACCTTCACCTACTTTTCAAGGTCACAGGGACAATTATGTGAAATTCCTATCATTGCTATAACTCGAGAACGAATGATGGCAGCTCAATGAAACTTGACACACATAAGCATGTGGGAAGACCTCAGACTTTTTTTGATGGAACATGACCTTCACCTACTTTTAAAGGTCACAGGGACAATTGTACCATGTAATCCCCATCATTGCGATAACTCGAGAACAAATGATGGCAGCTTTATGAGATTTGACACACATAAGCATCTGGTAAAGACATCAGAATTTTTTCTATGAAACATGACCTTCACCTACTTTTCAAGGTCACAGGGACAATTGTACAATGAAATCCCCATCATTGCGATAACTCGAGAACAAATGATGGCAGCTTTATGAGATTTGACACACATAAGCATCTGGTAAAGACATCAGAATTCTTTCTATGAAACATGACCTTCACCTTCTTTTCAAGGTCACAGGGACAATTATGTGAAATCACAAGAATCCCAATAACTCAAGAACAAATTACAGCAGCTTTATGAGATTTAACACACATAAAAGCACCTGGTGAAGACCTAAGACATTTTTGTATGGAACATGACCTTCACCTACTTTTCAAGGTCACAGGGACAATTACATGAAATCCTCATCATTGTGATAATTCAAGAACAAATGATGGCAGTTTTATTAGACTTGACACACATAAGCATCTGGTGAAGACCCCAGATGAGCTCGAGGAATGGTGACCTTCACCTTCTTTTCAATGTCACAGGGACAATTATGTCAAATCCATGTCATTGTAATAATTCAAGAACAAATGATGGCAGCTTCATGAGGATTGACACACATACGCATTTGGTGATGACCCCAGATGAAATAGATGGACAGTGACCTTCACCTACTTTTCAAGGTCACAGGCCCATCCTCTCAATATGTTTAGAGTAAATGATGGCAGCTTCGTGATACTTGACACACAAAAGCTACCAAAGGGAGTAGATATGCACTATTATGTTTTCTTACCCCTTCATCAATTTGCCCTGGTGCAGTGACATTTTGCTCACAAATGTTGTGCAGAGCAAATATCGTACAGTAAGTTACCAGGGCTGAGGGTTGATGCATCTCTGATGCCTATGTTTGACTTTGTGATGGATATTTTTTACTGGCCCTAGTAGTATTTTTTGTAGACCTGCATGGCATAATATAATTTAATTTGAAGTGACCTGATAAATAGTTTCAAAATATCTGAGTAGATAAATTAATAAATGAAAAATGAACTACCCATACTGTTTACAGGTGGAATCCTCAGCAGAAGTTTCTTTAGAGCATTTTGAAAAAATTCTACCACAGTTAGTAAGTATGAATATGATTCAAAAGCTGAATATTCTATATTCTATAATTAAATTAATTACATTCAGAAATTCATAGCAATTATGAATTATCAAAAACTAAATATTTTATATTCTATAAGTAAAATAACCACATTTAGGAATTCTGATTTATCTCAAATAAGTCAATCACAAACAACATTTGAGTATAAATGCACCTTTTTGTAGATGCTGGACTTCTGAAATTGTGAACTGCCACCATGTGAAAGATCAGCCAAACAAAGAATTTCGAATTTAATATATTTAAATATAGATAAAAAATTATATATTTGTGTATAGTAAAATAAATGTCACAATTATAAAACATTCAATTGAGGACATCAATTACAAATGTGTGTTATGTTTGTATTTAATTTTTAAAATGGAAAATAAAAAAATATATTGCCAATACATGTTACTTCTTATTATTATTTATTATTTTATTTGTAAATAAGTTTTAGGCATCCTCCTCACATCAGAGGCTGACATAGCTATAGGATCTCAGCAGAGTAGCTACTCCTTATGAATATTCATGAGGTATAGGCAATTGTGCTCTAATTGGTCAAGCATGTCAAGTGACTGTGAGGCACATTGAAAGTAATTTGGGAATGTCTGATATGGGCATGACAGACAAGTGATTGGACAGCTTAATTGTCGCACCTTTGCTTAAAACAATCTGTCCCAGCAGGGGACACCTTGGCTCCTTTGAGTAAAAAGCTTGTTTTACTGACTGGTAAAGTCAGTTGGTGGGACTTACATAAATATCTTTTTTTAGGATCGTGAAGTGTGCAAAAATGGTACAATTTTGAAATTCTTAATGGATGGTAATACTCAATTTGTCCAACCTGTTGATCAAACCTATTATCACCAATTGACTTTAGTAACCATTTTGTCTCCCTTATCCACAATTCTATATCTATAACCATATCATGATCTGTTGTACTGAGCATATCTCAGCAACCACTTATAGGAGAAAATTAATGCTTGGTATACAGAAATGTCTTGGATCATATCTGTGCCTTGTCATACTTTTTATTCATGTGACCTTTGGCCTTGACACAATGACCTTGAATTTAAAATTTGTGTGGGTAAAACATCTCACAACCCTTAGAATTGAATAAAGCTAGGTCAATGGCCTTAGAGCTATGCTGATCGTTGCTTTTTTGTAATGTTTGTGAACATCTCTGGAAAATTGCTTCTTAAATGATCATTTCCTGACTTGACTTTTCAGTATGGTATATGAAACTGGGAAGCTATGTAATAAATTTTTGGAGAATGTCCAAAATTCTGCCAACCAATGTCAGAAATTCATCTTCAACATCAGGCAGTTCATGATTTTGTAATATGAAAGAATAAGGTTGGCGACCAGACAAATGAAAGTCTAGACACCCAGTGCTTCATAGGAGGTGTGCGATTACTTTGCATATTTTATAAATAGGTGAAAAGCCACTGGACTGGCCTGCACAGTCTGCTGAAAGAAAACATGGTGGATGGGCGCCAAATTATATACACACCATAAGCAAGTAGGTTTGACATGGCGGCAGACAATCAGACAGATGGGAATGCTATACTTGGGTGATAAAACATTTGGAATGTCCGATGGGCTGAAGATTTTTGGCGAAGACTGAGTTGTGCTTTTTTTTTTTTTTTGGGGGGGGGGGGGGGGGGTCCATGCACCAATTGACCTTAATACAATGACCTTAAGGTCACACATTTTGTGTGTGGCAAATTTCAGCAACCACTTACAGGAGAAACTTTATACTTGGTTAGCAGAAATGTCAAAGATTTATTGTATGAGACTATGGCAGGTTTGGCAGAGGATCCTGCTGGATAACATGATAACAACTGTAGGTAACTTTAATATGTCAAGGTGATTTTCTTTGGTACTATTATCTCCCAAAGACAGCATAATGATACCATAAAAATATTGCATTGGTAAGGGACAAGCAGAACTTGTTTGCTAGTTACACAGTTCATGTGTTTTCATTAAAGTCAGCAGAGCTATCAAGCGAAGGCGTTATGGTTATTATTGTTTACAGGTTTATCTTTCAATACTTCAGTGTGGAAGAGTGAAGTTTTTATTGCACAAAATGTTGAAATTAACCGATCATTTATCAGGAAATCACAAATATGAAACTTGTGAAAATCCAATTTCAGAGTAGAATAAGTGTGCAGAAATCAAGAGTATCTACCCTGGTTTTTGTCACTCCTCATACCATGCCCAAACATAATCCGAGGTGAAACTATAATTAAGCTGATGAACCATCCAACCATAATTTTCAACTTGAATGATAATTACGTTCCTTCCATTAGCCTTGCTGCTGGAACCTGAGTGCCAGCTCAGTATGTCGGTTTTCCACCAATGTTAGCCTTCATCACCCAACTCCACCTGTTATTATGATAACAGGTGTACTCGGTGCTGCCATCTTCCTCCCATGGAGTACATCAACGTGCGTTTTGGTGGATGGTCACCAAAAAAATACTTATTTCCATGGACTTGCAGTCCAGAGTAGGATCAAGTGTATAGATGGGTCTGTTTGGGCAAAAATAGCAAATACAGTTAGTACTAGCCCTCCTACTCGAGTGATATGAGAAGATATCACAAACCGTGGCAGCTGCCGTGGAGAAGAGGCTGAAGAGGCCAGTGGAAGCAAGACTAAATTTTATTGGGCTGCATTTGTGATGACCGATTTCATCAGCCAAAGAAATTCTGTTAATTTTTCCAATTTGGTATGCTTCAATAACTCTTTAAGAATGTAAAAAGATGTTGGCCTGGCCATAGAGAAAGAATAAGATTGTTTCTCTATGACTATGGCCTGGCCAACAATGCAGAAGTGAACATGCTACTGGAAATGAGGTGGACGACCAAGGTTCTTCCAAAGTATATTGGTACCATAGGTCACGTTTGGAATTCTAAATCCCAAAAAATCTAAATCCCAAAACAGTTATTAACCGAACTAATTATGGTATATCTTGAAATAACTGCATTTGAACGCCTTCTGAGGGTAGTTCATTTAGCCTGAAGCCTGCAGGTGCTGCTGTGTGCCTTGTGAGTTGCGTGGTCGTGCCAGTCGTGGATCTCTGTCTGAAACAAGCAGGGGTGGCCATTCTTTGCATTGTTCTAACATTTGTCAGGGATGGTAAAAATTGAGTGAGCTTGCACAAGGTTCAAACTTTAGACATGGTGAGCATTAGACACGCATGACTGAACAAAGACATTTCCCTAATTTCCCTAACTTTTAAAGGGACAAATCACGTGATCAAATTTAAGGGATTTGAAATAACAATGCGCATGCGTGACACCAAAAACTTACTAGCCGCCATGTTTGCGGGGCTCGTTGAAGATCACACTACAAATAATAAATAGATGCACCAAATAATCTGTAAGTATACTCCAGCATTTATCAACTCTCTGTCTGTTGTCCATGATGCTTAAGTTGTCCCATAAGACGATTTGACAGTACTAAGATGTGGATACCCCAACGCTACCCAAAACAAAGTAGCCATGTTTTCTGCCGTGCGTGGCGTTCGCCCAGTGGCTATGCACTTTTGACAGGTTTGAGAGACGACAAGGGTATTGGGACCAAGCTTATAAACACAGAAACGTCACTGTCAGTTTATTTTTCGCAAGAACATTTCCAAAACGGCACATTCATTTCATGATTGTTTATGTTTTATTCGATCACTTTTTTGACATGGTCCCTTAAAAAGTACCACGTGACTTAATATGCAAATCTCAAGAGGCCATGTAGGGTTTATATGAAATACAATTAAATATGACAAGTGGTAAAAATATTTTTAATCATGTTAATTGTCAGATTTATGTGAGAGTCATGGCCGGTGTGGTCAGAGGGATTGGATACAGTTTCAATGTGTAATTTTTATCTAAATTTGTGACAGTCATAATTTTTAGCATGTAGCCAAATATTATCATTGAATAAAAAAAGTATTTTTCTTGTATATTATCTGAGCACTATGATGAATCAGGGATAGTTGTCATATTGGGAATGAAACCTGCATTTTGTGAAGAATCATTCATTCCAGATGCAAAAATGTGGAAAAGGTAAAAGCAAAAAGAATTTTTACAGCAATTCTAAATTTAGTTTTCCTTGCACAAAATAACTCTGACCAGGCCAAACACATATCAACTTTCACTTCGCTTGATCCCACCTTCTTTCCAAACATATCTCTTTTTTGGATAAAGCATTGTCACCACAAAATGGATATGTATATTTCTGGTGTCAAGTACATGGCCAAATTCATCAAAAAAATAGTGATTATTTTTTCTACATGAGCTAATGAGATATATATCAGAATTTGAATGAATTGTAACAGTATTGTTAGTTCTAAGTAAATTGTGTGTATGGGTCAAGCAACAGATGAAGGCTTCTCTACTCAGCCAGGATACTGCACCTGTTTGCAACTCATTCCATTACAAGATTCCTGTCTGATGGTTTCATTTTCCTTTGACCTTAAAACCATAGGCTTGTCATCATTATTCTTTTTTTATGTTAAAGTTATGTCCAACTTTCAGTTAAATTGTTTTGTTGCTCACACCAAATATGCAAAAAAGTGAATATTTATTGTTTAAATATCCCCAAATTACCTTTTGTGGCCACTGAATATGCTTCTACACCAAATATGTAAGGAAGTGAATCTTTATTATTGAAATATCCCAAAATTACTTTTTCTGACCTCTTAATATGCCCCTGCTTTGAGCCCCAGGATTGATATGAAAAACTAACAGTGGAAAATTTTGGCAACACGGGCAGATGTTGTAGTCAGTAAGTTGTCAGTACTAGCCATTGCTTAGTAATGTGCGACTTCACTTTAATGTGATAGTCTTTTTTAATGTTATCCGATTTCCTCACTTTATTACAGCAAAAACAATACACTCAAGTTTTTGGTGTCGTAAGAAAATCTTATATTGTGAATAGAGGAAATGAAAATTTAACTTAGTTGAAGGAACAAACTGTAAAAAACAAGAATAGAAAAGAATATCCAAAACATTGAGAACAATTTCCATTTTATACTGGATTTGGCCCAGTTTTGAACAGCCTATTGATAAGCCAAAAGTATTGGCCCAAACAGTGTACAGCGATGGCATTCTTTTATTATCTTATTATTTAATTTTGAAAGCACCATTAATGCCTGATTATTAATGAAAAAATTGTAAGCTCAAGCAAATTCAAAATTTTGTAGCAGAGAATGTGCCATAAAATCGTGATGTAAATGCCAATTGCAGTCCTTTCAGTTAAATGTAAAAGTATAGAAAAGAGAAACATTGAATTGTTGATGCGTCTAAGAAAGCATCAAGCACACAGCTGCAATGCATGATGGAATAATGACGTCTGTCTGTCAGTGACGTGATATGCAGTGTTCTCCAAAGATTCACATAGATTCTACACAAATATCTACTTCTGTAGCCAACCACCATTGGCAGTATGCCAATTCAAACATTTTGTTGGTTGAAACAATGAATTTGATATTTTACATCATGATTATATCCTAATAACTGTTTTATTTCATTTTATGTTTCATTTTATTCATTTAATACTATTCATTTTAAATCTAACACATAAAATCATCCTAGAAACAGATAAAAAATAATTCTGGGTACTGATGTTTATAATAGATTTTCTTTATATTATTTCAAGCTATTTCTGTTTTAAAAGAAGTAATGATCCAATATCCCAAGGTTCCAATAGCACTGCATCCCTGGATAATAATCTCGAGCTGCGCGATCTTTGGAGCTGCTGTGTAGAATACACACTAGCCTATTTGCCTTTGACAACTTAATATCCTCTTATTTATCACCATTTGAATAGTATACCTTATATTGTTGCAGGACAAGTCCATCATAAGTTAAAAAAAGACAAATTCTAACTAGCTGGCATTTGCAGGCATTTGATTTCTAATGTGAGTTTGATGTGAACTACTGCCAGCAGTACCAATTTGTGTAACAGCGCTATGGAGCTGAATTGAGTTAAGCTGACAACCGTAAATGTATTCATTCTCTGCCATGATCATTGGCCAAAAGAGCATCTTAGGCCCCCCAAAAATTGTAGAAAATTAATCAATGAAGATGAATGAAATTAATTTGTGCCTCATTTGCAGTAGTTGAATTCCTGAGAGTCAACCAAATTCTGTAAAACATTTCAACACCAAACAGACAGTTTCTTCAAACCATCAATATTCAAGGCATACCAATCCTCGCTATGAGTATGCCAGTGAACTGCAGCAGCACAGAGAGATTTTGGCCTGTGTTTCTTTTATCTATCTGTTCTTTACAGCTTAAAACACAGATTGTGTTTGGAGTGTATTATAAACCTCACAAGATTGTTTAACGACAGGTGAGCTATGAAGCTCAGCTCCAGGTATAAGGGAAACTTTTAGTCAGAATAGCCAACTTTTTGGTTTTGCCTTCCTAACAATGATCACTCTTCAATAGAAGTGCATTGTCTGTCAGTCATAGTCCTCAATTACCTAGTATTAACTAGTTTAGATCCTACTTGATATGTGTTTGGGCAGGATATCCTAACCAGCCATGATTGACACTGAACAAAGAAAATGGCTGCCATTTGAAATGACAGGCCGAATCCAGTGTTTCGCTGAGGTTAATTATAAATCATGAAATTGCTCACAAAATGACAACCCTTATGAAATGAAACAGAAGTTATATGGTAAATTGTCTTAAAATTCAGATTATTCTTTTTATTAATACAGCAAACCAAATCTCTACACAATCAATAGCTCAGTCATGTGACCATGGCATGCTATAGCGGCAGGGTCAACATTCTAAATATAGCCTGCCTCCACTGAAACGTCTACCGCTTGGAACATGGTATGGCTGTCTAGGTTTTTAGCCTTCCCAAGGTTGTTGTTGAATATTTGACTTTGCCGATCTCAGTTTTGTTCTTTAAAAAAAAGCTGATTATTAACAAGCAGCACATAAATAGATATTTAACAAAATCTCCAAAACATAATGGTAATCATTCTGAAAATTTAGCAGTTTATATTGTGAACACCTCATGTTACCATGTATCATAATGCATTTAAAATTCCATATCATCAAAATATTGAGTTTTGACCAGTTACTTCAGAGTCAGTAAACTCCATCAAATAGACGCTGTTTCTTCAAAATACTGGGTGATGAGAACAGATGATTGATTAAAACAAAAAATTAGATTTGGTTCAAAGATTTTTGTTTTATATTAGTTTTATTCAATGTGGTGATTTTAAATATTTCATTAAAAAATAACATCAATTGTAATGTCACTGCAGAAGACTGCCCTAGTTTCAGACAGCCTATATGCATGCAGCCGACAGCAAACATCATGGCAGCCAGCAACCAACAAGCCTGGGCTCCAAGTGGAGAGGAAGTGCATTTTTCATCGACTCTCACATGAAGCCATGCGCATTAAATCTTCAAAAAATAAGTTTTCTGGGTAGGGACATGTCACAGAAATCCAGGGAACATGATTTTATTTCCATTGGGCAAGTTTAGAAAATATTAGCAACAATATAATGAAAGGTGTCTTGCTGTGTAGATATCTAGGTCAACCATATTTGCTGTTTTTGAGTCAGTCCCTGCCACATTGCGGCCCAGAACAGGACAGAGCTGTTTACATATTCATAAAGCAAAGAAGCCAATCATAGCTCGAGCTCTTTTGAACAAGTCTGATGAATTGGCAAACAGATGATTGAAGCCTTGATGAATGTGAATTATGTACTTGCATGTACGTTCAGCATCAGAAAGAAAATGCATGACAGGTATGGTCACACATGATATTGTGATTAATTAAGACAGTATGTGACTCAGGTTTGTTTGAGTGATCATCATGCATGACAAAACATGAAAACGGGGTCAATATAAGGTCAAAAATTATTTAAAAATTTTTTTAAGGTACATTTGTAACATTCACAGCCATCTTAATTACTGTATATTTCAGATTAGAAATACCTGAGATTAAAACCAGACAAACTGTTCATCACCAACTTAAAAATTAACAAGGCATATTTTAAATATTTAAAACCGAAGAAAAATCTATTTTGTTTAAAATGAGGCATTGGCGTGGAAAAATAGTTTTTAGATCCTGAATGCCACAAATATAAATGTCAACATGATCAAACCAAACTTATGATCAGTGACTGTAATACAGTATTTTCAGTCTTTCATTATAAATGAAGAAGTCGTAAAGAGCAAAATAGCGCAATTTGTGAGTTGGCATTTCACAAGATGCTATTTAGCTTTGCATAGCACAGCTTCTGCAGTGAGGAGGGGAGAAATTGTTTGTCGTTATATCGGTCCGATGTTTGAAATTTGGGTAAGACTTCTTAGCTATTAGTAGGTAAACTTATATTTTCAGGGGACCAATTCTTACAGCAGGGATCTTGTTAGGAGGGAGACATGAGACAATGGCTCATCAAAGTCAGAGATATTTCATTCTGATCCATGTCTTAGGAGACAATGGACCCACCCGTCTGAGTTTTAGTATAATTTGTTGTGTTCTTCAAGTTCAAATTCACCAGTTTGTTAGGAAATTGCATATCGATAAAGCAATGAACAGTGATCGATGGCTATACATTGTCTGAGTTCCCTTTAATTGCCTTACAGCATTCTCATTTAAATTTGAATTGTCTCATCACTTCTAGTCAACAAGGAGACCAGAGTCATGTCAGTGTTTTCATCCATCAATATCTCTTTTTATATCTATTCTTCATTAGGCTCATAATTTTGCCCATTTTTATGGGGTTTTTTTTTTTATTAAACTCTAATAGCCATCTAGGAGGCTTACATTTTGTTCCTTTTCACCTTTGTTTGCAAGTGATATAATTGGGTTATGTCATATCAAGGGCATGTGAGATTGATCCACCTGATGTATGGTTGCTAGTTACATTTATTTCTATGGCTTATTTACTATCAGGGAACATATTTGGATGATCCTTTGATCTTTTCGGATGCTAGGCAACTGGGAATGAGTCAGGCAGTGATCAGATCCCATCATTATTACTTTCTGCACAGAACACTATGGTCTCTTTATTTTTGCTATCTTTACTCAATACAGCTGCTTGATCTGAAAATATATCCTAAACTACCATGCCAGAGCTGGATGACCTATTGACCTTTGAACTTTGTAAATGTTATTAGCAGGAGTTCACACTGTGTGTCTCTACCATTTGATGTACTATGAAGCTAATGACAATACAGGAAGAAATGACAAAGCGTGCTGTTATACAAGGTACACAGCAGACAATGTATGTTATTATCTTTAGCCCACTGATATGGAGTTATTTAACAGTGTCTGAATTAGATCAGACAGTACAAATGCACAGTGGTAAAGCAAAGCGGTAAAGCTTGGTTATTAGATCAGATAACCACCTTTTAATGTAGCATTTACATTTCAATGTATATTGTATTAAGGAATCTGGCTGTACCCATGTCTGCTAAATTATTGTTGTTGAATACCCTTAAGTGACAAATCTCTCACAATGTATCTTGTTTTGACAGTTTGAAATAATTTTGATAAAATTGAGAATGTGAACGAACACACATTTATGTGGTGATGCACATATATGTTCATGTCCAACTCATTGTGTCAAATAAGGTCAGGCAATGGCCCAGTAAGACCATATTTTACAGTGCACAGAGAATGTGACCAAATATTTCCACCCAACAACATTTGTCTGTAACCAGAAAAAGTCTAGTGATGTCTTACTTGTTCACATTTTGTGTGCTCAAATTGACATTAACTCCACCTGATCAACAACATGGCAGCCCTAACTGTCACAACTGAAAATGCTCAGCCAGAGATAGCTAGATTGCTACCAGATCAGTTGGTCACATAAGTTCACTACCTGACAATGTTTATAGGTGCAATGCACATTCCCATTGGGAGTTGTACTGAGAACATTACAAGTTATGAATTAAAGGATTTTTTTCGATAAAAAGAAACCTACCAATTGATACTGACCTGAGTGACAGTTGACAGTAGATATCTAGATTTGTGAAGAATATAAATAATGTTTTCTTGTATTTGTGAAAAGCAATACCTCATAAGAGGTATTGGTGAAAAGTCACCTTCGTTGTCAATTGGCCTTACATGATACTGTATACAGACAAATTTTCGCGACCTTTTTATTTTTGCGTTAATTCGCGCCAGGACGTCATTCGCAAAATTAAATGGACGCGAAATTGAAGAGGGGCAGAATTGAATTGTGCGATATAATTAAATAATAATTTTAATAGACATAGAAGTAAAAGTAAAACGTAAATATGATGTCTGTGACGTAGCGGATCGATTGGCCACGTGACTTTGCAGATTTGCCACAGAATTTACCGGATCGATTTTAATTGCGTTTTAAACGATAAATAAAGGTATTTACCCAATATTTTTGGTCTATTATTTCGAAACGCTTTGTTTTGACTTTGTTCTCACTGATACCAATTATCAGCATTCACAGTTTTGCATTTCGTCATTGTTTCCATTGCTTTGAGTCGTGTCTTCCCCTTTTTGACAGAAATGCTTTCACACGTGGATTGATTTTAATTGCGTTTTAAATGATAAATAAAGGTATTTACCCAATATTATCACGATGATTTACGGCCGATGGAGTGCTATAAACGATAATAATTAAAAGCGATTTTGGCTTAAAATACACAAAGAAATATTCTACCACGTGTTATAGTTTTGACGCTAAGATCAAGGACGTCATGTACATCGTGTTACGTTTTCGATGTGTGGAACACGGTAAATTTGATGTGCGGCAACACGAAGAGAAGCCAGGTATCCATCGTTGCGCAATATATTAAATTTTTCAATGCGAGTTGATACACTCCATTTGTTTTCGCGCCAAAAATAAGAGCTTGTCCCCGTCACTCCCGCTTTTTAAAATGACGATCTCGTATTGCGTAATGCATGTTGAATGGATGAATGGTTTAGTTCTGTTCTCAAACTGCAAAGCGTAATTTGTGATAATATTATGTACTAGAAATCCAAAATTTGTGAAAATAAAACGGCGCGAACCTGTCGAAAACGGCGATGGCGCGAAAATAACTAGGCGCGAATTTTTCTCTGTATACAGTAATCCAGGTTTCCTCATTAGATGGATTCCATAATCAAGATTGGAACTCCTTTCATAGTTACCTATGAAAACTTTAATTCCTGTAATATTTTTTTTTTAATTTCAAAGAGTGATTGACATATTTGTTTTTTTCAGAGATTTATCAGCCAATTGCTATTCAATGATTTAAAAAAAGTCAGTGCTTGTTTTAAGTAATGATTGGAATACTTTTTTTGTAAAAGTAGGTCACTTACTAAACAATTTGTTTTTTTATATATTTCAGAGTGATGGCTACAACAGCAAATTTAACTGGTAAGTCTTTTTGATTTGTAGTATTAACTAACATTCTGGTGTAAAAATCTAAAAATACATTTAAAGTACATTTATAATAAAATTTGTGGTTTTGTTCAACAGTTGTATTGTTTTAAAGTTTGTGAAATAAGATATATCTTCAATTTTTTAATCTAATTTTTATTTGATTTTTCAGGAGGAATTTCAAACGGGAATGGTATTTCTCCCAAATCCTCTACAATTCTGTCAAATGAAACAAATGACAAGTTAATGAATGGTGACAGTGATCTATTGGGAGAATCCATTCTTGATAAATTAAAAGCTGGATTAAATGGACAAAGCAAAAACTTGTTGAATAGTGATAGTGAAAATAGTGATATTGTGCTGAATGGGGAGCACAATATGGTAACTCATGGAGAGAGAAAGAGACCAGCTGATTCAGAGTCGGAGAGTATCAGCAATGCGAATCCAGCTAAAATAGCCAGGGTACAAATTGAAGAAATCACAAGAAAAAATGAAGAGATTGTCAAAACAATAACAAATAGGGAAACACCGCTCACAACTCAACAAAGCTCCCGTTGTCCAGCAAGGAAACATGTAGATGATAAAGATGAGGTCAAGCCTGACTCCACAGGAATATGTGATGATATGTCAGATCCTGCCACTGTCAAAAATGCAGACAATCCCATTATACCTGCCAGTCAAAGCAAAGGACTCTTAGCCCTTACTGAAAAGATGAGGGATTACACAAAAGGTCTTATACAAGCAGCATCCAATAAAAGTATTAGTAGTTCACAGTCAAGCTCACCTTCACTATCAAGAACCTCAACACCATCTCCAGATGAAAAAGGTACATCTACATCCACAACTAAATTATTAGATAAAGGAAATCTATTTGAAAATTTGACAGATCTTACACATGACAAAAACAAAAAACTGGAAATAAATAGGCAAGAATCAGATGAAAGCAATTCAACAGAGCAGAAGTCCACAGAGTCAGGTGATGACTCTGAGGATGTAAGATCAGAAAAAGGAGAAGAAAAGACAGTGATACCTAATTCATCAGAAAATCAATCCTCAGAACAAGAGGATAAGCCAGTTGAACCCTCAGAGATGGGTGGAAAAGAAAGCACAGAAGAGTCTCAACAAGTTGTGATTGGTAAGTTGCTTTTGACATCCTTCTTATGTTAACCTCACTGCCTACTTTTAGTGATAAAAAGTTTAATAAGAATATTTTTATAATTTATAATCTCTTACAATAATAGTAAAATACAACTCACAATATGTCTTTTTAGTTACCTGCATGGTCACTTCAAATTATTTTTTTTATGATATGATATGACCAGACATGCCATTAGGAGGCAATTGTGTCGATTTGAGACATTGGACTTCATGTTCCATTCTCCTGGCACATGCAACATAGGGGCAAAAGAATATCCTTGTTTCTAGTAACATACCTCCAAAATAGGATAGGTGATAGTTTACTGTGAAGCCCTTTCTCAATTAGTGTATAAATGAGAACAAGGATAGTTTAAAAAAAACTATTTGCATTCTGACTAACCTAAGGATTGCAGATAGATTTTTTTAAAGATAAAAATGGACTAAAAAGATATATTTACCCAACATGCAGTTCTCAGAAATTGCAAAAAGAAAATCCTTGTAAAAAAAGATATCCTGTAAATAAGCAGCCAATTTTTATATTTATTCTGTGGTGAGTGAAAAAAACAAAACAAGCATATGTACTTAAGCCAGATCCAAAGTCATTTGTTTGTTCTGTTCTAGTGTCCTCAAGTCCGTCTCCAGAGCCAGAGGACATCAAATCCCCAAACATGTCTTCTCTTCAGAGTGAGAAGGAAGACCAATCAAACTCCTCCATTGATGTGGCTACACCACAGCAAAACCAAAGTGAGTCTCAATCACAAGACCTATTTGATGGTTTAGAATTAAAACTATCTGAATATCAAGACAATACAAGCCAATCTTTGGAAGAATGTCTGCCAAAAGGACAGGCTGAAGCTTCTAATGATGATATGGTAGAAGAAATCCAGAATCTCTTGGATGAAATCCCAGATGATCCTGAAAATAAAAGCAAAAAACCCAGTGAAACTAATGATGCCATAAAATCAACATCAAAACTTAGCTTGAATGCTGAACATATTAGCAGTGATGATCCTTCTCAAGATATAGTACAAAGTTCGCAGGAAAGTCCACAAGTGTCCCAAGAATCTCTACAGGAAGAAACTTCTGATAAAGAAGAGAAGAGTGGACTTGATGAATGTGGAGTAAAATCACTAGAACAGGTCCAGTTAAATAAAAAGAAAGTAACAAATTCTGAAGGGGATGACGTTTTGGTCATAAGTTCACAGGAAAGTGGAGTGGTTGATAAAGAACCCACGAATGAGGAAGGGGAGGTCCAGGAGAAGGGAGAGGAGAAGTTTCTAAAAGAGGCGCAGTTTGCCAGAAATAGCGAGTTAAAGGGCATGGAAGATTGTGATGATGACAGTAAAGAAAGTGTTTTGGGGGACCCAAAGGTGAAACAAAACAGCATGGATAAGAACTCACAACTGGAGGAAAATTCTGGTGTCAATGATAAATTGTTTAATCACCAAAATACTAACACAGATTTGTCAAATACTGACGAAAATACAAAGGAATGTGATAAAGGGTGTATGGAAGATTCATCAAGCAGGGAAGAATGTCAAAGCATTGGTGTTGTTAATGATTCTGACAGTACTGTAAAGCCATTAACTGATGAAATAGCTTTGGGTGATTCAATTACAGAAACAGAAGTACACAATGAGGAAAACTCTATTGAAGGAAAACATCATTTAAAAGAACCTGAGAAAAATACATTAATAGATAGCAGCATTCTAGATTCTTCGGGAAATGAGGGAGAGAAACCAAAAGATGATGACAACATCAAGAAAAAGGATGAACAAGTTATGGATTCACTGAATGAAGCTATTAAAGATTCAAAAATAGACCATACTGACAACAGTGCAAAGAGTGAGGTGAACCTTCAATCAAGTCAGGCCAATAATGAAAATAAATGTGTGGAAAACAAGTGTGATGATGAAAAAGATACAGGAAACAGACCAGACTCAAATCTTGGAAAAGAATTTGAAAGTAATGGAAAATCTGGAATTGAAAATGACAATAAAGTCGAAAGTAAAAATTGTGGAAATTTGGCCAACTCTGAAAGTGATACAGAGAAAAAAGTTGAAGATGGCATTAAATCTGACTCAGAATCAAAACCAGATGTGTTAACGAACTCTGTGGAAAATAAAGATGAAAAAATGGAAAGTCCATCTCAGTGTACAAAAGAAGAGATTATTATTAAACCTGGTACAGAAGATACCAAATCAACTATAAAAAGTGATTCAGAAGAAAGTACTGATAAGACGCCGCAAGAAATGAATGTAGAAAAGAGTGATAATAAACCGTCCATCTCAAAAAAGCGCTCTCCCTCAGAATCATTTAGCGAGGATGATGACAGCAGAGCCAAAAAGTCTCGATTAGATGATGTCATTGGTCTGTTAGGAAATCGAATTGGAATGAAACCAGATGAAGCTGCGGGTGTTGATTCGGGGTCTGAAGAAGGTCCAGCCAGTGATTTGACGAGTGATAAAACTGAAACAAGTAGTACCACATCCGAGGACTATGCTGACAAGACAATTACCCTCACCACCAAGGTAACTTTGTATTTTAATATGCAATATGGTTTTTTTAGCTCTGCTGACTTCATGAAGTTGCAGAGCTTTAGGAGTGGGGAAAATGTCTGTCCGTCCGTCCGTCTGCCTGTCCATCTGTCTGTCAAAAATCTTCTCCCAAACTGTCAGTAATATATGCATCATAATTTGTATACAGGTAGATATAGAGGTGAGGATTCAGATTCCTTCAAAACCTTATGATGTCACTGTTGACCTTAGTGCATTGACCTCAAGGTCACCGATTTTGTACGGAGCGTATCTCTGCAACCACTGATAAGAGAAAATTTTAATTTGATATACAGAAATGTCTTAGGTCATAGCTTTGCCTCGTCTTACTTTTTTCGTGATGAGACCTTTGACCTTGACACATTGACCTTGAATTCAAAATTTGTGTACATGCAACATCTCAACCATTAAAAGTGAATAAAAAGTACTTCTTATCTGTTATATATCAATACTGTTAAGCATCATATACATCTTGTACAGATTTGACCATTGACCTTGATGCTGTGACCTTGACCTTTGTATTGGGCAGGCCCTATGTCATGAATTATGAACTGGAGATACTAAATATTTGGCATGCATGGCAACCACAAAGTGTTGTCAGTGTACAACAAAGTTTGAAGCACCCAGTGTTTTGTAGGAGGTTTGCGATTACTGCATATCTTATAAATGTGTGAAAAACGACTGGACTGACCTGGAGAAAGTTTGCTAGTAATACAGTTCATGTGTTTTCATTTAAGTCAGCAGAGCTATCGACCCAAGGGGTTATGGTTTTTTGTTGTTGTTTTTTGGTTTTTTTTGGGGGGGATGGGGGGAGGGACTCCTTGATAGTATTGAGGAGAGTGGTTGATATTCAGTCAGGTAATATTAGTGTAAAAGTATTAAAGGAAAACATTATTTTGAGTACTAGTATGATTGATGAGAGGTAGGAAGACAATATTGAAATATTATTGGTGAAGCGACCAAAAATGATTTGTCAAGACTGATATAGCTTATACTGTAATGTGCTGCCACCTGGGGAGAGAAAAAAACATTTTATAACTTTTAATCTGGAGATCATCACATTTTACAGGAAATATCAAAGTTTTAACAAATTAGATTCAGCAAATTCAATATTTACTTCTTTCTTGCATTTTAGGAATTGGAAAAAATTATAGAGAAGAGAATAAATCATTACTTAAATTCACATCAAGGGAGTTTGGTTATACAAATGAGGAAAAAAATGGAAGAATTACAAACAAGTATTGATGCTTACAAAAGTCTGGCCAAAGATTTACAGAAAGAAATGGTTGATTTATCAATTAAACAACATCAACGAGGAGACAGAAGACGCTCTTCAGCGAGGGTAAGTGAATTACTTGCTTCTTTTTCAGGATTATATTTAGGATTATTTATTTAGAACCAGTTGAAGAAGTAGGTTAAATATGTCAAGCATGGTAAAGGTAAAAATAGAAAATCATAATAAGAGCACAATGTGGGAATGATCTGGCTTATACACTAGAAATCATCACAATGTTTGCAGAATGGTCTCCGTTGAGATCCATTGCTGCTGGTTATAAAGGTACGGTAGGCTGGCTGTATTGATGGGTCTGTGTGAAGCAGCATGCTACTACTGCATGCAGTGCAACTGTTTTGTTGTGCAGCCCCCAGCACTCAACTCACTGGAATGACCTGACACCTAGTGGTATATTTTTGAACCAATGGTTTTAAATTTATGCTGTGAAAAGATCTGTATGTTTTTATGAGGTCAACAATATTTTGAGTTATGAGATTAATTTCAAATGTTACCTGCTGCAAGGATCTACATAAATACAGATTGAAACGTGTTTCACTGATGATGAATTATTTGTCGATTTTGTCAATAAAATGGTCCATGAAAAGAAAGGGACTTGAGAGCCATTTTCTATTTTGTTGAATATCTTTTCAGGTGCAACAAAGGAATATGGGAATTCAAGTTGATGACCAGAAGGTATGTTTCTATTTTCCCTTATAGACGTTAACTTCACTAATTGTAAAGTCCACACTGATAATACTAATCTTTAGAATCAATGTCACAAATATCTGTATTATTAAGATAAAACAAAACTCCAGACATTTATAGTAAATATATCTATTGTTCATTACTATAAATGCATAGAGGTTGATGCTTGAGATAAATTATAACAACAGAAAATATTTTATATTCTGTGTTTGGCTCTCAAAAGGCATTATCATTTTGCTTCTTTCTATATACCTAACCTTACCATACAGACATTTAATATTCACTCAAGGTTGTCACAGTCTGATAGGTGAAGAGCAATGTTGAAAAAATTTTGTGTGGAGTATGGGTTATATTTTCAAAATATGGCTGTGACATCTCAAAAGGCCAGGCTCAGTGCCTCAGTTAGGTTGACTGAAATATAGAGAGATATTTGACTTACTCAGCCAAAATGCGATTGTTGCCTGATATTGCTTGGCTTGATAGTAAAGCAGAAACATGTTTGGCTATGCCACGGGCATGGGCATGGTATACATTAGATTAGGCCTTCCTGTCATTACATTGTGGCATGCTGTTGCTGTAGTGTCTATAATTGGATTCGTTATAAATGTACCTGTAGACACAATTCGGCCTTGAAACCAATGAGGGGAAAGAAATTAGAGTATACTTCTTGTGGTTTTTTTTTGGTTATGTTTGTGGCAAAAGCTCAAAGTAGTCACTGATGACATAAATCTGCACAATTCCTGTTCCATGAACTGTCAGATATTCTGAGATTTCTGACGTGTTCACTGTCCTTTCTCTAATCCATAAGACTTATCTATCTTGGAAACCTTCACAAAATATGGATGAGCAATTTAAATATCATTAATATGAGCAGTGATAAAACATGAAAAGTTGAATTTGATACATAATTCCAGTACTTTTACATGGTACATTTTCGAAACATTTGGAATAGTTTTCTAGATTTCTATGTTCAATTTTTTATGTATTTTTTTATGCATTAATTGTTCCCTTAAATTTTTTTTATGGATTATTGTAATTAGTAGTTAGGGTTGAGTTGAAGTTTCAGAAGAACCTTTATTTGCATTTTTTAGGGTTGAGATTGTATTTAGGTCTTGAATATTCATCACTTATTCGCGAGTTACAGGATACTGTGCTCTGATTGGTCAGGTATGTTAAATGACTATGTCTGGCATATTGAAAGCTATTTGGGAAAGCTGATTTGTGTGGAAGAGCCAGTGCACCTGTTGTTGGCATTGGCTTGGGACTGTAATTGTCATCCAGACATTCCTGTGGATCCTTATCACAGATGTGTGCCCAGTGTGGACGACAAGTGATAGGACAGGAGATGGCTTTTATATCACACGCTCCCTTTGAAAAATAGGTCATGGCCTGGTTGCCCCAGCAGGTGACACCTAGACCGAGAAGTTTGGTTTTACCTTAGAGTGTATTACTCTAAAGGCTTTACTATCTTGGAAAATTAGTGGACTAAAGTAATATAAATAACTTGGTCCAGTCCCTGTATGGACCCTCACAGCATCAAAATGGTTCATAAGAGATGCTAACAATTTATGCAATTAACAAAAACAATGGTATTTGGTAGAAGACAATTATAATACATATGAATTGCTGAGATTATTCAGAGAATTTTAGCAGTGATAAAATCAATTGACTGAGTTACAACCCCCTCCCTCAAGAAAAAAAGGTTCATCGTGAGTTTCAAACTCAAAATGTTGAAAATTAGGGCTAATGTTAAAATTGGTTAACCCACAAAGTTACATCATATGTAATTGTTATATACTAATTGATTTATGAACTTACTAATAACATTAATATGTAAACAAGTTGCAGCTTATCACAAACGTGATAAGCTAAAAGCTATTGAGGAATGAAGCCTATGTGTGTTTAATGAGTAGTGTTAGTGTGGTAAGCAAGCAGAGGCAAGAGTGACTGATCACAGATAAACAGAGGCCGACTGATCATGAGTGGGTGGTAGTGGTGACGTTGTCAGTCCACGAGGAAAGGGGGTGGTAAATAGCATTGTGGAGGCGGACCCCTGCACATGGCAGAGGGTGCCACACTTACAGCTGTTTTGCTCAACCTGCCATACCTAACTTGACTGTTAAAACAGCAGTATTACTGCTGGAATCAGACAACAACAGGGTCCAATGAGGGAATCACTGGCAGAGCACCCAACCATTACAAGCCACTTGTACACAGATGCTTCCGAGCACACTTGTCATGTCACCTCATCATCAAACTATGTGCAAGATAAGATACTACAGGCAAGATTGCGAGAAAAACTTCACAGCCAGTTATGCTGGCCTCCAACAGCTCACAAAGTGACCAACGTTAACCCCAAATTGGGTGATATTCTACATCATATAGGATGCATATCCAGTGGAAAGTTACAGGAAGTACCTAAAAAAGTGCCAAGAGGATCTTTCAGTGGCGAGAAATGTAATAAATATGGTGTCGACAAAGAGGTTGCTCCAGAGTTAACTGCCCGACACAGTACTCTACAGTCACCTGTACATAAAATCCACAGGAGGAGTAAACAAGAGGATATTGCAGAAAGAAAGTTTTCCTGGAATAAACAAGATAATATCACAGAAGTGCTTCGGAATGAACAAAATAAGATCCCAGAACAACCCCAGGATAAACAGTACAAAGAATTAGGAGGGCCATCCTTGAATAAACTGAATAATAGCAAAGGGGAGACGGCCTGGAATAAACAAAACAACACCAGAGAGGTGTCCTGGAATAAACAGGATAATGTTGAAAGACATTTGCTCAGGAATAAGCAAGATAAAGAAAAGCAGGATAAGGATAAACAAGATAAAGATAAACAAGATAAAGATAGAGGACTGATACATGAAAATAAAAACCAAAGACATAGCAGAGATGATGAAATAAATGATGAAGAACCGGCTGCAAAAAAAAGAAAAACACAAGAAGAGCGCACAAAAAAAACAACAAAGATTAAATACGAGATTAAAAATCCTTTTGTGTTTGCCAGTCTCTTCCAGAATGTGGAGAAGTTTGTGGTAATTAATAGAGCCCTTATTTTACTTGTGTTTGTTTTGTGACGTTTATGTGTGATTTGTCCTGCACCCAGTCCCTCTGTCACATAACTGTTGCAATGTTATTGTTCTGAAGCTTGGCAGTCAGCACAGCCTGTGTTTGTGGTTTTCTCTCGTATATCATGTTACTATGACAGACTCCTGGGTTTCATATCATGACATGCTTATCTTTGTGACAGTCGTTATTTAGTAAATATGCTCATTTTTGCCAATTCATCATTGTTGTTGCTTTCACGCGAAACATCTTTAAAAACTTTTTTCACATAACCGCTTTAATTATCAATATCTTAAAAGCAGAGCTGAAAATTAGGAGTTTACGGTAAATGACGTAGACGGGATGTGATGGTGTCAAACCTCAGCAGCAGCCTTTGAAAGAGTGGGCGGCAGTCTAAAAGCAGATTGTTTGGTAGCCACGGCAGTCTCAGGCAGAGAAT
Source organism: Amphiduros pacificus (assembly GCA_949316495.1). Lineage (NCBI taxonomy): Eukaryota > Metazoa > Annelida > Polychaeta > Phyllodocida > Hesionidae > Amphiduros > Amphiduros pacificus. The sequence continues at coordinate 47,089,578 of OX439002.1, read as the reverse complement.
TCTTATTTCTCAATTTGTGTGTAATATGATCTGGTGTGGGTGGGCTGGTGAGGTGGGCAACTCACATGGCACATGATGGGCCATGTGAATGACATCATATTACATCCTAATTTCCTGATTTGTGCTGATTATAACATTAAGTTCTCACATTTTTGGAGCCAGGAGCACTCCTATTGGTGAAGTAAATATGTAAGAATTGTATCCACAGTAAACTGAGGCGTACTATTGAGGGGAACTGGGTAAAGGCAATTAGTGGGCAGTGTAAGATAAATCCAACCAATACTACATATGCTTATATGTAGTATTAATCAACCATGATGTATGTTATTGTGGTCAGAATAAAATAAAGATCATTATGATGTGATGTTTTCTAGGTCAGCCTTAACGTCAGGTTAGTTCAAGGAGAATTGGATGCAAACAGTCTCATATTGTCACACGATGTCAATGTGTGTTGTTAATGAGGCAGATGTCAGTGTGTGTTGTTAATGAGGCAGCTACTTAACACACTGACGTATTATTAGATGTTGGCAAGCAGTGTCAGGCATTGTTATACTCTTCCTTTTACAATTAGACAATTACCTGAAACTTCTCTGTGTACATAGAAATAATCCGTTCTAGTAATGGATGATAAATAAAACCAAAAAATATCAAGTATTATTTGATTATTATATTGTAGTATCTTTATTTGAGATATTGTAAACATCACCCTCCTGCATGACCAAAATGATGAGGGGTAATCTGTTGTCATTTTACATCAATTTATAATTTTATTTTATTAATTCTTTGGAACATGGATTGGAAAAAAGAACAAGAAATTCATCACCGATCTGAACTATTCAATTTACCATAAATATGCAATTAAACAGAAGGATGTTTTTTTTATTTATGTTTTATTTTTCAACGAATTATAGATATGAGTGAAAGTATCTGATGGATAGATGTTAGAGTTTTCCTGTTTGTATGGAATAGGTAGATTGATAGAAGAGTTTACAGGTAGTACGATAAATCAGTAGATTGTAGTGGGTGTAAGTGTGGGCGGAATGTCCCCAAAATGTGCCTGTCATAAAAGGTGAGGCAAGCCAGTTGTCTCTCTGGTCAACAGCGTGGCAGGTGCAGCCGGCCTTAATATAAAGCCTGCCTCCAAGTGACACTTGCACTATGCTCATAAACATGCATTGCATACTCTTGTTGTGTGGGGCCTTACAGTGCTCATCGCATTCTCCAGCCTGATGAACATTTAATGAACAATTTTCGTCTCACTTAAGAAAATCTGTGATGGTCTATTTTGAGAATGTTATTTCAAAGACTCTATGGGTATTACATTTCTTCTGTCAAAAAGATAATGGGTAGACATTTATATCGAGGAGTGTGACGTAGTTTTGTCTAACCTTTTGGCAGCACCATTCTTTAAACTATTTGATATAATATAAATAAATGGTAGGTATGAAATATAAAGTTATATTTTGTTCTAATAGGCGTCATTGCTCTAAACTTAGAGACTATGCAAGGCCAAAGCATACATTTAGCATTAAAGTGTGGAGGATGAAGAAATCAAATTGCAATTCACTTTAATTTAATGTATTTCATTAGACATTTAGCCATCATAGAGTGATATGCGATTCTTGGTCTCACTATCAGATAAGCATATTGTCATATACATTAATCAGCTGGCATTAAATACAGAGGACCGTGTCACTCATTTTCATTTTATACTTTAATCTGAAGGATAACTTTTAGCCATTTCTAGTTGCAGTTATAGGGGATGAATTCAATCTATTTTCAGTGAGGCTCAGATATTTTTCCATTTTTTCATGACAAGTATCATCCAATGAGAACAGAGATAACAAAGAATGTCAGGGCCAAATTAAAAATGTAACAGAATATTTAACAGTGAAAGTCAGGGACAAATTAAAAGTGCAACAGAATAGAGATAACAATGAATGTCAGGGCCAAATTAAAAATGTAACAGAATAGAGATAACAATGAAAGTCAGGGCAAAATTAAAAGTGTAACAGAATAGAGATAACAATGAATGTCAGGGCAAAATTAAAAATGTAACAGAATAGAGATAACAATGAATGTCAGGGCAAAATTAAAAATGTAACATACATTTTGATTTGATTAAGACTTCTGAAATAAGCAATGTTTGGGTGATGGGAGTCAGCCCCAAAATAGGATACATTTTTAACAAATTGTATGTTCTTAACCTGCAAAGCTGTGTAAATACTTGAAATGGTCATTTATGCAAGCATTTTTCAGGTATTTCAAGAAAATTCACAAACGTTACTAACAAAATCAGTGATCACCATAGATGTGAGGCCATTGGTCTATGTTTATATGAACAGTTGACCCAATACAATGTGAACAAAATTGTTTACACTAATTACTACATTTTTTTGTTTTGCAGTTCCAAGCGGTTCAGCTTCAGAAGGAGCAGGCTAATCATGCCAACTTGACCGTAAGGACCATGCCAGCACAGAACAAGCAGCCGATACAAAGAACTCCTCCCCGCACTGTGATGGCGCCCTCTGGAGGCGTGACCACGTCCATGGTCACTACTGTGCCTGGCCAGGTGATTCTTCAGTCCCAACCAGGAACCTCTACAGCCACCACTGCTGTCGGTGGGGTACAGGTATGTTGCAGTATATGAGGCAACACTTAGATTCATTTATTTCCAGAAACTAGATGAAATTTAAATGACAAAAAGTAAGGTTAACTTTTTGTTGTAAATTTGAAGAAAAAAAATTCACTGAAACGTATTTACAGTATAATGTTATTTTTTTCTCAGGTGGTGTAACAATGATTAAGTTTTTGGAGCTATATAATGTGGAGATAATAAACTTTTCATGTATTTGCAATGTTTCAGACAAAAAGACCCACAGTTCGCAACATGTTGGATGTTCAGAGAGGTGGAAAAATGGCAGTGCCTATCACTTCAGTTGGTGGACAGGTAGTGCGTGCTTTGCCTACCAACAGACAGGGTACCGTGACCACCACCTCAGTGCCCAGCAAACCTGTCAAAGGAGTAATAGATCTCACAGACGATGATGATCAAAAGAGCCCCCCTAAGACTACTAAGAGTGTCCAAGGAACTATGGTGCGAACATTACCGGCTGCACAGATAGGACAGATTGTTCGGGCACCAGGTGGCAGTGCTACCATACGGCCTGGTACTGTCTTATTGCAGCAGGGTGCCAATGGGGGCACTCCAGTAGTTCTGCAACAAGTTGTGCAGGGACAGACTATACGGAGTCAGGGAGCCACCTATGTGTTAGGGTCAAGGCCAGGGGGTACTGTCATGGTTCAAGCCCCAAACAGCTCCAGCCTCAGCAGGCAAATGCTTCCAGCAGGGATACGACCAGGGCAGCAAATTGTTCTGCAACAGCGTCCAACTGCACCGACCACTACAGTTACAACCCGGCCTCCACCTCCTCTCCAGAGCGCACCACCGGCTAACCAGGTAGGAGCACGTGTACGTATCACTCTTGTTTGTTGTTCATACTTGGTTGAGCTTGATGAATGGAATTTAGTATGGTAATCATTTGTCATTCTTGTACTTGAATGTACTTCTTAAGTTTGGCATGTTCATATATTAAGGCAAAGTGTGCCAAAAACATTGAAGATTGTTTGACAAATTGTCAGGCATTTAACAAAAATTTGTCTGATATTTTCTAAATTTCATGTTCTGATTGATCTCAGACAATATATCAGATTAAGTGCAAATATTTCAGGACAATGCCATATTTTGCCAATGATGTCAAGCAGTTGGACATGTTTTTGCACACTGTTAAGGGCAATTAACATTCAGAAGGTTTTTTTTGTTTACACAGAATATTGGCTTCATTTTGACAAAATGTTAAAGCTCAATTTGCAGAATGAAAATTAGGAATTGTTAAAGTTTCCATATGCAAAAAGCACTGTTATAGAGTTTTCATTGCGTGTTGAACAAAGAGTGAGTTATAAATGATATAAAGTAGCAAACTGATAGATAATAGATTCTGTGCATTAGGGTGTATTGAGTGAGACTCTAACCCTGATATTTTGTGTGACATATTTAGGGTGTCGGACCATCCTCAAGCAGTGTAGATGCCTTGACATCCCCAGAGCAGTGTACTACTCCCCCTGTGCCCTATCCTCCTCCAGTCTCGTCTCCTGATATCATGTGCCTCACCCCACAGTTACCACCTCTCCAGTCGTACACCTCGCCCTATCCTCCTTCATGTACACTGTCCTCCAATACGTCTGTGCAGACAAATGTCCTCTCAGGGTTGCCCCCATCACCCATTCACTCTCCTTCAAATTGCTCCTTTTACTCATACATAGATTCTACTGAACCTGCGTTTCGTCAGCTATTGTTGGCATCCTCACCTTGTCAACCAGCATCCACACCTGCAAAAGCAACCTTTCCGTCCACGTCATCTCAACATCCATCCCATCTGTCCACACCTCAACAACAATTCCCTTTGTCCATACCTCAACAAACAGCCCTCTCCTCTACTCCAAGACAAGCAATATTTTCCACAACACCTCCACAACAATCCTATTCTTCTGATCCTCCACAGCCTTCCCTTTTCACCACATCCTCCCAACCAACCTTTTCTTCCACACCGCATCAACCATCCCTGGGTGCATCCCCACCTCAACAACCAACCTTTTCTTCCACACCTCACCAACCAACCTTTTCTTCCACACCTCAACAACCAATATTTTCTTCTACACCTCAGCAACCAGTCTTTTCTTCCACACCTCAGCAACCAGTCTTTTCTTCCACACCTCAGCAACCAGTCTTTTCTTCCACACCTCAGCAACCAGTCTTTTCTTCCACACCTCAAAAACCAATCCTTTCTTCTACACCTCAACAACCAACCTTTTCTTCACTACTACATGGACCAACCTTTTCTTCTACACCTCGTCCACCATCCCTCTCGTCCATACGACCCTCCTGTCCTGTTGTACCAGGTCAACCCTCATTATCCTCCACACCTTATCAGCCACCAGTGCCCAGCATGTCAGTAGGCAACACACAAACACTCAGTTCTTCCATGAAAGAAAACAGAGAGAGGATTATCTGTCAGCTCAAATCACTCCAAGAGGAACTGAGACAAAGACTGGCTCAAGCCAATTCTAATTCACTAGTTTGGGTCAGTCCAAAAACAAATGTTCAAGACTAACCTATTTTTATAGTGTGGTAATACAGCACTAATAATGTTATCAATATTTTGTAGTTTTAAGGATATTTTGTGTCCATATTCATGTTACAATTCTGTTATATTGTTTTAACTGACAAGTTCTTGTACAAAATGGTTTGTCATGGTTTAAAGAGTAGTATATTTGATTTGATATAGAGGAACCTTCATATTTATAACTTCATTAATATTGCCAAGATGAGATCAGTTATATTATTTCAACCACAGACAAAACATTATGAGAGAAGCAACATTGATAACTTGGGTTCCTCACTGAAATTACCAAATGTTTTGAACCATGACTATCACTGCCATTTCACATCCTAGCTGGATGGATGGCTGCCATTTATTTAAAATAGGAATATTGATTTGTTGGAGTTTGAATAGATTAGTGCCAGCAGCTAACTTTTTGCTTTTGTGACATTTCAATTGCCCTTTAGCATGTGTCGTTGTAAAATGACTTTTGAGCAACAGTTGTGTTACAAATGAAAATTTGTGGGAGTGATATTACGGAATAAACCTGTGAAAGAATAGTAATGAAAAAAATGCCTTCAATTAACTCAGGCTATATGACAATAACTGCAACAATAATTACTCCTCCACTATTAAGGTGGGATGAAACTCATTTGTTGAATGAAAATTGAATAAAAAGTCTTTCTGGCCAGTGATATATCAATCTGATTGAAAGCAATGAATTAATTAGGATCTAACAACAAATAGTTGCCTTTGGTCCAATCCTCCATTTTGGACTTGCAGAACAGTGTTCATTATGAGAGAAATGTTACAAACATTTCATACCCCTGGGAACAAATATATACAGCTTTTGTCATTTAATTTGTGTTGTATATTTTAGACAAAGCATCCAGCACCACTTCCACCAGTCCCTGTACATCCCAATGCCAACAACCTACCAAAACTATCACCACCGAAACCAGGACTGAAAATATCACGGGTACAGCAAGGTAAGGTTGACAGGTTTCAAATATTGCTGACCATAATTCAAATGGTTTACCATTTTTACAATGCAGGAAATGAAATATTGAAACCCTCTTTAGACATGCTACTGGAATAAAGATTTTTTTGTCATTTAACTCCATTTACTTATAAAATTGATTTATGGTCTGTTCCTTAATTTTCAGGGATTGTGTTATCGTGGAATATGACAGTTACAGACAACCATGCTGAGATAGTCAACTACCAACTGTTTGCATACCAAGTCGGATCAGCACCTCCAAGCTCTTCTTTATGGAAAAAGGTAAATGTTAAGTCTGCTATTGAAGAATGAGCAGTATTTTAAAATTGAAATCTAAAAAAGATCATTCAAATTTAAAGTTGTTTGAAATAGATGGAAATGGGAAGATAATGAAGTATTAAAGTTACTGTAACAGGGAATATAATATCAGATCCATAAGTAAAAAGGCCTAATTTAAGTCAGGAGTGTGAAATCTTCATGTTTGCTGGGAAGCTTCTATTGCTGCTTAGAGCATAGGGAATAAAACAGTATATCAGACCAAAGAAGGAAAATGCAAAGCCAGGGATGAAAGAGTGAATTAAGGAAGGGGGGGGCCAGAAAATAGTATTCAGTTATCGTCATCATCATCAGCAGCAGCAGCGGGAGGTTGGGAGGCAGTAAATGAGAGGCGTGGGCTCTCCCTCTCATCACACTCTCCACCTCCCCCTGGTGTCATCTACTCAGCACCCACATGCTAAAAATAGTCTCCCTCAATGGTTGCTTGGGGGTGTTCCCCGACAACAGCAACAAGGCCAAACAAACTATTTCTCTGAGTCCTTTTACATGGCCCTGAAAAAAAAGGTCATGGTTTGTTTGATTTTTTTTTCTTTTTCCACAACCAAATGTGGTCATGGTTAAAAGAGCAGTTCAAAGAACAGCAATCATTCTAAACTACTACTACTTGGTTTTAAATAAACTATTAATTTCTTTGTTTGTGACAGATATTTCCCAGAAATAATTTTGGGATAGTGTTGTTTGCAATATCTCTAGCCCATTCTGAGGTTTGTAAAAGAATAGTCCAGGAGATTTGATAACTGTTACAGTAACTTTAACATGCAGATATTATAAACATTTGGAAAACATATTTATAATCATTATTGTTATGTCATAAGCATGGGTTGTGTGGTGAAGCAGACTTTTTTTTAGTAAGAATGTATGATTGTTTCCCCAGGTTGGAGATGTGAAGGCGTTACCACTACCAATGGCGTGTACTTTAACACAGTTCCAAGAGGGAAACAAATACTTTTTCTCTGTGCGAGCTGTTGACACCCACAGCCGGATCGGGCAGTTCTCAGATCCCAGCAGCATACACCTACTCCCCACCTCATAATGTTGCTGACACAGCATTCTTGTTCTCCTACAGATACTCTATGTATTGGGTCTGCGTAAACCATACTAGTGTAGTTTTACCATATTCAACCAAATAAATGCCAGCTGACAAATGGCATAGTCGTCATTTTGGAGAAGTATGGTAAAGTTTGGTATTCTGCATGCATGTATAAGTTTGTGTATGAAAATATAAGGGTCGGTTGTAACTTATAACAATCTCCACAGATTGAGTAATTATCAGTATGGTTGAGTCAGGTTGACATTGGAGTAAATGGAGATTTGTGTGGGAATTTCTCATGGGTTGATAGATAGTTGAGGTGTAGGAGTGAGCTGGAATGCGTGCTTTATTTAATGAAAGGGGAAGTTCATTAGAGGGAACAAAGTTTGATGTTAAGGACATTATACATAAAAACCTGTTTGTAATCATGAGTGAATTGAATAATTTGTGAATAGAATTGCTGAACATAATATTTTAATAAATTCCAAACATTATGATTGAATGTAGCAGTAGTTGTCTGACAAGCACACATATAAAGGCACACGTCTTTCTGGAAAGATATTTATTTCATTCCAGATAATCATTAGGGTACAGAATATATTAAAACAGCTTTGCACAAGTATTTTTCCCACCATTAAAAAGGGCCTGGGGAAAGAACTAATTTTCCCAAAAGACTGGTGTCGTGTAAGGTTGAAGTGGTATGGCACTGTTCAGTCACTGAATGGGTTGCTTGTTATAGTGGCAAATGTTTTAAGAAAGTTTCTGTTTCTGGTTTGTGTTCTAAGTAGCATGTAGATAGTGTACATTTGTGTCTGTCATTTTGTAAGCATAAAAGATATGTTAAACATATCAAAGTCAAGATAGAGGGACTATTGATGATTAAATGATGTCTACAGGCATGTTAGATGGCAAGCATAATGCCAGGCGGGTGAAATATGTATTAATACATTGGCAAATATATATTTCATAATAATGAAATAAAAGTCCCATTTTTATTCTGTGCTGTAAAGAAAGGGTGCAAATGGCGTGAATGAGCAAGTTGTATATTTGATGTGGCCAATTATAATTTAAACAAATATGCACAGGTTATCATATTTTATGTATATAAGCATTCTCAAAACTGGGCAGTATGTGATCACATTTTATTTCCTCTGGGGATGTAAATTTAAACCTAGTTTGATTTTTAGATTCCAGAGTAAGCAAATACAGCCTTCAGAGACTGCAATATATTCAGAAGTGAAGTAAAATTTAAAGGTTTCAGGTTATATTACTTAAATTTTTTGAATTAAAATCAAGATTTTCTCCACTTAATAAAATCAGAAATTGGGCCAAATTATGTTGAATTGTGAATGGTTGTGTTCCCCCAAAATTGATATGGTGTCACGTGCAGTACAGGGTGTTTCAACTGGATGTTGAATGTGTACAAGATGTGACATAAAACCGTCATCTGCTCTTCTTATCAACCGACATTTAGAGTCAGGTTTTACTGATTACAGTCATATTCTCCAACTACTGTACATGGCTGAGGAATAGAATACTGTTTTTAGACCATTTTTTTGTGTTCAGGCTTCAAGAAAATGAAATATATTGTCTTTTATCAGGTTTTCTAATCTAGCACTTCTATCTGTGTAACAGAACCTGGTGGCAAACCAGGCAAATAATGAGTAGTAGTTCAGGTTCAGAGAACTAAAGCTCTAGTATCACTATCTGCATGGTTGGCTATCTATTGATAGTTCAGTAAAGAATGCTATTTACTCTTGCATGACTTCATTACATTGTGAAATAAACATTAATAATTTAAAGGTAACTTTGAACAGGTTCAACAAAGCTACATTATTTTAATTTAGCTTCAAATATTTGTTCACACTTTTGACTTTTGAACCTTTAATTTGTTTTGTCATTTTGATGAGACAAAAATATGAATGAAAAAATATGAATGAAGCAAATAGGAACTCTTCCTTTTGAGTAATAAATGGAAAAAATAATGACTGATCATATTCTTTTAAAAAAAAACACTCGGCAGATATAAAGAAACTTTCATTTTGTAAGTTGCAGAAGCATTTGTGTGAGAGTGGTTATTTATTAAAACCCCATTGATAACATCAATGATAACATCGTGAGATATATATTTTATAAGAGCAGTGTTTTAGTTGTTTTTATTGAAATGTTGTATGTTCTTAATCAAGCATTATCTTGTAAATACCAATTTCAATTTGTATAATGTATCATGGATCAAGAACGGTGTATAGGTGTTACTGAAAATAAACATCAGCCATTATGTCGGAGTTGTTCTCTTGTTGCAAAGATATCCCATTTCTGTTTATTCTATTTATGACGACTTAAGAACTGCAATCATCAGCAAACAAAAACATGCTTAACATTAGTATTAAATAAGGGAATTGTGATTACTAAACATGTGGGATAGGTGTTGGTTGCCAGACAACTATATGACGTAACTGTTTACCTTTGTGGGAAGTGGCCTTTCAACCTTTTAGTGCAGTTTGAAGCACTGGAAGATCTGACTTTGTTGTCATCAAATGTCATGATATATCAATTTGTGACCAATTTGAATCAAAGGAAAATGTCCAATATTAACTATCCAACCATAAAGTTCCTCATATTTGGGACAAAAAAAATAAAAGAACAGAAGAGTTCTTTAATGCAATTTCACAAAATTATAAAATCTGCAATTTCATCTCAAATATTTTTTGTTTTGTTAAGAAATGTGATAAAATGTTATTGTACTTCGTTTTAGTGATATAAGATACACAAAACTGGCTGATTATAAAACAGTTTTAGCTATCTTATGTAACTTCCCTGTCTTCAGCTTATGTGCAGTCAATGATGCTAATTATCTGTGATGACACACACACCATGTACCTGGAGGCAAGCATGCTTCCTCAGACTTCTTGAAAGGACACGAAAAGCCAGAGAGGGGTTTCCAAATTTGGGTCAGCAAGTATACCTGATTTTGGAGTGTTTAAAAATTGGCAAAGATCAATTATAATCTTACTTATCAAAGCCCCTCTAATTATACGTGTCAATTTACTTTTTTAAAATGTATCCAATAATCAGGGGGAAATGGGGGCCAACCCTGGGAAATTGTGTAAAAAATTAAAGGACTTCACTGAAGTTATCATATTGAGTTTTTCTAATTCAAATTAAAATCTATTCTAGTTTGGCCAATTTAAAGTCCAGGAGGCTGCTTTAGGGGCCATGTTATCAGAGCCCCTCTCTTTTCTCACAATCTCTGTGATGGAAGGTGGCCAAAAATTTTATATTGATATCAAATATATATATATATATATATAGGGTCAAAGCAAATAGTCACTATCAAACTATTTATAAAATAAACTCTGGATAGATTTTTTTTCTTTCAATTTTATTTGCTGACAAAATATCAATCAGGACTGTTTACAAAAAAAATATCAAAATGATTTCTGTTTTTAGTATATAAAGCTTTAAGGCATATAATAATATTGCAAAAAAAGCAGCATTAAGCCCAAAAAGAATAAAGATACATGGCAAATATGCACGGTTAAAGTAAGAATCTATTTCGAATGCATAATATCTTGGGTTTCACTGGGAAACATCTCACTTTCACATTACCAAGTCATTTATATCCTAATTTCATTTCAATAAGTCTCTTTCAAACAAAGTTTCAATTGGTTAATTTTTCCACAAAATGGATATTATTTTGCATAGAAATATCCTGGTGATGTATCATCTTGAAGATAGTAACCAGAGATCTTGTTAAATTCTTTCTTGTTTAACACTAGTACAGATCATTTTTTACTTTTATAAATTTTCCATTAACTTTCCATACAATGATTATACAAGGCAATGCTTTTCCAACATAAATATAATAGATTACACAAAATATGCCCAAAAAGAGACCAGACTTCTCTGACTTGAGCTATGTTGTGCTGCATTCAGCAAACAACAAGCCACCCAGTAAAGAGAAGCTCCTCAGAAAACTGTTCAACATGAACAATTACAAAACATCCCAATTTACTACAATGAAGCAACACCATCCCATGTAAACAACAATTCCCATTTATTCAGAATAGTGATTCCCGACTTAGAAAGCTGCTTAAATTAATGACACATGACATGACTAGTCAATACCTGGGTGCATAAAAAGAACACCTCCAACCCAACCATCAAGGCCGCCAGGAACCAAGTTTTCATTCAATAATAATTCAACCAACTTTGTATAACATTTTACCATTTAGAGACATTCACGCATATTAACACAGTATATAATCATGTCACAGTTTAAGCATATAAATTAAAGGCAGATCAAATTGATCTAATAAAGAGAGATCAATGGCCTTAAAGCTGTTTTGGCCATTGTGTGGTGTAATATTTGATTATTTATTATAAATGCCTGCAAAATGCTATATAAAAGATCATTTTAAGTTTTAGCCCTGCTTTGCAACTTGAGGACAGTCAATGAGGTAAAATAATAAGCCTAATATTAGGGCTGACTTCCCCATTGCTTTATTCCAAATCTCCAAATGAATCTATATTTGTAGTAGTAGAATGAGACACTGAATGTTCCAGGGATATCTGCATAAGCAAGATAATTCAATTTTTGCCATAACATTTTTGAGAAAAGAAAAAATCTGACTCATGGAAAGTAAACATGATTCAACTCCTGACAACACTAAATCTGACCTGTGATTATCTAAGAAATCCACTGCTCAGCAGTTTCAGAGAATATCAAAGTTGACGGACAGACAGAATGACAGAAAATCCCACAGCTTAAAATGAAGTACTATTACTGTCCTTTGGCAACAATTGAACACCTTTGCTACAATTACAATATTACTTGTCAGCAACCAGCTGTTTATCCTTCACATGCAGATCTCAGACCCAATGTACAACATGTGACCTTAAATCAGCCAACAAACAAGTATACATCCTTATTCCATGTATTGTCTGGATACAAAAAATCCAACTTTAAATGCTTGCACCATCATTAACCTCAATTTAAAGCATTTTCTTTGTAATGATGATCTTCCATCCATTGGGTACACAATACTTGTGAAATTGCATTACAAAACATTTTGTACCAGATTTTTTCATATCACCACAAAATCACAAGCAAAAAAAAATCATACATACGGTACTATAGCATATCACATAACTGGTACGTTTTGTGCAATAAAAAAACACCATTATCCAAATCTTTTGATTTTGACAAAAGATGGTTTTGACAAGTATTTCCATGATACGTGACATCCGGTTTTACTTGTTATCAACCACCACATGCGGAAAATGACAAACAAACAGGCTCATTTTTCCTCTTTGATTAGGTACCTGGACGGTTTTAGCTGTTGACACTTCAAGTGTGTGCCACTGAATCTAATTCAAAATTTGAGACTATTATTAGGCAAAATTTAGGCACCAACGTTCAAATATGATCTCAGCTAAAAAAATATCTGCCTTTATTTGTAAAGATTAAAATGAACTTCTCATGTTGGAGCAAGTTGGACTAATGATGAGCTTCTTAGTTATTTACTTTGTTCTGGATATATGAACAAACTGCAAAGCTACTGAAAGGCATATTTCATTCTCTTTAATGAATTTAATGAATTTGGATATTTTCAATAAGGATATCAGTGGACATACATATGTGTACTGACACAGTCAATCTGGCAGTCCAGCTCAAACTGAACCCGCATTATACTGAATATTGTGCATTTTCCATGTTTAATATACAATATTTTGCTTCAAAATCACATTCAAATTTTGACACCGGTTTTTTTCCCCCCAAGTCTTTTGTATTATAATCTTATTTCCCAAATCTAACGATTTCCTCATTCATTATGGAAAAATGAACTACTAAATTATTGGTATTCAGTCAATGACTATTTTTTTCATCATTTCACCATTTAATGTATTCAGATTGTCTTGTTGGTTTCAATTCTGATAACTTTTGGATTTTTATTTGCATTACAGCCCAACTAAATGTAAACTTAAGGTGGCATTTGTGTTGATCAGAAACTTCACTTGGTAGGCATAAACTCGTGAACTTCAACAATTTTCTTCTGATTATTGTAATATGCCAATAACTTGTGCCACATGGGATCACATGCTAATAAGTTTCTGTTACCTGAAAAAATAAAATAGCAATACATTTTATAAAACTCTCTCCATTTGTCTCTATCTTAAAAATCAATAATTATAGTTTTTTTTTTGTTTAGTTTGAGATTTTAAAATAGAGGATTTTTACAATGCACAAACGGATGGTGGATCAAATCATAAAAGTTCTCTGATCACCTGAATGGTTTGTTTGATTTAGATCTTGCCCTTCTTTGAAATATCTTAAAATCTTTTAATTTATGGTGGAACAAACTGCAACTTACCAATAATAATAAGCCCCTTGCGGGCTCGAGTTATGGCCACATTTATCTGGTGCTCATCCAAAATAAAGCCCAAACGCCTTTTACGCCACCCATTAGTAGGCCGCTTCTCTATTTCTGCTTTTGGAATTGAACGCACTGTTGAAATTACAACATAATCCCATTCACTTCCTGTGGAAAAAATAAGAAAAATATATATACTAATTGTAAAATGTTTCTATTTTTTTTATATACATACTCCAATACAGCATGGTCAAATTCCTCAAGATTTTCAACAATTTTTAACCTGTGCTGTATCAGTTCATTTATATCAAACAAATGGAATATATGAAACCTCTAAAATGAAATAATAAGACTTACCCTGACTTGCGATAACTGTTCCCACTTCTATGTCAGATTCACCCTTTTCTTGCAGATGTTTAGCAATTTCTGAACATTGTGCTCTATATTGTGACATTACTACTACATCCTTGGGCTTAACATGATATCTCCTTACTAGCAAACGTGCAACACGGACCTGAAAAATGCAAACATCAACTTCATTATGAAACTGAATAAAATCTATGTAGCTGTACACACTAATATATAGAAACTAGGTTCTCTAAGTATTGTCATATCATAGATACAAACGTGTCACATTTGATTGGCCCAGTGGGATTATAACCTTGAAATTTTACACCACATAAAAGATTTAAAAGGTTTATGCAGTCAATTTGGAGAAAAAAACCTTCTGTAACAACTTTAAAAGAGGGCAACTGAAAACACCTGTGTAGTTTTAGGACTAATCTCTTTTATACTGACTAAGAATATCAGGCCTGACTTACAGCTTGTGTTACTTCCTCCATGTTACTTTTAGACTGTTCACTTCCTTCAGATGTGGCCACAGCGAGAGACTGTTCCTCACCCACCACATGCACAAAGGCTAAAGGCTTATTCCGGCCATTAGGCCAGAATTTAAGGGTAGAAGGTAGGCTTTGTTCATCTTTACCATTATGTAGATCATGACTGTAGAAATGCTCAGATGGGAACGCTGCAATTGCCTCATGCTGTCAAAAAAACATGACCTAAATTAGATCTAATTCATTCACAGGTACTAAAAGCAACATTAAATACATTACTTTTCAGCTACATACCATTCTGTATTGTGTATTAAGCATGATGGCCTTGTCTGCATATCTCTCAAACAGGGACTTTTCTAGTCCTAGATTACGGGCCATATCCTCCATGACTATAGGTCTAAGCTGTTTATGGTCCCCAATGAGAACCACCTGCTGGGCTCTGGAGGTGATGATGGGAACCATACTCTCTGGCTCCGTACACATTCCACACTCGTCCACAATTAACTGAAACAATCAATACACATTAATAATGCTACTGTGAGTATCAAACTTAGCTGATCCAAAAAATATCACTTCACTAAATTTTTTAGAAGAATCAGCTAAATTTTTGAGAAGAATTGAAAACAAAGATTCTACCTGGGAAATGTTGGTTCCATATGTAATTTTAGGTGAGGAGCTTGCAGTGCATGTACATAGAATGATCTCGGCTCTCTTAAGCTCCTCCACCTCGGCTTGGGACACGAGGCGCAGGTAGTTCTGCACCTCCACGCTATTAACCTCCTCTCCCTTTGTGCTGAACAACTCATCATACTCCCGGATCCACTTGGCTGACTTGGCATGGGATCCTTCTTGACGGATCAGGTGGTGCAGAGCTATGTCCTGCAATAATTTTAAGTTATGATAAATTTTCTTGCACTGTATGTGGTGTAAATGTTAAAGGTATTAAGCATCAATTCTACAATTTGGTGTTTTTGAAAGCTTAGCCACATATGAACATAATGACAGATTGAAATTATAATAGAGTAATAAAATATGTTGCTATGAGACATAGCAGTTGCACTCCCAGCAGAGGTCTGTCTGAGCCATAAGCTGCACGTGACGGGTAAACACGGGTAGCGTGAACTTTATTTGACCTCAATTGAGGCTCAAAGTAGGGTAGCACTGTTTGACGTCATTTTGGTACTATTCAAAGGACAATACACTTCATGACGTCATAAGCATATTGCCATACTCTTATGACGTAATTTTACCTTTCAGTGCCTCTATGATGACACTCCACATAAAAATGACACCAAGAAAGGAGTGTGCTTTCATTAGGGACCTATATATTAAGGTCTTGTTCAAATGGGTTTTACAAACAATGATGGGGATGCATTTTTCCAAAAAATTACAGACATGAAAGACAAATACATTTATCACCAATATGTGAATTTTAAACGTTTTTTCAAAATCGGTGCTTAATCCCTTTAAATGACTTTAATCATTTAATATGAAATACCTTCTGTCAAAAATTTATTTTTAGTCATGGTCACTGCAGCAGGGTCAAATCATTCTGGCATTGCAAACAAGCCCCTTATACAGTCCAAAATGCCAAATATGAAGTGTGTCCCATTTTAAAGATACAGGGAAATATATGGGATATTTCTTTCAAGGTCAAAGTCATAACAGAAAGGTCAAAGATCAAATTCAAAGACCTAACCCTTCAAATCATTCTATGGCATTAGTCTCAGCATCTTGTATGAGTTCACTTACCTTGTGCTGATGGTGTGTTCCACTTTCTGCTGCCTTTTTCCTACTAGGTGGCGCTGGATCATTAGGGAGTGGGAAATCCTGCCTCTCTATACGCTCACTGTACACACGGACAATCTTAGGACAGTAGCCCAACAATCGCTTCAGATGACCTGCAAGGTTAAACTTCATATGTAAACTCCAACTTAAATATCTATAACTGCTTTTACTAAGTTGCTTAAATGTGCAAGTCTAATAATAATTTACTCATCATGGACCAAAATAACTAAAATGCGCTCAGAGCGCAGAACAATGCCCTCCTCCTGCATACCCCTGTGGCCAGGAGGAGGGCATAACTAAATAATTTGGATATAATTACACAAATACTGCAAACACAACTCACTAGCTACAACATCCACAGATTTGTTGGAAGGTCCACAGTAGAGGACCTGAGGAGATATTCCGTCTTTTTCCTTGCTGCAGGGGGCCATGCGGTTGAGCTGTGTGTAGAGGTAGGCCAGCTGTACGCCGGTGACTGTCTTGCCAGTTCCAGGCGGGCCCCAGATCTGGCTGAATGGGCTGGTCAGGGCCTGGGAGATGGCACGATCCTGGCTAGCATTGGGAGGGGCGAGGTACGGGATCGGCTTGGAACGAACTTCTGCTATCATAGGGGATAACTCTTCATCTTCTGTAGAAATATTCAAATCAAACAAGTGATTAGCATAACATGTGCAGGTATCACTGATTCCAAGGTTCATATTCATATTCTTATCTTTGTCTGATCAAGAATATTTCATTTGTTGGGACTGAATAATATTTGATTAATGTTCCTGGATTAACTGTACTTTATCTATTGATTGATAGGAGAATAAATACACTGGAATTTCGAAATGGCAAGGTGTTGTTCCAAATCTTCTTTTTCAGAGGGATTAATTTGTTTGATAATGGACAATACTGAAAATAATTCTTAAATTTATGGACTGTATCGAGTATAGAGAAGGTGTGAACAATATTTTATTTTGCAAATAAAGCTACAATATGGTGCAAACCAAATGCGAAGGAATGTTAGCAGGTGTAAATTACAATGTCTGCATGAATGTAGATTTCAGGTAGGTAGACAGTGACATGTCTCACCTTCCACAAGGACATAATAACAAGTCTATTGCGGATGTAAACAGGTAAAATCTTGAATAAAAGGAAAGCATTTTAATTTAATTTGCAGAACTTACCAAGAGGCAGAGGGGCCCTGCCCAAGGCAATATCCTTGGCAAGCTTTGTTGCTTCATCAATCTCATACATGGCCTTCTCCATACGTCTACAATAGTACCATACAGTTTTATCACAGTTTTATCACACACACACACACACACACATAGCAATTTACTGTTGATATTCAAACTTAAAAGTAACTCGAAAAATATCTGACCAACAACATTTTTTAGTTTTTTACACACACAAAATAGTGTCCAGTTCTCTAATTTAACCATCTTGAAAACATATTATTGGCTTATTCTGTTTTGCTGTAAGAAGATGTACCTGTCTGGGAGGGTTTTGGGGATCCATTCTACGGTTGCATTGTTCTGGACAGAGCTACCATCTAGAAGGCGTTGTGGGATGGGCATTGAACTGTGATACAGCTTGAGATAAACAGTGAGTTGACTCTGGCGCTTGTCCACTAACACCTGCACAAACACAAACAGAAAATGTCAACCAAATGTCACAGAGTCACTTAAACAAACCGTAATTATCCGAAATGCTATATCACAAAAAAATCTCTATCTAACTGATTGAGGTGGCTGGATATCTGAGAATGTGGCGAGTGTATTGACCTTTGTGGTGAGGCAGTGAGCCACCCAGCAAATAGGAGATGTGAGGTCTATATCAACACGCAGATTCTCTGGTTTCTCTCCTATCTCCCCCATCAGGTCTGTATACCGCACACATAAAAAGTCATAATATCTGCAACATCATACAATATATATATTATTCAACAATGAAATCTTAGTTTACAATTGATGTAGTTTGTCCAAGCAAAAAAGCATACTATACAGGTTTAAAATTCAATATCTATCTGGTAATCCAGAATACCTCTGCAGTCCGTTAGGAGTTTTGCCGTCCTCATCTGCCCAGGGCACGTCAGCATTCTGCGTCCCACTGAACCTAAGCTGCCTGGCCACACAGAAGGACATGGGCAGGGTGAAGTGAGCAGAGTAGTGGGTGCCGGCCTGAGTGGTCTCCTGTGACCAGGTGAGCACCACGTTGTGGATGGTGGCAGACTCGTCGTTATGGACGGCATTGTGAGCCGCCTCCATGGCCATCACCGGCAGCCACGCATTCACGTAGGATCGGATGTCAGAATAGTTCTGCTTCGAGGCCTGTAAAATGCAATTATGTTTGAGGATGGAAACTCTTTAAAATAACTATGCTTTTTAGTGTGTGCCATAACATTATATAAGAGCTGATATAAAAACCCCAAATTGGATCCATTAAGCATTAAAGCTATCACTGAATCTTCATGACAACTTTGCATTTTCTGTGAGGTTTTGCCCATAATCAATATATTAAAAAGACAAAGTCAATTGAAAGTTAGAAATAAGAAAAATTTGAATTTGTGATTTTTAGGCAAAATGCAAAATTTTGACAAACATTTTTCCAAAAAATATCAGTGAGAGTTTTAGATCACATTTCTTTTCTGCCTCAACCTCTGATACTACAAAATCAAGTGGAAAAGGCGTCAGTAAAAATCCGTTCCATGAAAGCTTTAAGCTAGAGTTAGATCATAATCAATACAATTTTAAAAACAAGTCCTCTGAATGCGTCAAAATCATACTATTCAAATACTCTAAAAAAAAAAGTCTATAAAAAACAAATGTGCTTTTAAAATTCAACAATTTTCTTGGCCGTGTGGCCCCATACTGACCTGTCTGTTGGTGACGGCCGTGAAGCACTGTAGGGGCATGGAGAGGTGCTCCAGACAGAGAGCCAGACGAGGGGTGACATTGAAGAGCTGCAGACGTGGAGAGAGCAGCCCCTTGCTGAGATCAGACGCTACCTGCAGCTTGGTGATGGCACATGGATTGAGCGTCATCTTGAAGGAGGTGTAATGTTCCTGGATCTGCCCACTCTGGACCTCAGAACTGACATCCCTTATAAAGCCAGGCTGCAGGGAACACATTTTCAGCTGCTGCCCAGCTTCCTGTGCCAGAATAACCAGGTCGTCCTTCTTTCCTAACTGGATGGCTCCAAGCATCTCTCTCCAGATGTTGACAGGGATTTTGACCACATATTTGTTGGGGTTAAGTTCAGCTATCTCATTATGATTGTACACCCCACTGCGATCTTCTGCTAAGTCATATACTCTCTTATTCCACATGATAGACAGACTCGTCCCGTCCTCATCCAGCACAGGTTTCTCGGATGGCTTCAGCTGGCTTAGGTTGAGGCGGCTTTTGGATGAGGTGATGTCTCCTATGGTGGGAAATCTTAACTGGATGCTCTGGCTGTCTATGGAGTCTACAACAGGGTAGAGAGAAACAGGTCTGTTTTGCAACAGAGATGTGAGGTGGAGTGCATGAGTAGCATTCTCATATCTGTTAGCCTTGACTGCGCTGTCCGTGCAGTGTTCAGTGATCTCGTTCATCTCCGTCCTGGAGTATGGGCACGGCTGGTTCTCCAGTGTGGCTACTACTAAGCGGTGGACTACTAGGTCCAGGTAGCGTCGGATCGGCGATGTGAAGTGGGTGTACCCATACAGGTTGAGAGTGTAATGCCAATACTGCTCCTCACTACAATCTCCAGAGCAAATGTAACCAGATTTCTGCTGGATGTTTCTCAACTGGAGCATGGCTACGGCCATCTGAGGGTGGAGTAGTGGATCCAGTACGATCTGCTGGATCATGTCCTCATCACCCTCCACTACAGCGTCTCGTATCTGCTGCCATACATTTATGTCCAGGTCCACATAGCTGTCAGCCTCCATGCCCACACAGTGACAGATGCCTTGACACTTGCATAAATGGCCCAGGGGTAAGAACGGCTTGACTAGGGCACTGGACGTGCCTGCTGCCTGTGCGTGCTTCTTGCGCCATTCTACTAGCTCCAATTCATTCGGAGCAAGTTGCTGTCTGAGTGGTGTGCATTCTGGGTATTTTCTGAGCAGCAGGGTGGCCACCTGGTGGTTGGCAATGATCATGATCTCCTCCACCAGCATGTGAGCCTGTGGTGTCTGCATGGCATCTGCATCCAGCTGATGGTACAGCCCTGTGTTACCCAGCCTCTTCTTCCTCCACATCTGGGCAACCCTGTGCAGCATGAAGATGCTCAGCTGCAAGCTGCGGTCATAGTTATTCCCTTCTCCCTTGATGACAGCTTCTGCGTCGGAATAATCCAGGCGATGTTTGGACCGGATCACGCATCTACGAGGCTGCACTCGGTCTATTTCTCCAGTGTTGTTGACGGTGATGAAAAGCGACAGACTCAAGCGATCTTTTCCTGGCTGGAGGCTGCACAGATCTGTGGCCAATCTTTCCGGAATCATATGTACTGGGTCGCCTCCCACTGGATAGTGTGTCATGCCGCGATTCTGAGCCTCAGTGTCAATATAACTGTTCCTCTTGATGAAGTATGACACGTCAGCAATGTGAACTCCTATACAGTAGTGACCTTCAGGCAGGGTCTCTATACTGAGAGCATCATCAAGATCCTCGGAACCGGGAGGGTCTATTGTGAAGGTCATGTTCTCTCTGAAGTCTATTCTCTCATGGTAAGCAGAATCAGGTATTCTGTACTCGTGATGGTACAGACGAATAACTTCATCCTCAGTGTCATCTTTGAAGGTTTTGGGAATGTAATGTTCAATGTCTAGAATTTTCATACCATTCTCAATACTGTTACCTGCTGGTAGAACTCCCACCACTATACCGAGGGGAGAGAAGAATTTGGCCTCCCATTTCAGATAGCGAACAATGAACAGTTTGGCTGCTGGGTTGGCGGGGTCAACTGGCTCATAATGGTGGAAAATGATATCCTTATCTTTGGAAAAAGTGTACACGCACACATGTCCCTTCTTGGCCTTCTGCAGCCTACTGGAGGTCTCCAGGTTGTAGATCTTAGGAATACCGCGGTTGAGCGGCACCATGAGGCCAGTGTTTCCCTGCTCCACTATGCATACAAACATGCGATATTTGGGATTGATGGAGCGTTTAAGCACGCTGATCACCTGGCCCTGTGGCTCTCTGGCAGCCTCAGGATCCTCGTCAGCTGACAGCATCTCCACCACCACCTCGTCATTGTTGAATCCTCTCCCACACCGAAGGCGGCTGCTGATCTTGATCTCCTGCATGTTGGGTGTCGTCTCATTGGTCACCTTGGCATACATCCTCTGAGAACTCTCAATCTTCAGGATGCAACGTTTGTACTTCTCTGGTTGTACCCTCAGAAACTCGATCAGCTGCTTGTATGTATATTCTTGATACACGTTGCGCTCGGTTCGGTCCTCGCTGTCCGACAAGTCACTATCAGAGTCAAAGTCGCGACCATAATCATTGCCAGTGCGGAGGTGGCGTCGCTTCTCAGGACTGTTATTGGGATTGTAGGTGATAACAGCATGCCCTTGCTCTTCCTTGACCTTAATGCACTCTACCTTGACAGAAGCTGACTGTCCTTCTTCATCCATATCAACCATAGCGGGACTAGCCCTGGATGCTGACTGAAGCATTGTCTTCTGTACTCTCTTTCCAGTCTTAACAACTTCCTTTGCCAATTGTTGAATGATATTGTCTGGTTCAACTTTGTAGTCCAGGCTCCAGTCCTCAAAGAATCCCCCTTGCATTGCTGTATCAAAGGGGTTGCCATCATCCTCTCTCTCAGAGGAGGCCTCCGAGGAGTCGACGCCGTTCTGCATCACATTGATCTGGCTGCCTCTATCTGCCAAGCTGCTGGTCTCTGACTCTTCCCCCTCCTTCTCTGTATCTTCACTCTCTGAAGGCAGCTCGGGTGGAGCTTTCCCTGCACGCAAGTCCCTGTACATTGCTGCTAATCTTTCTATGTTTTGACCAAAGCTGGAGTTCATGAGATTCATGACTTGCGTTTTAATTGTTTCAGTGGTGACAGTTTTAGGATGGATGCTGTTCATATTTTGACAATGTTTGAGGAATGTCTGCCAGAGTCTTTGGCATTCTCCAATACAGCAGAGGGCCACTGGGTCTCCTACCACGGCCACAAGGCTCTGTGCCCTTGTGAAGGCTGTGTTCAGTAGCTTCAGGTCAGACAAGAATCCAAAGTCACCAAAGTCTCCATCACAGTCCTCCGTGTTTTTCGGCAAGCGTGGTGGGTTTTCTGCCAGGTGACGTGTCCTCACTGTGCACACAAACAACGCCTGGAACTCTTTGCCTGTAAGACATTGCCAACAAAAACAGTGTCAATTCCACTTAGTTCCAAAAAACAAACTTAGGATTTAATGAATTTAAGGAAGATCCACAGATGAAACTAGATAATTTGTAAGTGGTACAAAGTAGCCTAGTTACATGAAACATTCCAATAAGTATGAACATATTATAGAGGATAACTTTAGGGAGAATAAATGCGATTTGTAGTGTCATATCGATATTTATAATTTTTCAGATAATAGAGCATTCACAACTGAAGTTGCTTATGTACTGGTCATGACCTTGACCCAAGGTCACAAAAAGTTCAGCCAAAAAAAATTTCCAAGGCTAACATATTATCACATTATAGTACCTGATCTTTATGTTCAAGCAAACATGAATGAGGAAGAAACAATGTACAGCAGCAGACAATAACTACCTTGAACATTCATAACCCGCTCCACGGTGACATCTCTCAGCTCTCTCCTTCTTTTTCTAAGACTGGCCCTCAGTCTGTGGACCTGTGGAAGATAATAAAATGTTTCAAATATAACGCATTCATCTTGTGCACTTGCTAAACCAACTATACAATAGAAAAATATACAGCCCTTTTATTACAGAAAGAGTGATCTTTGAAGTACTATTTCAAAAAAAAAGTTTTGTTTACAAACTGACCAGCCTGTATATGTATACAGGGAGATTATTATGATCTACTTGCCTGGTCAAGGTAGGGTGTGACAACTCCGATTGATGAAGTCTTCCTTTCTCCCCACTCTACAGGCCAGTTCTTCCAGAGTTCCTCCACTCGGTCTGTGATCTCCTCAATCTCTGCCATATTGTAGTAGGATGTACTCCCGTTGTCCTGGACCTCATGCCCTTGAGCCACATAAAAGGTCAAAGCATTGATTCGTGGCACATCTGGCAAATTGCTAGCAGGGATCAATTTTTTGGGACCTCCATAGAAGATGGCTGATATGAATCTTAGGATCTCCATTTTGGTTCTATAGTTGATGCTGAGCAGCACATTAAGAGGACTTTTTACGTCCAAATGGTTCTGGTAGTGTTGATAATGTCTGTACACCCTCTCCAGTAGTGACCTTTGGAATTTCTGAATGCGGGCCTCTTTGCTATAGACCTTGGGGCTCATCTGCATGTGGTCCCCTGCCATCACCACGCAGGTGCTCTCAGTGATGAGAGACAAGGGCATGATGGTCTCTGTCTCCAGGGCCTGTGCCGCCTCGTCGATGAAGATGTGAGTGAAGTGTCCACGGAGGTTGAGTTTGGTCAGCATGAGAGAGGTGCTCAGAGTGGTGATCACCACACTCTGATTCCTCAGGTCAGCTTCTTTGGGCATCAGGAAATGGGAATGGTCTGGGGCCAGCATACAATACTTCTGCACTGACGGCTGCACCGTGTTAACTCTTCTATCTTGGTAGTAGATCCGCATCACACTGATGGCATCCTGACAGCGCTGCACAAATGCATCAAAGTGTTTGATGATGTACAGGTCGGCAGCACTGCAAATACATTCACAAGCATTATTTTCAAAATTCAGAACCAAAATTGTAAAAAAATTGTATTTGTCAACCTTTTAGAACCCAAATTGTAAAACCCAAATTGTAAAACCCAAATTGTAAAACCCAAATTGTAAAACCCAAATTGTAAAACCCAAATTGTAAAACCCAAATTTGTAAAACTTGTATATGTCACCCAGATGACTGGTGTTTTGGTAGATGTACCTGTTTGAGTGAGTGCAGATGAGGATCCTGGAGGAGGGTCTCTCTTGTATAAGCACCATGGCTGCCTGTGCCAGGGTCTCGGTTTTTCCTGTACCAAATGGTCCATACACGATGAGAGGAGGACTATAACCAGATCGCTCTGCTACTATATGCTTCACTATCTTCATCTGGTCTTCATTCAATACACTTGAACTGAAACAGAAAAATAAATAGCTTTAACATGCACCCAAATTATCACCAAAAACATTTCCAGTACAATCTATGCTGGGCCAATAGAACCTTGACATTGTGACTTATAGACATAATTTTTCAAGGATTCATCAAATGCCACTCAATTATAATTTTTTTTATAAGTTCTGCATTGTATTAGATGCCTCATTGATTGTCTTCAACAAATGTTTGGCATGAGAAGACAGAAAGAAGGCAACACGCATATGTCATCGCCATATTGAAAGCCCATCAATGAAAATTTGCTGAATTCTCATTGGTTAATTATTGACCGAGGTGAGAAGAAGAAAGTAGTGAACCCTCACATCATCAAAAAAGGTTCCTAAGGGAAGATAACAGTCAAAGTTTTACCTTTTACATGAATATTTTATTTCCATTTAACCACTGGGAAAATATGTGGTGTTGTTTATTGTAAGTTCAGTATGAGAGAAACAAATCTTTGAGATTCAAATAAACTACACGCCTGTTTAACAAGTTCTGTCCATGATAACCTTTTGGAGTTATGTAAAATAAAAGATAAAAACCTAAGATCTCTGGCCAGATCTTTATACAACACTCACCTGAGTTTGACTGTGTGTTTCTCATACCACTCTGGGTGGATCTTGCTAACATCAGGGAACACCTGATCTGTAGATTCCAACTTGTCTATAGCGTGATGCATACGGCAAAAATGAAGCCTATCCAACTGGAACTGGATTTCTATGTCTAAGGAATCACCGTTAGATAGCTGCAGGTCAGCACAACACCTGAAATCATAAAGAATTTGACACCTTAATTCATCGTAATTGGGAACACTTGCACAGTGCCTGTATTTCAAATCTAATAATCACCATTTGATCAATGTAATCAAATCTGGCTGTTAACCCGACAGATTTGAGCCCCTCAAAGTAAGATACATATCAATCAAGGTTTCTAATCTTGCCTGAATTGCTTTGCTAAGTTTGATTTCAAAATTGAAATTATCTACATTACAATTTCATAAACCCAAAGAAACAATATTAATTTCTTAACAATGGATTTGCAAATATGTTTTTATATCCTTAAATGCTTACTGTGGGGAGAGACAGATGTAGATGCGATCTTTTCCCCTGCCATCATAGTCAAAGTTCTCCCTGGTGACAACGAGGCCTTCGTAGACCTTTTTGGTACTGCTGTACTGCCTGGTCACCAGCACATGAGAGACTCCAGTAAGAATCAGCTTGCCAGCATCTGTGTCTTCTGACAATTGCTCCGTCAGAGGCACCTTGGCAAATAGTTCTCCTGGCCGTGCAAAGATCATAGTCAGGTCAGATATGCAGTTGGTGAGCTCCACTCTCGCCTTAAGATTAAAGCTGGAAATAACAAAAAAATATTTTCACACACATTTCCCGAAAAAGGTTACAAAGGAGATGTACATTTAAGTCCTTGCTTTTTCAAAGACAAATTCTTGACAAATCAACAAAGGCACAAAAGTAAAAATGCAATTTTTCTTTCCTTGAATTCTATTGTTTTACTTTTTATTGCTCCTTACTCAAAATGTGCAATTTTTTTTAACATAACGTCAAATTAATTCTTGACTTAGATAGAATATATAAATGCTAGTTAAGATGTAATAGTTCAGAAGGGTGAGGATGAGACCTGGATATGATGTGGTGTCTGGTGAGTTCCTCCAGCTGCAGCATCTTGTGCATCTTGTGCAAGTAATTGTGTCTGTTGAGGTCTGTGCCCACACTCTGCTGGTTCACCACTGCATCTGCAGACGTAGGTGATTTGTATTTCTTCAGCAACATATGATTGAAGCCCTCACTGGCCGAGGACGGAGCCTCAAATGCACGTGGCACGATCTCACGGTTATCGCCCGTCCACCTGAATAATAATCACAGCTCAATTAGTTTTGCAGAACGTTATTCAGTAAATAGAAGGGTTTTTTCATTTTAAAGCAATGTTCAAAAGCAAAAATAGTTGTCATTGGCTGGAGCATTGATCCCCTTAAAACCCTCAATATCTCCTACCTGTCAAATGTGAGCCTGCTTCTGAGAGATTTCACCTTCTCCTGGACATACTGAGTGCCCAATTCCACATTGAGTTTTCTCACTAGAGCTGGTCGACTACCAAAGTCCAATACCAACCACTGCATAAAGGAGCCAAAGATACCTCCGCGGAACATTACTCTCACCTGAAATGTATAAGCCATACCATTGTTTTTCTATATTAAATCAGAGCATATAGTTTCAAGAGAGAGAATAAATCGCATTTCCTATCATGCACACTATAATCCATTATTAGCAAGAATGAAACCGTATTTACCTTGTATACAGGAACAGCTCCGAACTCTGGGGCTCTGAAGCAGTTTGCATGTGCTATCTGGCAGCTGTCATCTAGATCCTGCCCGACCAGCGAGAAATGTAGACGGTCCTTGTTGTACAGTAAAGCTACTTTCTCCAGCATGCGGCCTTTCTGCATAAGGCAAAAATATGTTATGAGTAAGATTTGAGACAATAACATTGAACATTTTAATTATTTTAACCTAACACTGATTATTAAAGTGAATTTTATATATTGGGGGGGGGGGGGGGGGGAGATAGGGAAAAAAAATCATTGATAACTAGATAATTACATACCCTATGTCTGATTTGGAAGTCAAATACATGCTCAATATTCTTTTCCTGCCTGTACAACTTGAGATCAGATCCACACTTGACATCTACATCTCCAGATTCCTCGGTCAGCTGTCAAAATATAACATAATATTAAAAGGTATTCAGAGATTGCTAGATGTCCCATCACCATCTTAGGTGGGAGGGTGAAATATGGATGTTGGACTTCTTGGACTTCCATTAAAATTCAGTGACACTGTTGCCTATGTTTCACTTTGTATAAGATGCCTAAGTGATACTGTGTTAAATGTTGGCCATGAAGACACAAATAACATGTACACTTCCTCTGCCATAATGAAACCCTGTTATGAAAAAGTTTCAAATCCTGATTTGTCAAATCCTTGTTTGTAACCAATCAAGGCGAGCTGAAGAAATGCACAGGAATTTGGAATGATGAGGTGTTTGTTACGGATGTTTTTTTGGGGGGAATGGAATATTTTGCTGTTTGATAATGTATATTATTGAAAGCAACACTATGCACATTCCCTGACTACAGAGAACACAGAGAAGGTTTGAATGATTTTTAACTTTGTATGGAAAGATACAATATGGTGTGAACAAAATAACAAAAATTAATAAGTGCTCTATCTGTGCCATGTCTGTGCAATGCCTTTTGCACTAGATTGCCTCATATCCACCAACCGGTCAGACATGAATTTGCTAGAATTACACATGTCCATGACAAGTCATGAATGCATTGCAAAGTTTATCATGGAGTTCCACTCAGCACTCAAAAATATATACACATTTAACAATCAAATTTAGTATGCGATGTGTGGAAGTTGTGTGAACACTTACTACACTGATTCCAGAATCTGCCTCCTCATATTCATCCAGCAATGCGTCCATGTATGAATATATTCTTTCCTTTTTGGCTATTTCACGCTTCATCTTTCTCCAGTCCCACCTTTCTTTCCACTCGTCCAATTCCTCGCGGCTATGGGCAAACTTACACTGGTTGTACATATCTGGCATTGTGCTGTATCTACATTTGCCATCCTCCAAATGCCTACAAACAGCAACATCACTCACATTAATGTACTCCGCTGCTTTTATAAATCAACTTGAAATTCATATTTTACACTATATTTTGAACCATTGAAATGGCATGCAGTGATATAACAAATGCAGTGAATTTGATCAGATTTATCAATTTTTGTACAAACTAGAAAGATACAATTATAAATCTGCCTGAAACAAATCTGATGCAAGGAGTTCTAACCTGGTGCAGAGCTCATAATTTCCTCCAGGGACTCCCCATGGCGGCTGGCGGTAATTCCACTGGTGTTCCTTGTCCGAGTTCACATTAAACATGTGCTTATCGGAGGCGCAGTGCTCCACCCACTGCTTCTCGCTGTTGCAGTGCACGCTGCAGTAGTGGCAGTAGTGGGAGTTCTGCAGCAGGTCTATAGGCGTGGAGGACGCCTGAGGGTTTGGCCTGGCAGTGGGGAGAGCCCATACAGCCACAACAGACTGGCCCTCTCCTATCTTCTTGGCTGGGGCTGCTGAAGTCTCATGGCACTTCTTGCTGATCTCCAACAGCTGCTCCAGAGTGGTCACTGTGCAAGGTCAAAAATACTGCCAATGAATATCTCCAGTTATACCACTCTAACATCATTACTTATATCTAATTACATTGGAACTTAAACAACCAACCATGAGAGAATCTAGACATAGTGCTATCTTATGTCATTCCATGTCTGTTCCAATAATTTGAACATATTAAGCCTCAGACATATTATTAATTTTGTTCTATAATTTGATATTTTCAAGTAAACATCCCAGAAATTACAAAATAAAATTTGCAAAACTTCTCCATCCGCGACAAAGATTGGTGCCAGAGCGTACCTTTGTTCAGCACCATCCACTTCCACACATCTACCTCCTCCTGGCTGTGGGCAAACTGGCAGTGACCATGAGCATAGTCACACGTCCTCCTCTCTCGGATGTGGCGGCAGATAATGAAGTTTACAGTGGCCTTTTTTGGCAGGGGTCTGATTTCCTTGTTTTGGGGTGAGAGAAGGAACATTTTATTGATGGACCAGATGTGGTCCCTTTTCTTTCCAGTGCACCTGTCCCTGTTACCATCCTGCAAACTCTTGATACCAGTCTTCCAGCACATACTGCATGCCTGCAAGAGAAAATGGATATTAACAGTCCTCATATTTTAAAAACTTTTTATACTTGTTAATAAATTTTAAAAACAAAATTAAACAGCAATCAGAGCAATCAGATGTTCGACGATGCATACAACTCAATTTACTCAATGACGAAGATAGTTTGAAGGCATCGTGTGAGGGCATAATGTCTGAAGTATGTATAATAAAAATGGAGAAGCAAACTATCAATCTGTGTGAGAGATTTATTTATTTGTTATTAAGGTAGATCCTTCCAGAACATTCAATAAAAGAATGTCCCTGGAAAAATTCTGAAAACCCTCATATTTTCACTTGTAAAATTGATATTGAGAACATGCCTGTTCAGCTTGTTCATGCAAAATAGTTTGATTTCAAGACTGTTTTGTCTATTATAATTTACTTACTTGTATAATGCGATGTGGACATTTCAGCTGAGGCTTGGCCATAAAATGAGGGTCTGGGCCAGTGGCATGAGCCATAGGTGATGGGCTGGGGCTGTGGCTCGGACTAGCACTGGTGTCCCGAGCCATTCTCCACAGCTTCACATACTGAACCATGACATCCTCATGCTGGATATCAAGGTCACGCTCCGCCAGCCACACATCTCTCTCGACCAAGCTGTGGGCAAAACTGCACCCTGTCGTGGTACGGCGACGACAGAACTGTAGTCTGTGGCACATGAGAAAGTAGGCATTCTTGTGTGTGAACGGGCGTTTCTCAATTGGTGTAATTCGAGCCTCGCCTGTCACGTGGACCAGCAATTTGTTTTCTGCCCAGGGGTGCTGCAAGTTGGGGCAAACTCCTTCATCTTGGTTTGTGTTCAGAAAACTAATGCGAGATTCCTCAAAGAAGCAGGTCCTACATAAGAATCTCATCATACCTAAATGTTTTCTGAAAATGGCTTCAACACTGAATCCTTTTTTGTCTGTCTTATTCTGCAAAATAAACTCCTGTATGTTAAAGCGAGCATCTTTTTCTAGAGTCCACAATTGCTGCTCTTCGATATTATGAGCAAAACTGCACATATTTTCATCAACTAAACATGTCTGGGGAGGAGTAGCTGTGTAGAAACGGCACAACACGTAATTTCCCTCAAAGGAGCGGTACTTGTTTCTCTCCCTGATTTTGACCCAAAATTCATGATCTTTAAGCCTTGCAGCAAAAATGTCCTCCAGGCAGTTGTGTTCTGCATCTACCTTCAGAACATAATATCCCAGATAGTCTGTTGGTTTGAAACAAGTGCTGCAGGCAAGCTTGAATTCATGAGACCTTGCAAGAGGAAACACTATCCTTTCACCATCACCAGTGGCAGCAGAACTATGGTTGGAGGCAGTTTCGTCTGAGCAGATACTGGGACCTCCGGATATTTGCTGTGGTAATACAACTGGGGGTCTTGGTCTGAATGTCTGGCTGATGATTGGGTCTGGTGCTGCACTTGGAGGTGGCGTCGTTTCTGAATAACACATGTATGCTCCCAAAATTAAACTTGTTCTTTTGATGCGAATTGTCACAAGGGGCACAGAAATAAAAAATTCTAAATGAGTGTGACACAAAGTACATCCCAATTTACTTGTAAATTGTCGCTTTTCCTATAAAATCATAATTTTGAATATATTACAAATTTTATTCAATTACAAGATAAGGTTTTAAAAAAATCATTTAATTAAAATGCTCATAATTATAATAAAAGTAACTTTTTAGTTCTTCAAATACATACCATGCCCAGCACGTTTCCTCTCCTCGGATATAAAGGAGGCAATGGAGAATTCCTCTTTTTGGTCAGCAGTCCACAAATCTACTTCTATATCACTATGGGCAAAAGTACATTGATTTTCTGGCACCTTGCATGGCTGACAGGCCATAAACTGTTGGCAAAGGCGGTACTTCCCGTAGAAATTAGTCTGCAATAGAAAAATTGTAAACTGCTTTATGACACATCCCTTGCCTATTTAGTACACTTTTAAATTAATACAACTTGCTTTCAATTTTTATTTTTTAGGTATGAGCATCAATGAGCTATGTACACTGTTAGGTCTGGGCCTGATCTTACAATCACTTTTTATTTTTACAGGTATGAATGTCAATGAGGTATGTACCCTGTTAGGTCTGGGCCTGATCTTACAATCACTTTTTATTTTTTAGGTATGAGCGTCAATAAGGTATGTACACTGTTAGGTCTGGGCCTGATTTTACAATCACTTTTTATTTTTTAGGTATGAGCGTCAATGAGGTATGTACACTGTTAGGTCTGAGCCTGATCTTACAATCACTTTTTATTTTTACAGGTATGAGCGTCAATGAGGTATGTACCCTGTTAGGTCTGGGCCTGATCTTACAATCGCTTTTTATTTTTTAGGTATGAGCGTCAATGAGGTATGTACACTGTTAGGTCTGGGCCTAATCTTACAATCACTTTTATTTTTTAGGTATGAGCGTCAATGAGGTATGTACACTGTTAGGTCTGGGCCTGATCTAACAATCACTTTTTATTTTTACAGGTATGAGCATCAATGAGGAATGTACCCTGTTAGGTCTGGGCCTGATCTTACAATCGCTTTTAATTTTTTAGGTATGAGCGTCAATGAGGTATGTGCACTGTTAGGTCTGGGCCTGATTTTACAATCACTTTTTATTTTTTAGGTATGAGCGTCAATGAGGTATGGACACTGTTAGGTTTGGGCCTGATCTTACAATCACTTTTTATTTTTTTAGGTATGAACGTAAATGAGGTATGTACCCTGTTAGGTCTGGCCCTGATCTTACAATCACTTTTTATTTTTTACGTATGAACGTAAATGAGGTATGTACCCTGTTAGGTCTGGCCCTGATCTTATGCCAGGTGCTGGTGCAGTCTCCTGCCATTCTGGCTAGCAGGATGTGCTGACCACATCCGTGGGCCAAGGTGTTCAAGTATCGTGACCCACTGGTTCCCTCTGTAGACTTCTGGAAACACTGCTGACATGCTAACTTGTACTCCAAATAATCAAATGGTGGAGGCATAGGTTGGGGTGGCACAAATACTGAACTCTGAAAATAAGTTCAAATGTCATATTTGTAATATGAAAAATAGGAAACAAATTAGAATCTATAAGCTACATGTACATGACGCTTCATTCACTTATTTCTGCTTTTTAGCATGGTAACTATACAATGTTGTCATTTAAAATTTTTTTGAAAGAATGTGTACACAAATGTGTAGTTTATTTTTCTTCATTAACATTGTTTAAGAGGAAATACACAATACACAATGGCTTTCCTAGTAACGTCTAATTTTTTTTTTTAAACATAATAATGGTTCAGTAGATGGTAACTACCTTTTGACTTTGGGAATTTCTCACTGTTTCTGGCTGTGATACTCTGGTTCTGGCATAGGTATTTTGATAACCCTGGTGTTGACTGTTGACGGGAGGAAAGAATCTTGGCCTGGTAGGTTGTGGTTCTGACTGGAACGATGGCGTGTAAGATTGCACATTTTGGTACGTCTCTCTCTGGTTTTGATTGACTGCATTACTTCTGATCTTTGCGGGTTTCACTCCTTAAAATAAGTTTTATTTAAAACAAATGCATATTACTTTTAACGAGGCAACTGATGGGGCCCCAGATGCTTGTTGTTTGTCACAATGGTAAGATATACTGAAATGTCAAATTGTTAGCCACATTTTGAAAGAATATGTCATCTTTATTAAAGTCTGTTACCTTGGAAGTCCTGTGTGAAAAACTCTATTATGGGCATTTATGGTAAAAATCTGGAGCTAATTAACATGACCTGCTACTGCTCTTATGTAAAACTTGATAACATCTTATTTACCTGGCATTGTGAAGTCATCCAGCCCCATCCCACCTTCACTAAATTCTCTCTGCTGTTGTTCTTCAACAATTGAATGCTGAAAAAAAAATCAAGAATTCTCTTTTTAAGTTTCATTTATAAAAACATATCAGAGTGGTTAATTTCGTTTTCAGGATTTTTCAGCTAGGGAATATAAGCGGGTCATTTAGCTTTACAGAAGGCACACTTCCTGAATGATGATATGTGCTCTTATTTTTAAGCCTCTTTTAATAGAATAGTAAAACTCTTGATTCACAGAGTTGACGTGAAGTGATTTACCCATGTTCTTGCTCCAAGGTTGGGTTTGCCAGCCTGTATGGAGGCCATCTTCTTGGCAAAGCTGAGCACATCATCCTCAGGCTCTGCTAGGGTTTCCTCTTCCTCCTCCTCCTCTTCCTCCTCCTCTTCTTGTTCTGAATCACTTTCTGATGGTGGGGACCTATCCTTGTGTCTAACATTGGGATCTGGTCTGTGTGAAAGGTTGGTTTCTGCAAGCAGATACATGTCACGTTCTTGTACATTTTTCACTTGGAATGATAAAGCAATATCATAGAATTGAATCACAATGAGAAAATTTATTCTTAAATATACCTTTTTTCTTTGGTTCTCTCCTCTCTTGCTCAGCCTGAAATGAAAGCAAAAAAATTAATTACCCATTTCCTCATTAAAGTCAAAACATTCTTTAAAACATCTGTTGTATCAAGGAAGAACTTAAACAAGCTCCTTAAGTGATTACTAAATAGTAAATAACTACTTAATAAACCAAAAACCCTGTCAATTCCCATTATCACTCCCAGCGTCAACAGAATATTGATCAAGAGAAAGGCAAATGACGATTCAAAATCTTGAATTGTTTTCTTTTTTTTAACCAAGATCTTTATCCTGATTTTCTCAATAAACGGAGTCCTATTTCATCTGAAGTGTGAGGTTTATCACAGATACCAATATTTCTGATCAACATTTATCATTAAACTTCAAATGAAAGCTTTATCTATCATAGCCAATGGATTTCATGTCAATATCATCATGATACACAAGTCCCAAGGAAGGATTTTGTATATTCGAAGATACATGTCACAACAAAGTTTTTGTGTTCTAAATATTGACGGACAGACAGACAAAAGTGACACCTTTGTCTTGCCAACAGCTGTTGCATGCAAAACAACAAGCAAACAGGGATCAGCTCGTGATATCTTATAGTGATATTTTATGGTGATATTTGATCGCGATAAATATTAATTCTCTTTTGAATTAGGTTAGGTTTCATTTGTCCATATGTGACTTTCATCAATTATGATATAATCTATGTTTATCTGTATATATAACTTGCATCTATTTTTTTTTATTGTAATTCATTATAAACAATGATTTATCTTATCCTTGCACATGAACAGTTCCATTTCTTCTCATAAATTAGATATTTTTTTAGAAATAAGCACAATACAAGATGTCTGTTTTAGTTATTTTATACTAGTAGTGAGCAGTTAACGCTAGCACTATCCATCAGATCCTAATAATATGTTCAATGGTCATAATATAATTCCAAAAGTTCCTTCCTAATCACATCCCTGTACATCCCTACACATATCTGTGACCTTTATGGTGTTTGAAGGCAGAAGGCAATAATATAAGTTTCATTTCCTTAATAATCCACTAAATGCAAAATAAATGCAAAGCTTTATTAGCCTGTAAAGTTTGAAAGCAATCTTGATAAATGGCAAACATGCAAATTTGATCTTGAACATATTTGAGGTCAAAAAAGGGGAAAAAATCATTGATTGAAACCTCCCTCAAACTTTGTTTAGTTGGGTGCCTTAAGAATGCAGTTATTACTGGAAACTCAAATACTTGCGTCTCTTGTTACCTCATAGGAGTAAATATAAATATGCAAATAGTTTATTTGTATTTAAAAAGATAATTATTTTGGAATATGTCAAATGGATTTTACAAAAGTTAAAAAAAATGTTTAACAGAAAAAAGTGTGGCAGGGATCAAATGGAAATGGTTAAAATTGGATTAAACAACATGAACAACTTTGTGTTAGTGTAATTAAATCATCATATTATCATTATTAAAATTAATTATTAAGTTAATGAAACAATAAGCTTATGTCAGAAACAAGACCATAGGTGTTGTTCCCCTTATATCTCAATGTATGAACATACATTCTCCTACAAGTTGGCACAATCCATCTTCAAAAGCACTTGAATATAAAACCATTCACAAAAAAAAATTTAACTCACCACCCATTCCTACAAAATGAATTTAATCATTATTTAAGTCTACACAAAAACATTTACTTTTTCATGCACGCAAAATCGTGTACTATATAGACACATTTACATTTACAATAATTTGATATCTGTTTTTTAATTTTGTTCAGATGAGCAACAGACATAAGAAATTTGGTTGGATTATGTTTTATCATTGCTCCTATGGGTTTTATAAAATTGGGATGACAATGACGAGTGAATCCCACATTTAATCAAATTTTACATCAAAATTATCCTTTGACATTTAGTTAATTCTCTAATTTAGTTTTGAAGTTAAAAGTCACATGACAAGAAAATTGTGAAAATGTTTATATTGTGCCATAATATATTACAATACATGGACATTGCATTTCAACATGTTTTACACATTTTTATAAATAGAGTACAGAATTATAGTGGATCAAAGTGATTTGCTGGACACGCCCCTTTTTATGTGGGTCAAATCAGGGCTGCTGAGATTTTGCCGGAAGTGACGCATGTTCGCCCTTCATGTTCAAAACAAACCACTCCAAGCCAGTGAAAGTCTTGAGGGATTGTAATTTATAAGTAATAACAAGAGTGTTGATAACATCTTTGAACCACTGGTGGCCTAATTAGCACATGTGGATAGTAGGTCAGATCATGTTTCACATCATAGACACTTGGATTCTGCCTGTGGTGATGGGGAAGACAGGAATACAGACTGCCACCCAGTTGAGTTTGGCAAACTTACATCTGCCTATTGAGATTATTCAGATCCCTCAAGGGACTGACTGAACTATTCTTTATCATAATGTTATGGTCAAAGTCATTTCCTTGTTGAGAAAGAAATGTTGAAATCTCAAAGTTTAGTATCATTTTTACAGAATTTCTATTTTTATTCAAAATTCCTTTGTCTGTTTGTATATAAATATTGATGTATGATTTAGTTGGGTACCCACTGACATGCAATGACAGACATTAAAAAAATACCAAACTAAACATTTCAAATGGCCATTGAAATACAACTGCAATGCATAAATAATATATAACCAGACCTCAAAATTTAGAAGTCAAAATAATTTCCAGCAATGAAACAGATCTAAAAATGTGTCGAATGCTTTCAAGACATTTTTTTTCAGTTATGTCATACAAAGTTTAGCTCAACATTACTGAATATGAATAATATTCAACCAATTGATATTGTTACTGGTCATTGGTTAACAAATAAATAAATAAATTTTCAGTGTAAAAAAATATGGAAATATCAACTAAAAATAATTCATAGATATTTTAAAAGTGTCATCTCAATGTTCCATTTACAGTTTGAAAACCCTTAAACTTCATTCCATAATGTTTAGGGCTAGATAATAAGTGTCTTGAAACTGATAAAGAGTAGAGCAGGCCATATTTCAGACACTATACCCAGTTAAGTCATGTTTGTTTATTTTCTTCAATTAAAGTAGGGATTGTGGGATGGGAAGCTCATGTAAATGCAGGTCTCTATTTTACAGCCTTAAGTTTTGCCATTAATCATATTTTCAATGGATGTTATTTGTGTAGAAGAAAGGACATCAGCTGTTATACATGTATAGACATAGGAGGAATATGTGTGCAGGAGATGCATGCGGGGCGCAATGACGTAGGCAGCCTGCTGACCCAGTTCTAGGTCAAGGGAGTAGGTTAATTACCCTGGGGGTTCAAAGATCTTAGATTATAGCTAAACTAAACATCAGACTGCAGAAAAAATTGTCAGATGTTTCTCAGAGGTATGAAATCTAAAAATTTCCCACTTAAAAAAATTCTTGTCATATGACTTTTAACCATCAAACCAGGATATCAGGGCTGTATTTCATATTTGATTTTGCAGTGTCTGGCTGCAGGGAGTTTAGAGTGGCAATGTTGTTTATGTCAAACACAGGACCACATCGAGAGACGGCTGACATAAAAAAGACAATACCTGTCAACACTTTCTGATATTTAACTAGATAGTTTGTGTGTTTCACAAAACTGAAGTCAGCACAGTATTTAATAGGGATATGATATGTACCCCTTTAGTAGTCATATCCATTTTGTTTGTGTAAATGAAATAGGTTTATAACT
This sequence comes from Amphiduros pacificus, assembly GCA_949316495.1. NCBI lineage: Eukaryota > Metazoa > Annelida > Polychaeta > Phyllodocida > Hesionidae > Amphiduros > Amphiduros pacificus. The sequence continues at coordinate 47,051,849 of OX439002.1, read as the reverse complement.
TATTACAAAATGTTTTTGTTGAGACAATCAACACACATACAGAGTCTAAAGCCATTGTTTATGTACCCCTTAGGCTTTGGAATCTAAAAAACATAGGCATCAGAGATGCATCAACCCTCAGCCCTGGTAACTCATTGCACAACATTCGCTCCACACAATATTTGTGAACAAAACGTCACTGCACCAAGGCAAATTGATGCAGGGGTAAAAAACCCATAAAATCTACTTCCTTTGATAGCTTAGGTGTGTCAAGTATCATGAAACTGTCACCATTTACTCTAGAATTATTGATATGGGCCTGTGACCTTGAAAAGCAGGTTAAGGTCACCGTCCATCAAACTCATCTGGAGTCTTCCCAGATTCTTATGTGTGTCAATTTTCATGAAGCTGCCATCATTTGTTCTTAAGATGACAAGGATGATTTCACATAATTGTCCCTGTGACCTTGAAATCAGGTGAAGGTCATGTTCCATCAAGAGAAATCTGAGGTCTTCACCAGATGCTTGTGTGTGTCAAACCTCATAAAGCTGCCATCATTCGTTCTTGAGTTATTGCGATTCTTGGGATTTCACGTAATTGTCCCTGTGATCTTGAAAAATAGGTCAAGGTCGCTGTCCACCGAACTAGTCCGAGGTTTTCACCAGATGCTTATGCGTGTAAAGTTTCATGAAGCTGCCATCATTTGTTCTTAAGTTATCACGATAAAAAGGTATGATTTCACATAATTGTCCCTGTGACCTTGAAATCAGGTGAAAGTCATGTTCCATCAAGAGAAGTCTGAGGTCTTCACCAGATGCTTGTGTGTGTCAAATCTCATAAAGCTGCCATCATTCGTTCTTGAGTTATTGCGATTCTTGGGATTTCACATAATTGTCCCTGTGACCTTGAAAAATAGGTCAAGGTCGCCGTCCACCGAACTAGTCCGAGGTTTTCACCAGATGCTTTTGTGTGTCAAGTTTCATGAAGCTGCCATCATTTGTTCTCGAGTAATCGTGATGACAAGATGATTTCACATAATTGTCCCTGTGACCTTGAAAAGTAGGTGAAGGTCATGTTTCATAGAAAAAATTCTGAGGTCTTCACCAGATACTTATGTGTGTCAAATCTAATAAAGCTACCATTATTCGTTCTTGAGTTATTGTGATTCTTGGGATTTCACATAATTGTCCCTGTGACCTTGAAAAATAGGTCAAGGTCGCCGTCCATCGAACTCGTCCGAGGTTTTCACCAGATGCATATGTGTGTCAAGTTTCATGAAGCTGCCATCATTTGTTCTCGAGTTATCGCGATGACAAGATGATTTCACATAATTGTCCCTGTGACCTTGAAAAGTAGGTGAAGGTCATGTTTCATAGAAAAAATTCTGAGGTCTTCACCAGATACTTATGTGTGTCAAATCTCATAAAGCTACCATTATTCGTTCTTGAGTTATTGTGATTCTTGGGATTTCACATAATTGTTCCTGTGACCTTGAAAAATAGGTCAAGGTCGCCGTCCATCGAACTCGTCCGAGGTTTTCACCAGATGCATATGTGTGTCAAGTTTCATGAAGCTGCCATCATTTGTTCTTGAGTTATCGCGATGACAAGGATGTTCGCTACAGACATACATACATACATACATACATACAGACATACATACATACATACATACATACATACATACATACATACATACATACCCACGCCAGGAGTACTGCAATACCCTCAGCCTGATTACATCAGGGGCTGAGGGTAAAAATCTAAAATTGAGTTTCTTTGTTTAAGATCTTTACTTCCTTAAAAACAGGATTACCTATTTCAGCAACTTAAATAAATAATCTTTTAACAATGACTACAGCTAACCTTCCTTAACCAGCAGCAATTTTTCACATGGTTTTCTCTTAGTCAACGGATATTTTTAGCACTCATGATTTAAAAGCAGGTCAGTAGGTCAGTCATTGATTAATTGACAGCTTGTAGTAAATAAAACAAGTGTTAAGATAAGACACCATAAAAAGGTTTGTTCTGTTACGGTGAAATTATCTCAGGTCGATCATGAATTAAGCAAATATACTGAGTTTGAGGTCTCCACTGGAAGGTCCAAAGACCGTGAAAAGTATGTGAATATCAAACATGCATGAAATCATCTGGGATATTTAAAATAAGTGTTAAAAAAACAATAATTTGATGATTCTGTGAGGTAGCAATGACAAATTTGGCACAGGCAGACGGACATCCAACAACCCAGGCATACATCCACACATCACGCTGAGGTACAATACCCTCAGCCTAATGATAACCAAGGCTGGGAAAAAACCTTTATAGATACTGTAAAGTGGTCACAGAGGCTTTTTTCAAATTCTATAATGACTATAGACTTACTTTGCGTGTGACATTGACATTAGTTCCAGCCAGCCAGGACTCATCTGCTGTCTCATGTGGACTGCTGCTGTTTTTCACACTGTTAGGTGTCACCACTGCTCTCTGGGGTCTGGCAATATAAAATAGGTCAAATTCAATGTCTTACAGCTTTTAAGTCTGAATTAATTTCTTATTCAATACATCAAAATTAAAAACCATGCCAGATTTGATCCAGGAAGGTCAAAACTAACATATATCATTTATAAAAACAAATTATTTAAATGTTTTATCGACACATGAGGTTCTTCTTACTTAGATGCTGCGGCACCCATAGAAGTTGGTGGATAAGCTGTGACTGAGGCCGAGGCAGCAGCTGACTTCCTGGATGTAGGTGCTGGGTGGGCTGCCCCAGCTGCTGGGCTGGGTGGGTAGGCAGCTGGAGGAGGCTGTGGTTTAGGGGGAGCTGCTGCTGCTCCAGCAAATGTTGGTGCTGGTGGTGGAGGTAGATGACTACGGATTTCACGCATTAAATCCGAAAACTCTCGTGCCTGAAATTATTTTTATGGACACTTGCATTAAGACAACTGAATATATGACTTGCCATCTTTTGGCACTTTACAACATTTTTTCAATATTTTGCAATTCACAATGTTGTGAAACATTAGTCCTATATAGTCCTATTCTTCCCAGCTGCCTCCAGAGAAACAAGCAACAGTAATAACACACAAATGTTGGGAAAATAATCATGGACAAACATATGTTATCATAAAATAACATTGTAGCAAGTTTCAAGTTTGTATATTTGATGAAGTGTTTTTTTGTCTTTTTTTTCAAGCTACATGAAACCAGGGAAATTATACGCTTTGATATCTAGACAACCCAGTCTCTGAGCAAACACAAAATGATATACAGGTGGGACAGTGGTCCACAGATTTCAGTCAATGACAACATGTGAAACTGAATACCTTGTGATGAATGTCACAATCGGTACTGTAATAATTTGTGGTGTCAACAATAATAGTATACATGGCTTACCCTCTGCTCTGTTATATATTCATTTCTTCCCAGATTGTTATTAGCTTTATTGTACATTAAGTTTCCATGGAGGGGGACACACTTTGTGAGACCGAGTTATTTCTAAGAGGTATTGGAAGGTAACTTTAAGACAGTTTTTACCTTCCAGTACCTTATTGAGCATACTGCTGAAATCCAGTATGGCAGCATCCCTTGGTCCAGTAAAATTTTCATGTTTTTTTTAACAAAAATATGTTCCTAAGAATTTCTTATTTTTTTTAAAGAGTGTTTACATTTTAAAAATAGAAGGAGATCATCATTAACCATTTCGAATATGACTAGTCTTTTTGTTATGATCACTGCAAAACAATGTTGTCTTGTTCTAATCAGCTATCATTCTATCAACCAACCTCCACTGTCTTGCCTTTAATAGTTGCCCGCCGTTCTCCTTCTTCTGCAGCTTCCAGTGCCTTATAATAATCTTTGGTAATCTTAAGAGCCGTTGCCTTTCTGTAATAAGCTTTAATGTTCTCCCGGTTCAAACTTAGAGCTGTAAAAAAAAAAAAAAAAAAATCTTTCAAATAACATCAGTGTTCAAATTAAGTTCAAGTTATATACAAAGAAATTAAATAAATAGAACATCTTAATATCTTACCACTGTTTGTATTTTCAACTGCATCTTTGTAGAAATCCTGAAAACAAATTATCACCACAATAAATTTTGAGGCTATTTATGCAAAGGAGAAGGAAAAAGTTTTTAGTTACTATTTTCAAAATACATCTTTGGAGTGGAAGTTATAGTTAAAAGACATGAATTTCTCTAGGATGATATAAAAGAGGCAGACTTACGGTGCCAGTTCAGATGCCACACAATGGCAGTGCTCCAAGGTGAGATCAACTTACCAGTTTAAGGCAGCATGCTGCCCTGTTGCTAAACAGAGTGGAGATAAGTTCATGGTCCACAGCTACTGAATTCAATTCCATCATTTTAGAAAGCCTTAATGCATGGGTGTAATGTTCCCCTGCCTGTATATATTGTTTCTCTCTAAACGCCTGATTACCCTCCTCCTTCATGTCCTGCAGAACCTGCTTCAACTGACTCTGTAGATAAACACAATACAATACAATATTAAGCAACTCCAGGTGGGACTCCACCAGCACAATTATTAGCAACTCCATGTAGAACTGATTCCACACAACTATAGGCAATTCCAGGAAGAACTCCGCCAACAAAATTAACATAGGCATCAGAGATGCATCAACCCTCAGCCCCGGTAACTTACTGTACAATATTTGCTCTGCACAACATTTGTGAGTAAAATGTCACTCTACCAAGGCAAATTGATGAAGGGGTAAAAAAACATAATAGTGCACATCTACTCCCTTTGATAGCTTATGTGTGTCAAGTATCACTAAGCTGCCATCATTTACTTTAGAAATATTGAGAGGATGGGCCTGTGACCTTGAAAAGTAGGTGAAGGTCACTGTCCATCAAACTCATCTGGGGTCATCACCAGATGCACATGTGTGTCAATCCTCATGAAGCAGCCATCATTTGTTCTTGAATTATTGCAATGACTTCCACACAATTAGAGGCAATTATAGGCAATTCTTGGGATTTCACATAATAGTTCCAATGACCTTGAAAAGTAGGTGAAGGTCGCCATCCATCGAACTCGTCTGAGGTTTTCACTAGATGCTTATGTGTGTCAAGTTTCATAAAGCTGCCATCATTTGTTCTCGAGTTATTGCGATGACAAGGATGATTTCACATAATTGTCCCTGTGACCTTGAAAAATAGGTCAAGGTCGTCGTCCATCGGTCTCGTCCGAGGTTTTTACCAGATGCTTATGTGTCTCAAGTTTCATGAAGCTGCCATCATTTGTTCTCAAGTTATCGCGATGACAAGGATGTTCGCTACAGACAGACATACACATATACATACACACATACATACCCACACCAGGAGTACTGCAATACCCTCAGCCTGATTACATCAGGGGCTGAGGGTAATAATAAGTAAGTAATTCCAGGAAGAACTCAGCCAATACAAATATAAGCAACTCCAGGTAGAACTCCGGTCAACACAATTATAACTAACTCCAGGGAGAACTCATTCCACACAATTATAGGCAACTCCAGGTAGAACTCAGCCAACACAGTTATAAGTAACTCCAGGAAGAACTCAGCCAAAACAGTTATAAGTAACTCCAGGAAGAACTCAGCCAAAACAGTTATAAGTAACTCCAGGTAGAACTCAGCCAACTCCAGGTAGAACTCGGCCAACACAGTTATAAGTAACTCCAGGAAGAACTCAGCCAACACAGTTATAAGTAACTCCTGGTAGAATTCAGCCAACACAGTTATAAGTAACTCCAGGTAGAACTCAGCCAACTCCAGGTAGAACTCGGCCAACACAGTTATAAGCAACTCCAGGAAGAAATTTGGACTCTCCCAGATTTATTGGAGTTCCAAGAAATTCTATTTTGAAACTATCATAAGATTCAATGACTTCAATGATTTTATAGCTAATGCTGTTGCACTCCTTCACCATGACTCAAATGTTTCCCAAAGCACAAATCTCATATAGAATTAACATCAACATTAACAACCCCATTCTTCAATATTTGCCACTATTGACATCATGCTCTAATAATTACAGAGGAGGAAACTACAACCCTACACACAATTGCTATTGCCACGCAACCAAAAGATCAAAGGATTCACTTTTGTCAGTAGCCATAATGAGGATAACAACTGATGTTCTAACTTTCCAGCAAATTTATTGGAAATATATAAGGTTACTTAGCAACAAAACAATAAAAGTTCCCCCATTCCAAATGGCCTGAATATGGACAGAACCAATAAGAAGATTATTGTGTTCCTTGTATTGCACCTGTCATAATTCCTAACATCTGACCAGTTGCCTTGCAACATAAATATCAATTACCTTTAAGTGAGCCTTAAAAAGCCTAAGGACTACCATGTTTAGATAAGGCGCCTGATGACAATGTTTCGGAAAGCAAGATGATAGCAGCTTCTTTAAAATTGTGTTGTTTTTTGTCAACAATTTAATGTTTTGACAGAAAAAACAGTGAATTAAAATTTTAACACTAATGATGGGATTCCTTCACAACTATTTCAGAGAAGCTCAGAAGGAGCAAGTTTTTTTCTGACCAGAATTTTTCTCTGAATTTAAAACTCAAGATTTGTGACGATGTCCTTCTCTCATGAAAATATCTCAATTTAATAGTAAAGATATACTGGGAAAACTATACTTGTTCAGACTATTTTTTAATATATATTGCACTGATACAGACAGATACAAAGTGCAAATGTTAAGTTTATTGTTTACTTATCAGAAGATCATTTATCTTATTAAAAAATATACTTACTTCTGGAACATTGGGCACAACTCCAGCTCTGGAAAACAAAAACAATGTGTGAATTACTTGATCCTTTGGTTTGGCATTCAGTATGGCTAAAGATTAGGAATCTAAATATGTAATTTTCAACCAATTAATTACTACTATTGACAGTAATTTAAAATTTTTTTTTTTTCATCACACCATTAGTCTGTATTACAACACCATGAGAACCCCAAAAAAACTACCTGAACTTTGAGGTAAGTGCACCTCACTCACTCATGTGAACCACCCAGGCACCTGCCTGGTAGCCATATAACCTTTGCAGGACCTCAACCGGGGGTGGGCCGTACCACCTGTGGTGCCCCCACCCCCGGAAAAAGTTTTTTTTAAAAAGAAGACTAAAGGAGTGACAAATCTTTTGCCTCCCGGGTATTTTGATACACCCCCCACAAAAAAACCAGACATTTTTGTGGCATGGTCCCCAGGTTCAACCGGCAGATTAGAATATCCCCTAACTACCGATATTCAATATTTTTCTACTCGTGCGATGTAGAATAAAACCCTTGACAACGATACCAGACAAGCTGCCGTTAGCAACCGTTTTGCTACGTCACAGTACGTTGTTTTGACGGAACGTTTGACGTTCTACCTGAATCAGGTCAGTTTTGATTCTACCTCCATCAGGTATACAATCAAAATTTTCTTGTCTAGCCTCTGAAGAGTCACCCTGAGTGACGAAACGCGTCAGGCACCGATTTTAACAGATTTTTAAGCCTTTGTTGTTCTGATCACACCATTAGTCTGTATTACAACATACTATTGACAGTAAGTAATTTTGGTTGAATGACTTTCAATTATGAATGGAATTTGTTATTTATGTTTTGTCTGTAATAAAACATTCTGTCAAATAATGACAAAGGTTTAAGATATTGCCACCAAAGACTCAAAATTACAAAGTGAAAGCTGAAGAGATCCAGTGAATTTTCAATCTAAAATATTGGGCCACCAACATAAATATGTGACAAATTTGAAGCATGAACATCGTGAAATGAAATGGCAACTGTTTCAGTGTATGAAACAATTATGAGAAGTAGAATTACGTGTTTTACTGATGCCATTTTTGTCACTGCTTTGTCGGTATTGCAAGCTCGCTGATAGCTGTGATTGATCATGCCAGATCTTTATACCCGACTGGCAGAATATCAAAACTTAATAGCCCAGTGATAAGCAGTCACTGTCTGCTAATCACATCATATAACTAAATTTATAAATGTTATAAATATTTGCTATAATTAACACAGCAGCATGACCAATGATGATATATAAGCATCATGCCTAACTGCAGTGTGTGCACAGGTGGTCCTCAATCTACGGAAATCTGAAACATTATCTTAAATGTGAACAATAGTACAAGTGACATATATTCTAGCTGACATGTATCAATTCATATATTATCTTACTTTTTGAATATGTTTGCATAACTGGTGCAAGCATTAGACATGCAGAATATTAAATAGCTGGAGGGGACAACAGGCCAAGCAATGTTTTAAACAAGATTTGTTGTGTTCTTCAATGTACTACATGGTTATTACGCACTCACCATAATATAGGGAATAGAATATATCAGTACATCAATGTAGAGCAAGTGGTGGTTTTACAAAGTCTTATAAAAAATTACCTTTAATAGGCTTGTAATATTGTCACATTAAAATCTGAATTATCTCATCAAGAAATAAAGTCTAAATTTTCCATTACACATTACACATCAATAACGAGTGTTAGACTTGTCTTTATCTAATCCAAAGTTAGTATGGAAATCTACTCAAACAAAATACAACTGTTAATCTACACTGGACAAGTAAATCAAAATGCTTTTAGTAATTGTCCTCAACAAAACAAATCTTTTTTAGACTGTCAATATCATTTAAATTATAAATCATTTCAGAAAACATGATGGCATATGGAATGTAAAATAGAATGCTTTCTCCAAGGGCTAATTATGTATCTTAACAATAACGATCAATGATCAGGTAAAATATTTCCATACATGTTCAGAATATACACCCAGCAGCAGAGTTAAAACCTCGATCACACCTGTGCTTTGTGAACATGATTTGATTGAGGGCTGAGCATGATGCACATGCACTGTTTTGCTGCTAGAAAGCTCAGGTATGAAAGACCATCGCATTAATGGGCGTGGCACAAACGAAAGCAAGAGCCTATTGTCCTTTGCATGCTCATTATTCTCAAGCTACAACACACCTGTTATACCTCATTAGTCATAATTCACTATATGCATCATATATTTGGGTCACTTTTTTGTATCTAACCTATTTCAAGTAAAATGTGTATTTCACACTGATCCTATAAATCCAGAATTAGGTTCCTCGTTCTTCTTACAAGTCTTGTCATTAAGAGAAAAAGGTTGTTTGCCCAGTTGAACTTGCAGAAGATACAATGTACAGGGCATCTGAGCCCATATTGATTTTATCAGTGAGCTCAGGTCAAACCAAAATTTGAAAATTATTACACACACTACTTTTTTAAAAAAATTTGACAATAATAATATTATATTCTTTTAACTATTATTTCCATTATTTCAATTATCAGTATCCATTTCATTTTATTCTAATTTAAAATGAAACATGAGCCCATATTGATTTTCTTGGTGAGCTCAGATCAAACCAAAATTCCCAGTACCAAATTCATGTCATATATCTAAGCAAGACCAAATTCCCAATAACATATTAATTTTCTTTTGTCCTTGAAAATTATAATACACACTACTTTTTTAATTTTAATCTAAACGAACAATTAAACTTGAAAAATGACAATATTATATTCTTTGAACTATTATTTCCATTATTTCAATTATCAGTATTCATTTCATTTCATTCCAATTTAAAATGAAAAATTTCTACAGAGACATTTTTCCTATTCAGAAATTACCTATTTTAAAATAACTTCAAAAATACCAGTGGCATAAAGCAAATAAAATGTTGCTTATAAATATTTTCAAATATACCTTAATGTTTCATGATAAATCTCCCAGTTTTAATTTTAGACCATATAAAACTGACTGAAACCTTGCTCGTGTGAACATCACTGCCCAAAGCCTCTACTGAGTATAAGATTAAACACTTTTCAACTAATTTCTTTATTAGGTTTTGATATGCATGAAAAACAAGACTTCAGAATATTCCAAATGTCAAGCTTTAAATCCTCATAATATATAAATAATGCATATTAAACAATAAATGTAAATGATATTATTTGAAATAGAATTCAAAATATAAATGAAGAGATTTGCTATGTTTGTTCTAAAACCTGGTTTAATAGTGTGGTTTAAAAAAAGTTTTAGATGCTTCCCTGTCCAAAACATGGTGACACAAAATATAAATAGAAATTGGTGTGTTTTCTTTTAAAATGATATATTATGCTTTGATTTGACCAAATAAGGTCTAAGATGATGCCGGACTTTACTTGATTCTTTCCCAGTGAGTGTATAATAATGTATTCTATGCTTGTCATGTTTACGTGTTGCATTATTTTTACCACTTTGATAATAGAACATCAGAAGCTTTTGCAAGAGAACCTATGAGCAGAAATATCAAGATTGGCACTACATCTTTATCCAGGCTGAGGACAAACCATACAACTTAAACTGCCACGAATTTTCTCATATGACAAAGGTGAACAGATATCTCAAATAAAATATAAAAAAAGACAATAAATGAATATTTAAACTGTTACATTATTTACTGTATACATGAATAATATGCAATCAAATGGTTATTGAATGTCACTTGACATGCCTTACAAAAAAGACTGATGAATAATACAAATTAATGTAACTGTAATGCATTAGTATATCACAAAAAGTGTAATTGCTGACCTGAAATTTGATAATGAAAAAGTAAAAATAGGCTTTTATTGAGGCAAAGATAACAATTTTCACCTTTATTGTTCCCATTAAACATTGATAAGCATAGTTTTTCTTCAAATGTTCATTAATCATAATATATCAATGAATTACTTAATAGGTGAGTGACAGAACACTTTTTATAAATTTGCATTTTTGAAGCTAAAAAAAGCTATGCCGGACTCCATGTAGAAACTTTTATTTGGATGTACATATCCTGAGGACACCATCAAATACAAAAATCAGAATGGTATGTCTCGTGTTTTGGATGGATTTTTTTTTTTAAATCAAATTTTTAACTCCTTTCATCAGAGAAAACCATGATAACTGTAAATAAGATAACCACTACTATTCATTAACTTCACAAGAAGAGCTATAATGCCCAACGTACTCACACCGATGCCTGTCAATAAGTTTTTTACAATTATTAGAGTCTCATAAGGTTCATAAATATCACCAAGGGCAAATATCATCTGGAATGCAATATTGCATAATTAATAGATGACAAATATATGTATGGTGACTGGTAGAGTGTGGAAAATAGCTTTTGTGTGCACATATTTTGAGGGGTTTTCTCATAACCACCATTAACTTTAGTGAAGTGATTGGCACAATTTTTTAAAATGGATCTTGTCATCTGATCATATGATAAATGATATATAAGATGCCATTCTCCGTATATATATTATTACTAACCTGCTGCAAATATGCAAATCAATCTGTCACATTTAGGGAATCAAGCATTGAATTTAAAGGGGAAGGAAACTCCAAAATTTAAACTTATTGTATATGTACATATGGTGGCAATAAGTGACATCAGATGCATAATGTGAAACATGATATTTATGTTTTGCAAATTCGCTCTTGTGACCTTGAAAATATCACCAATATCAAAATCTTCTGGGCCTCTCATATAATTATAATCTTCAAAACATAACCCCCTGAAAAGCATAAAGCAAACTTTATGCAGGCTCTGCAGGCTAGTCAAGTCGATTTTCAAGATATGCACAGGTTCAACCTCATTGGGGAATTTTTCATGGCTTGAGTCCATAAAATAACCCCTTTAGAAAGATTTGTAAAATATCCTACCTTATGGCAGCCATGAAAGTGTTGATTCTGTCTTTGCGTTGAAGTCTTTCAGCACTCTGCGCATCTGGAGGCTGGGGCATGAATGGCCCAAAGGAGTAAGCAGAGTTATCTCCAAAGTTGCTTCCTGCCATGCCCCCTCCAGCAGGTCCTCCCATTCCCCACAGTGGGGCCTGCCCTCCGAAAAACGGATTCATTGCAGGGATGTACCTGAAAGAATGGTTAAAAATTAGTTCTGTATCACTGGTTTGAACACACATGTTTTGAGATATAAAATGTTTGAGCTTTTATTTCCAGATACACCTGTTGAACACAAAATAAATTCAATGCATGGGTGCGAAAATAAAATGGATAAGCACTATGAATTATTGCATGATCACAATCTTTGTCTTTGGGGGAATCCCACCAACTTGCTTGTAATTTTGTAAGATTTATGTTTTCATCAATATTCAAATATCTTTAGCAGGTCTTATGCGTATCACACAAATGTGACACTTTCACATACTGACACCTATGGGTATAGGTTTGTGGATGAAAGAGATATTAATAGTGTTGGATTATATATTGACAAACATAGGCCAATGGCCTCCGAGCTATGATGATCATTACAGTGTATGCGAAAAGTTTCAGGCCAACCCCAGACAGTTTGTCTGACGTTGGATACCTTAATGTGAGGCATTCTTACATGTGTCAACAGTAGTCCACCTTCATTTAATAAGTTTGTATTATGCACAAGTCAGAGTAAATGTGAGTTCAACAACATTTATATACGTATATGTGACACAAGGTCGCTATTATGAAAAGCAGAAGTGATGGGGGGAAGCTCTTATTTTTGGCACGAAAAAAATCAGAGCACCACCACAGTGTATTCGTTCACATTGAAACATTAATATATTGTGCAATGATGGATCGCAGACACTCTGTACTTAGTATTTTGCTCACACTTTACAAAATGGTAGGCATCGAAAATCTCGGAAAACAGACCAAAACATTTGTATTTGTGATGACTACAATGTTTGTGAGTATTTTTGGAAAATGTTTCATCACTTGAACCCTTTCCCAAAGCAGAATTATAATTTTGACCAATCAAAAGTTACAAGTTACATATTGAATTTGGCCCCTACTTGTTTTCTCAATTCTCATTGGATAATACTTGTCATGTTATTCAAAATGGCAGCCTCCCTGACAACTCAGTAATAGCTATTGGATTTTGGAGAAAAATATCATACCAAAATGGAAAAGATTGCAAGCCTTATGGAAAAAATATAGAATTGGGTGTTAAATAGCAGTTGAGCTTGACTGATTGCCAAGAGGTTTAATTGTTTTACTATTATTTGTTGTACTATTATTTGTTGTACTATTATTTGTTTTATTATTATTTGTTTTACTATTATTTGTTTTACTATTATTTGTTTTACTATTATTTGTTTTACTATTATTTGTTTTACTATTATTTGTTTTACTATTATTTGTTTTACTATTATTTGTTTTATAATTATTTGTTTTATTATTATTTGTTTTATTATTATTTGTTTTACAAACTATCTTTGCCTTAGCTAATAATATTTTAACTCAGCTGACATTCATCCTCAGGTATAAATTATACAGAAGGATTTCACACAAAAAATGCAAGACAGTTAAATGGGAATTGTGATTTCCTAAATCTATTTTACTCTATGTGGTAAAACATCAGGTGTTACCAACTTGAACATCTGTAACGGAATCAAAAATGAGTGAGTGAGCAGCTCAGCCTTATTTATAGCTATGATTTATAACAAATATGATGTGCATGGATTTTCATGACAGACTGACCTTCCACACCCATCAGTGTCAAATTCAATTAGCTTTTTTTTTCATGAAGTTAGTACATCATATGATCTGCTACTGCCACTTGAACTACTTTCCGATCAGGTTTACTGTAGAGGTATATTTCAACATGCACAATTTCATACAGAGGAATACTGGGGGAGCCACTTACTCCCAGATTTTGTGCAATTAGCCAACGAAAAACAGAGCTGCACATGATGGCAGAGCTGCAATTCTATTTTCAAAGTCTTTTAAGTGCATCTGCATTTTTTAAAATATTCTCATCAGGTTGTCAGTTATGTGCAGTGACCGGCAACTGTCTGAAACCGGCAGTTGAAACTCAGACATATTTAACAAATATCTAGCATACCTTGTTGTACTAATTGCAATTGAGCTGAATGTTGTCACTCACACATTATCTTATATTCCCACTGCCATTCAAAATGTTAAAAGTGTTGATTTGTTTTCACGGCACGAGTGTTATTGTTGTCACTGTCAAATGACATCAGAAGTGGAGACATGACCAACATCATCGTATAACTCAATATAAAATTCATGTATTTGTGCTAGTTGTGATATGTATGTGCGGAGTTACAGGTAGCAGAGTTACATCCCAAGTAATTTTGATTGGTACTGAAATTATGTTAGGTGATTTAAATATTATAAATTTCATTTTGAACTGAATCAAACACTTCCTAAACATACACATAGAAAAAAAGTAGTCTGTGACGACCCTACTTGAAAAAAAAAGCTGCATGAAAATTATCTACAAAAGTTGCTCCTCGACAGGGGTGCAGTCAGCAAAATGATTGCTCCACTAAAAATGTTGTCAAATATGTTCTACTTAAGGTAGAACAAAAAATAAAACAGTTTTGGAAACTAGAATACTATAGCTATTAAACAGGTATGTTAAAGTCAAGCTTTGGGGTAGTTATTTTTTTGGACCAGATGTTAACCTGTGATTGGCCAGACCCACATGTATCATTTTCGACAGGTCTTCAGTGAAGTTCAGGGACGATCTTCTTTGATGTGAGCAGTTTTTACTCAGTTTTGAAAGATTTTGTGAAAATCAGGAGTGAAAAACAAGAAAATGCCCTGATCTAACTGTTGGTCACGGTACTTTTGTCATTGTCAATGCAGAAAATAACATCGTACAGTTCATGAGTTGAAATTGAGTGTACTCGAGTATCAATTTTGCACATACAGATTACAGTGTAAGTTTATTATAATTTGTCAACAACCGAAAAATATTTCTTTTTTTATTTTGGCATATTCCAGAATCTCAGATAATCGACAATTGATTCTCCAGGTATTTAATGTTGGGGTCAAGTTGTTGATAGACTTCATTTTTGCAAAAAATGGCATGTCAGAGTGTCCGCTCAAGAATGGCGACGAGGAAAGATTTTGCACCTTTTGGCTATGCTTGACAGCAAATGCATTTGTTTTGAAATGGGCGTTCCAAAAGAACTTCGCTAAACATTTAAATTCAAGGGTAACTTTCCTCTAAACAATTTTAGCATGAACCCAAATATCTTACCTGCACTTTCCACTTCAAATGCTCACTGTCATTACCTGGTGACTTGCATAAAATATATTTCTTAATGATGTCTCTTGCACGGCACGTGTGTTCTTTTGGACGCCAAAATGGCGGGTTTGCAAGTTCGCTGCTTTGCCTACTGTTTATAGAGCTTTGCAAGATGCAAATGAGGCGATGAAATATGAAATAAACCCTTCTATTTTATCAGTAGAATTAGTCTTTAGAACAGAACAAATATCAAGATTCTTGCCAGTTTAAAGTATTATAGATAAGAAACCAACTTTCCGAGAAAAAGGTTTTGTCTGGGGAGGAAGTTTTGGGAATCCCCCTCGCAACCTCCGTTTCAGATCTGATCCAGGGATCAGTTTGTTTGTTGTTTTGGAAATACCAGGTAGTAATTTCGTGAAATATGATTCCGTAAAATTGTTTAAAAAGGACAGATTTATTGAAATAAATTAGTTGATGTAAATTATTGCCTTTATTGATAGTGGTTGTTATGATTTATTCAATCTTTCATCAGGCTGATATAAATTGAATAAGCGGTCCCTATATGTATCACGTGCCTTTTGCAGACCGAAAGCAAAACAACGCAGCGACAAAATTTCTTCAAAGTTCTGAAAAGATCCACTCAAATATACAAATATATACAAGTGGAATCGGCCACTGGAAGATGGTTCTCATATTGTATTCGGTTGGGATCGCATTTCTTTGCAGTATTGCAGCAGGTAAAACGTTTACAAGTTAAATATCACACACCATCAACTTCAAGCTGCAGCCGTCCAGGAATTTGCCTTTTGTTTATTTTGGACCCGGTGCCCTGAAAACTGCCTCTAACTGCTCAAACATGTGTAAAATTCAAATAAAAGATTGCTGGAGAAAATCTCATGGAAAGGCCTAGTTGTAACGCCATTCTGTAACATTCTCTTGGGCTGCAATTTGTAACAGTGTAATGTATAATGTAGTATTGATAATGGGTTCATGATAATTACATAAGACAACTTGGATCATGAACTTTAGGGGCGATCCATTTGATTTTTGTGGGGTGGGGTGGGAGATTTTGGAAAAAAAAATTATTCACCCACCCCATCCCAGAAAAAAAAAATTATTCATTCACCCTACCAAAGAAAAAAAATTTATTCATCCACCCTACCAAAGAAAAAAAAATTATTCATCCACCTCCTTCCAGTTTTTCTATCTTCTATATGGATTGCTTGAAATGAAGGATCAGAGTCTGGGGAAGCAACAAGAAAAAAAATTTATTCACCCACCCCACACCAGAAAAAAAATTTATTCACCCACCCCACACCAGAAAAAAAAATTATTCATCCACCCTACCAAAGAAAAAAAATTTATTCATCCAGTACTGCTGTCCCACCCCACCCCACAAAAATCAAATGGATCGCCCCTTACTACCCCAGTACTACCCCAGTACTACCCCAGTACTACCCCAGTACTACCCTAGTGGGCCACGGGCCGTGGCTCAGTTGGTTAGAGCGCCAGCTTACTAGCACCAGTTCCTCTGTGGTAATCTAATGGTTGTGGGTTCAATTTCCGGCCATGCCGAGATTGAACTCATGATTCAATTTCCCATACGAGCTGAGGCCGGCCCGTGCCTTAAGGGTTAACCCGTTGTCCTTGTAAATCTGTGACCGGGCGGGTTGTCATGTCAAGGACCTGCGACATGACAATTCAGTGAGGCAGCTCTATATCTGCTACAAGTAGGTCTCATCACGAAATGACTGAAATAATGTTGAAAGTGATGTAAAACCCCAAACAGACAAACAAACTAACAAACTACCCCAGTGCTTCATTGAGCATGATGAATAACCAAGTTTACAGATTTTATTAATATAGTATGCATCACTGGTCTAGAAAAAATTGGTTAGTTCTGTCGATCAACAAAATTTAGATCGGCATGTCCATTAGGAAGTGATTTATGAAGTACTTGAAAATATTCATGAAACCACAGAGGTTACAGGCAATCTTTACAGAGATTGGGGTATGCTTAAATGATATGTGGCCATGAAACTGTGATACAATTAAGCTATCTCACTACAACCAAAATACACTGACCATGGTTATTGTGTTTTGCTAATTATACCAAGTACTGCCTGGACAAAGTGTCCAATGGATGATTTGGATTTTAGCAGAAGACTTGTCTACTTTTAAATGGCACAGAAATATATGTAGGGGAAATGTGATGGGTAATAACTTGTGATTGCAAAGTTTGGGGTAAAATCATTTATATTATGCAAGGAAACTGTGCTGGAAAACCTCACTTCATGAATTCTTTAACTTCAGTTGTAAACATCAGCACATTTAATTGCACAGAGCTCAAAGAAGAGCATGCACTCGAGGTCCTTGGCCAGGGAGCTGCCCAACCCCACCTTAACTATAGTTAGGTCAGCCTGCTGATTGCCAGGGTTATTTAGCAGCTTGTAGCATCAGCATGTACCATATAAGAAAATTTATCCTGCTGAACAGAGGTGGCCAATCCTCAACTTATCTGCGCCTCCAAAGTCCTGTCATTGTTTTAAAAAGAAATATGAAAAAACCCAGGTTATCAATAAATATTCAAAATATGCTCCTGCCACTACGCCTTTTTGTGCTCATATATATTTTGGATAGTGAGAAAAACATCTCTTTTGAAAGTGCCCTCAAAATGTTTGGCAAAATCCTCTGGTGTAGAGCCATCATTAAAGTACTGAAAAGTGAAATCACATGACTGCATGACATTAGTTTAAGACATCATTAAATGCATTGTCCTTTGAATAGGGCCAGAATGTCACCAAACAATGCTTCCCTAATTTGAATCTCATCTTAGGGTCTTCACGCTACCCACATATACCCTTCATGTGCAACTTAGAGCTGATACAGACCTCTGCAGATACTGCAACTCCTGAGTTAAATAAATAGTTCCCTAATGATAAGATTTAAAATGTCACAATGTTCATTTGTATGTAATCTTTTATCATACCAAATTATAGGATTGATCAATGTTTTATACTTTGAACCTTATTTATGGAATGAAACATATGCATTATTTTCCAGGAGACTTTCTGCAGGGGACTGTGTATATGAATGGAGGAAGAGCAAAGTTTGTGTCAGGCAAACTTGATAAGCATGGAGCAGCGTATGCCACCATGAACAACACTCTTATGACCTCAGGTTGGGATGTCCTCAACATCAAGGCAGGCTATGGTGAATCCATCTCCAACAATGATCTGATGTATGCTGCTGGTTATGCAGAGGGCATTCTAACAGCTAAGTGAGTCTATTCCCATTAAAAATGAAATAGTGTATTTTAGCCTATTTTAGTTTCACTAAACCAAGACATGATAAAATTGATACTGTATCTCCAAAATAAATGAAATAAATTTCATTGTTATTAATATTTAAAGAATTTTTAACTTTTCTATCAATCAGGCAGATATGGGATAACTACCAGAACTTGAAGAGTGGTTTATTTGGTGATCAGGATGATTCAGTTCTTCAAAAAGTGAAGGACTTCTTTGTTGAGCAGAACAAATGGGTCCGAGCTAATGTTGAGAAATATGCCAAGAATGATCCACTCTGGCGCCACATTTCATATGTCATGTCCCAAACAGATGGCCTCCTTGCAGGATACCAGCACGAAGCAGAGAAGGATTGGGTATGTTTTATATAGCTAAAATTGACTATTTTATGGTTACACTAGCTGGGTATGTTTTATATATCTAAAATTGACTATTTTATGGTAACACTAAAAATAGAAATTACCATGGGCTGGTATTTGGTGTGCAAATTTTGATAAATAATGTATAACTTACACTACTGTCAAAATACTCTTGACTTTTCTAGACATTTCACCAAGTTTCCAGAAATGTCCCGGCAAATTTCATTTGTTTTTCTAATGTGTGGGAAGTGTGGGATCTGATTCCTGCTATGCTTACCCATCTCAGGGATCTGATTCCTACTATGCTTACCCATCTCAGGGATCTGATTCCTGCTATGCTTACCCATCTCAAGGATCTGAATCCTGCTATGCTTACCCATCTCAGGGATCTGATTCCTACTATGCTTACCCATCTCAGGGATCTGATTCCTGCTATGCTTACCCATCTCAAGGATCTGATTCCTGCTATGCTTACCCATCTCAGGGATCTGATTCCTACTATGCTTACCCATCTCAGGGATCTGATTCCTGCTATGCTTACCCATCTCAGGGATCTGATTCCTGCTATGCTTACCCATCTCAGGGATCTGATTCCTGCTATGCTTACCCATCTCAAGGATCTGAATCCTGCTATGCTTACCCATCTCAAGGATCTGAATCCTGCTATGCTTACCCATCTCAGGGATCTGATTCCTGCTATGCTTACCCATATCAGGGATCTGATTCCTGCTATGCTTACCCATCTCAGGGATCTGATTCCTGCTATGCTTATCCATCTCAGGGACCTGATGCCTGCTATGCTTACCCATCTCGGGGATCTGATGCCTGCTATGCTTACCCATCTCAGGGACCTGATTCCTGCTATGCTTACCCATCTCAGGGACCTGATTCCTGCTATGCTTAACCATCTTAGGGATCTGATTCCTGCTATGCTTAACCATCTTAGGGATCTTATTCCTGCTATGCTTAACCATCTTAGGGATCTGATTCCTGCTATGCTTACCCACCTCAAGGATCTGATTCCTGCTATGCTTAACCATCTTAGGGATCTGATTCCTGCTATGCTTACCCATCTCAGGGATCTGATTCCTGCTATGCTTACCCATCTCAAGGATCTGAATCCTGCTATGCTTACCCATCTCAGGGATCTGAATCCTGCTATGCTTACCCATCTCGGGGATCTGATTCTTGCTATGCTTACCCATCTCAGGGATCTGATTCCTGCTATGCTTACCCATCTTAGGGATCTTATTCCTGCTATGCTTACCCATCTCAAGGATCTGATTCCTGCTATGCTTACCCATCTCGGGGATCTGATGCCTGCTATGCTTACCCATCTCAGGGACCTGATTCCTGCTATGCTTACCCATCTCAGGGACCTGATTCCTGCTATGCTTAACCATCTTAGGGATCTGATTCCTGCTATGCTTAACCATCTTAGGGATCTTATTCCTGCTATGCTTAACCATCTTAGGGATCTGATTCCTGCTATGCTTACCCATCTCAAGGATCTGATTCCTGCTATGCTTACCCATATCAGGGACCTGATTCCTGCTATGCTTACCCATCTCAGGGATCTTATTCCTGCTATGCTTAACCATCTTAGGGATCTTATTCCTGCTATGCTTAACCATCTTAGGGATCTGATTCCTGCTATGCTTACCCATCTCAAGGATCTGATTCCTGCTATGCTTACCCATATCAGGGACCTGATTCCTGCTATGCTTACCCATCTCAGGGATCTGATTCCTGCTATGCTTACCCATCTCAGAGATCTGATTCCTGCTATGCTTACCCATCTCGGGGATCTGATTCCTGCTATGCTTACCCATCTCGGGGACCTGATTCTTGCTATGCTTACCCATCTCAGGGACCTGATTCTTGCTATGCTTACCCATCTCAGGGACCTGATTCCTGCTATGTTTACCCATCTCAGGGATCTGATGCCTGCTATGCTTACCCATCTCTCTAATCTAATTTATATTGATTATTTGTGAGCTATAATCAATATGTTTAAAAAAATTTCCTTCTAGGAAACAGATGTATTTGTAGTGCAGATGTTGAATGGTGTCGGGGACATCATTGATCTTAAACATGCTCTAAATCTTCATCTTCGACCAGATTTCAATCAAATGAGCAAGTCAATGCTCAAACAATATATACAGAAAAATGGCCACTGCTCAGCTCTGATCAAGGTAGGCAATACTAGTATTACTAATCTTCCACAGGTGTTTTGGATAATTTCATATTTAGACTTTTACCTTGACATAAATATGAAGTAATAAAATAAATTTCGCGTGATTTTTACAGTAATTTATATAATTTAATGGCAGATATTAGTTATTTACCACTATATTGGAACCTTTTATTTATTACATTCCACAGGTGACTGGTGCTTTTGAAAATATATTCATGTCTCACTCCAGCTGGTTTATATATGCAAGCACTTTACGCATTTACAAACATTATGACTTCAACATCAATGATCCAGATACTGCTGCTACAAAGATGTCCTTCTCCAGTTACCCTGGTAAAACAAATTTAAATTATTTCCTAAGAATTAGGCTCCTTTAAAATGAAAAAAAAATAATGCCTCAATTCAATACAATTCTATTTTTTATGATATTAAACAATGACAAAGTCAAGTAAAAACTAATAAATTTCTGTAAATACTCTTTTACAGGTTTCCTGGAATCTCTGGATGATTTTTACATCCTTAACAGTGGAATAATACTTCTGCAGACCACAAATAATGTATTCAATATGTCTCTGTATGACCTTGTTAATACACAAAGTTTGCTGGCATGGCAAAGGGTGAGAGCAGCCAATCACATGGCTCATAATGGCAAAGAATGGTCAGCCATTCTGAGCAGATACAATTCAGGTATTTTTTATTGTTATCATTGCAATATGATTTCAACAAGTGTTGAACAAAGAACTGAATATGATACTTTGCAAAAGTGATGAATTTTGTAAATAGGTCATTTTTTCCATTGTCATGGAAAAGGATCAAATTTGATTGTGTGAGAGACAATAATTTCTTCTATTGTTAAGTAATGTTTATTGTGTATTGTTGTATTCACTGAAGTTATTCATGTCAGGATTAATTTATATATTAATTTTGCAGGCACATATAACAATCAGTATATGGTACTGGACATGAAACAGATAGAACTGAACAAGGAGATCAGAGACAATGCCTTGTGGGTGGTGGAACAGATTCCTGGCTTGGTGACCGGGGCTGACCAATCCCCAATCCTTAGAACAGGTATGGTAACATGGGAAGTGATTGTCACTTTATATTGAAGTATAAAACCTGAAAAACTGAAATGATATTGTCCTGATTATTACCATTTATATGAAATGTTAGATCTATTATGGCCTTTCGGCAGATGTAGCAAAATAGCTGCATTGTGCAGTTAAGCTGTTCATAAGTCAAATATCAGCCTTAAGCTGCAATTCTCTTTATTCACATTTTAGCAATGCATGCAGGTTCTTCCCTGATAACACATTTAATTTTTAATGGTTATCCGCACTAGAAATGCCACATTTCTTTTTTTTAAACTGATTTTATTATATTGTTAACAGTGACAAAGACTTCATCAATGGATGCTCTAAGTCTTCCCCAAATTATCAATGTTTGTTTGAGAAGTAGAAGTTTCATTTAAAGTTTTCACAAGATTTATCAAATAATTTCATCTGTAAATTTTAATTTATGATTGAAATTTGTATTTTAAATTTGTTTTAAATGAAAAGAATTTTATATACCGTATCCGCTCGGGTTAGCGCCCATGCTTGGCTTAACGCCCACCCCCCTTTTTAGGAAGAAATCATTAAACGCCCACCTTCCCTGGATGTCCGCCATCATGTCAATATTATCACAAAACGTAATACGATGTACGTGACGTCCTTTATCTTAGCGTCTGGGTGCCCACGAGACAAAAGTGGAGCGGCCAACATGTCAAATTGAACTTTCATATCCGTAGCTGATCGATTTTAATTGCGTTTTAAATGATAAATAAAGGTATGTACTTAATATTATCACAATTACGTCGACAATTTCTCCACATCATTGATTTTAGCCTCAAAACAAAGCGTTTTCATTATTTATCATTTGAAATGCAATTAAAATCGATCCGTGTGTGAAAGCATTTCTGTCAACAAGGAAGACACGACTCAACGCAACACGTGGTCGCAATTTTGAAAGGCGGAAGTGACGGGAAGAGGCTCTTGTTTTTAGCGCGAAAACGATTGTTAATATATTGCGCAATAATGGATGGTTTTGTTCTGTTCTCGACCTTTATAAACGCCCATGCTTGGGTAAACGCCCACCCCCCTCTTTTACTTTGTCCCAAATTAGCCGCCCATGGGCACTAACCCGAGCGGATACGGTAATTGAAGAGATGTAGGAATTGAGGATAAGAAATGATCAAAATTAGACTTCATAACATTTAGTAGTCTCACTAGTCATTTAAGTTCGGATAATGGAGATGAATTCTTTTTAAACTTATTAAATATGATAAAGAACACAGATATTTCAGAGTTGAAATACCTAATACGTCATTTGTTCAGATATCAACCAATGCAGTACATCTAGATGTAGCCATGTAAACTATTATTGTTGACACCACAGATTATTACAGTACTGACATTTGTCACAAGGTATCTAGTTTTTTTGGATAAAGTTGAAGCATTTTTGTACAATATGTGACACATAATTTTCACAACAGTTTTGAAAAGTAAGAAAATATTTTTTACAGGTTATTGGCCATCATACAATGTACCCTTCTATGAAAAGATATACAACCAGAGTGGCTACCGATCCTTCGTGGACCAACATGGCCTCGACTTCTCTTACCAGCTTGCACCAAGGGCTAAGATTTTCAGGCGAGACCAGGACAAAGTCACCAAAATCAGTGATATGCAAAATATCATGAGGTACAATGGTATGTAAAATACAACTCAATGTCCTTTTATTTCTGAAGTTTTCATGAAACAGATATTTTAGTTAGTTTTGCAATAGTGAATGATGATTGAAATTCATTGATATATTAACATCTTTTGTTGGATATTTGTTTATTGCTTATCATATTTTTATTTTGAAAAAAAACACAAAATAAAGCACTAATCTGTCTTAGATATTAAGTTCACATTATTTTGCGTGAAATCAGGGTATAACAGGTATAGAAAATGGATTGTAGTTATGGAGGTTCATGAAAGTTAAAAATTTACAGAGATTTAAAAAAAATTGTATTACCGGTACACATACATTTATCAGTTTGATAAAACATTTGACAAGAGTAGATTTACATCATAATTAACATGATAAAAAAATGCATTTTAATAGGATTAAAATATTAATCTAAATCCTGAATTTTCAGATTACTTGCATGATAAATACTCAGAAGATGATCCCTGTGATACCATCTGTTGCCGTGGAGACCTGAACAGTGAGAATCCATCCCCCAATGGTTGCTATGATACCAAAGTAGGTCATAATCCTTGTGATAAAGTTTTAAAATTCATGATGCCTTTAAAAGATTTATTGTCTTTGATATATTCTGCACAGCATTCCTAATTTCATTTTTTTTTTAAATCCAGGTTACAGATTTTCAAATGGCACAAAAGATGCAGTCATTGGCCATTAATGGTCCAACCCTGGGAACTGGACTGAAACCATTTAAATGGACTGGTATATTTGACAAAGTATCACATAAAGGTCTACCTGCAGAATATAACTTTGGCTGGGTGTTAATGCAGCCAAACCTATGACCAGTCAGATATTAATGGATTCAAAATCTTTCTTAGAATATGTGATTATTGATATTGTAAACACTATAATAATACAATGAAGTTTGTCAAAATGAGCATTCTGTAAAAACAGGATGTATAGACAAAAGTATTTTTTATAGGAATGTAATATAATAATATCCTGGAACAATGTGATAAACCAAACACAATAAGCTCAGAACAGGATCCTGTTATTCTGTAGTGTATTATGACTCACATTATACCGCATTCATAAATCTGAAATTTATATGAATATTAATTTGTAATAAAAATGTTTTCCTCATTGATTTGTTCACAATAATCTTCAGAGAAAATAAAATTTCCATTCTCATTAGAATTCTTCTCCACTAAAACAAGACTGAATAATTTTATATTCAATGTCTTCTTATTAATATTGAAATTGAGGCATGCACAGGACCTCCTCAGAGCTGTGTTATACTATTTTACATAAATATATTGTGATAATTATTAGAGATCTGTAAATGTCGATCTGCCTGTTTAAATGTGAAATATTCCTATTTTTGTCTTTCGTGCATTCCACAATGATCAATGAATGCTTGCTCCTTGCATCCTTTCAACCATTTTGTCACTGGCCATAACATTAATGCAAATTTACATTTTCAGTAATTAAGACATTATGAATTTTCATGACCATGACAACACTCACTCACTATTTTGAATAAAAACTGAATGTCGTATAGAGTTGAGGTCTGAGGAAAAAAGGATTAAAGGGAGGAAATTGTCAAAAGTTTGCCCATTTCGTGTAGATCAGGAAGAACAATCATTTAAGATCATGTTTCTGATTTTATTTTTATGAATAAGGGTATATACATCTTTCCTCCAAAACTAGCCTTCATTGTAAGGTCACTTGACCCGATTTTTAGAACATGATAAGTCAACAACAAATCAAGATATCATTACCATTCTTAAACCATTGATGCAGCTTATCAATGCTTTGAACCTCCATTTTATAGTCATGTGACTGGATCACTGAAAACCACCCTGAATTTTAGGGAAAGGCCATGGTGTATTTCCTTTTTAAAGGAATCGGGTAGGAGTATTGAAATATGTCTTTGTGATATTATTTTGAACATCCAAATGTGGCAAGGATCTAATACCTGAATGAACAGGCACTTTAAAGGGCATCCCATAAATCACCCTTAAATTTCTACTCTTTCCACTGTTGCCATAAGCTAAATGGTCTGTGGTCTTGGACTGTTATTATGTATACATGTACATTTTGTTCATTTGTACATTTATTTAGTGTGATGGGGCAATTGTATTTGGATACTTTTCACTTTACATACCGGTAGTTTTTTTACAATTCCTCAAACAATTTATTTCCTTTATAATATATTTAGTGTTGAAAGACAATTTCACCCATTACTTTTTTGTAGTATAAGTTTATTCAGCTGCTCATTTAATAATTGTAACAAAAACAAATAACACCTAAGTTAGTTTTAATGAGACATTTAAGTTTGCATATTTCATTTCCATCTTATATGTGACATCTCTGTTTTTTTTGGAATGAAATTAAATGACTGTTAAGGTTAATAACTGGTATTGCACTAATCTATAAGAGAATAACAATAAAATATTTGTATAGTGCACATAACAAATAATATTTACTCATAATGGTGTCTCCACTGTCACATTTATGAAATAAAATATTTTCAAGGCATTCTTGAACCTCTCTGATTTCTTGCATCATTTAATATGGACAGGAAATTTGTTCCACTAAAAGGTGCTGTATATTCAAAAGCCCAATCCCAGTAAGATAATACAAAATTATGTATTATAGACTATTAGTGTGTGAGATAATATAATAGTAAAGTTATTGGCAAAACCAATTTCAATTTAGTATTGGACCTCATGTCCTTTTCACTAATCTTAGGTTTTGATGCAAAAATGCCGAACAATATATATATATATATATATATATATATATATATATATATATATATATATATATATATATATATATATATATATATATATATATATATATATATATATATATATATATATATATATATATATATATATATATAGGTATATATATGGTATATAAGAGGCAATTTACTATACTGCTACGGCAGATATGACATTATATATATGCTTGATAAATCCATCAATTTTTGCCAACAAGAGCCACCATAAGTTTACCATAGTCCCCACTTGTTTCACTATCAACTGCCTTCCAGAGAGGTTTTCCATACTTCATATTGTAAGTATTCTTGATGTTCACCAGATCAATCTGTTAAAGGGAGATATCAACATTAAAAAGTAAAAATGTAAAAAAGTAAAAATGTCTCTTGCACCAAGCAGATATTTGTACTCAAAATCATGTGTTGCTCTGAACTAAAAAATGGAATTGGACCCCACATGAGGCTCTATTTGTCATGAATCATTTCAGTTAATGCAATTAACTAGTGCTGCCCCTGATCTTACCTCTGACCTGGATACAATAACCCTGATGAGGGTAGAATCATCAGTCCCCATTCCTTTCATCGCTTTGTGCAACTTGTCAGCAAAAAACTCTGGTCTATTTATGATGCTTAGTGCTGAAAATAGAGTAAATGGGAAGCTATTAAAAATCTTCCACCAATTACCAAGATGATTGGAAAAATGAAGTTTCATAAATTAAACAATAAATAGTGTTATTTACACCAGTTTCATATGCCCACCTTAATATGTTTAAGTCACTAACTGTTGTATCCACAACATATTTCTTTACATCTTTTATTGCCTTAGGCATGAAATTACTGGGAAGAATATACCGGTAGTCTATAATTATGATGATTTACCTAAAGCCTTGAAGCCATCTTCAAGATCTCCAGACATCTCTCTGCTTATGGAGCTCCTGATATCCCGACCAGCAATCTAAACAATCAAGTCATATAATGTGAATATATAGGACTGATTTCTGACATATCAATTACTCTAGACTCTATAATATAAAATTCAATAAGTGCCATATTCAGAGACGGTTAAATCAGGATTACCACACAAATCAGATTCTAAAAGTTTTATTTACTTTATCCTAACCAAATGTCATTTTTCACCAAGATCAAATATATATGTTGGTTTTTCATATTCTTGATTTATCTTGTAGTTAAGTTATTGTCATATTTACTATCATCATTTTTAAGTTTGGTTCATCTGTGCCATTCATGATTTTTGTAAAAGATTATCGCATCATATCTGTATTTCTTCATACTCTTCTGGCCATGATAACAGTTGAAATTATTCTCAAAATAACCATTTTATCCTGACCAAAGCCAGTTTTCCTTTACCAAAATTGAAAGACTGACTTTTCCTT
Source organism: Amphiduros pacificus (assembly GCA_949316495.1). Lineage (NCBI taxonomy): Eukaryota > Metazoa > Annelida > Polychaeta > Phyllodocida > Hesionidae > Amphiduros > Amphiduros pacificus. The sequence continues at coordinate 47,024,007 of OX439002.1, read as the reverse complement.
GACCTTGAAATATAAAAACCCAGATGAGAGAAAATAAGATTGTACTTTCTTCTTGGGATAAAATGCTTACCTTGGCATATTCTTCAAATGTGGCCCTTGTTTGGTAGATATTTCTGATGGCCATCACCTTGAGGAAGACAGATTCATCTGTCCCCCATGCCTTTTCACCTCCTTCATATAATTCCTGTGCCTCTCTCTGAGCCAGCCCTCGGTCAATAACCACCTCTGGGCCACGGGTCAGCACATCCTGTACCTGGGTCGGTGTCAGCTCAGCACGATTTCCCTATATCATAAATTCACAAAACATAGTTTAGTTCTCGGGCAGTGCTCGATATGAAATTAATTGGATCGTCAAAATGGCATGAAGAAAACTTTCTGGGGGATTAACATGTGTTTAGAATGAGAACAAATAAACAAAACTGCTTTTTTGGCCAAATATATTTTGTATCAAACAATATATTTTTTTATGTTTAATGATTTCTAACCTGACAACAAGAAATGAGAAGTCTTCTGAAGTGGCCACTTGTATCATTACTTATATCCTTTTCCAGGTCACGTCCAAAATCTGTGTGGAGCAGTTATAGAATCAAAGCATATAACATGAATCATCACAGTAAAGTAAAAATATACCGGTATATATCAAAGTTTGGTATCTCAATAAAATCCATTCCAAATATGGTGATATTGTTTAATTTAAACTAAAAATATCACATGTACAATTAACTTGAAACTCGTTTTGAAAAAAAAAATTGATTAGAGGTTAAGGAAATTATAGTTGTTTTCATGATATCTTATACAAAACTAGCACACATCCATCAGAGAAAAGTTTCAGCAGAGACTATAGATATAATAAATCACTCACTTTGTTTGTAGGACTGCACAATATCAGTGACTTCTTGATTGGTACGAGTGCACAAAATCTCAATCAATACAGACTCTTTAGTGCCTATACCCTGGAAAGAGTTATCATATTGCAACGATAAAAACTTAATAAAAAATAAAATCTTAGGAGATATATCTCTATACCCTAGAAAGAGTTATTATATTTTAACAATAGAAAATTAATTTAAAAAATGAACCATAAACAAATAAAGCATAGATTTTAAGCATAAAATGTTGTTTTTTGTTGAATTTGAGCATAAAATGTTGTCTTGATGAAATATCTAATGAGCCTCCAAATTGTCAAGGACACGTACCTCCATGGCATTATGCAGGCACCAGGCATCATAGTAGGCCGTAGCTGTGAACATCGCCATCACAGCTTCCTTCACATTTCCACTCAATTCTGACTCAAGATCTTTGATTAAATCCTGAAATATCACGGACCAAAATGATCATGCTTTTTCAGGATAAAACTGCATTCTAATCATGCTAATTAATGACAATATTTTTTTTATCTCTTTTAATTAACTAAAGCTGTCTCTTTGGCTGATTAGATACATGGAGATTTAGGCCCACCTTTCCATACATTGTTTTGAACATCATTTTTATCTGTTGTCTCTGTATGTTGCTTCTCTGACTTATCACACTGATGATGGCCTTCTCATCCGTACCTGTCCAAAAATAAAAATAAAAAATTATGTCAAGGTCAAATAGATTTGTCAGTTCTGAAATGTCTGGAAAAGTCAGTTAGCCATCACAAAAATGTTAGACACTGATAGTTCATAGCACAAATCAAGAACTTTTGCCATGTGTGCACTATTCTAGTGATAAAAAATATATTTTTTGAAGTAATACTATTTGAGAAAAGAGAACAAAATGGATAAAATAACAATTGTAATTAATGTTGTATGAATATGTTTTGATTATATTAGTGTTTATGTGAAATTCAATCTTTCATTTGTGCTGTATATAACACCCTGACATCTGATACAAGTGAACATATTTGACATTGCAGTTATCACAGAGAACAGATGGCGTCACTACTCACCAAGGCCTTTCATAGCTTTCCGCAGCACTGAAGCATCCTGGTCTGGACTGAAGGGCTGAGCAGGCCTCACCGTCCCATGGAATTGCTCAGCTGTTCCTTGAATACTCATCTTACCAAGCTCTTGGGCAGTATGATAAACACCTGCTCCTAAGATTCATTAAAACAGTTGCAGGAATATATATTAATATATCTGATACTGTACATTTGTCAAAATACTTTCCAATTCACCATCTGGGAGAAAGGATTGGATGTACAATCTTTGCTATCAAACCTGGATTCAATGTGAGTGTATATAGTGTGCATGGTATGGCCCAGATTAGGTATGTTAATGACCTCTACATTTTTTGTGTTGGCTGGAACTATCACTAATGGACCTTTTTTCATGCCCTCAGGGTTTATAACATGTGGGAGCTGTCTGAATTTCAGTAATTTAATTGTGATAGCCCCTCTGATGGGGATTGAATAACTGAGTTCAACTTTACAGGGGTCTCCCCGGCTTTGTATAAAATATGCATGAAAATATGTACTGGACAGATCTATACATTTCTTCGATAAAGGCCACATGAATGAAAGGGAATCTTCAATCTACTTTTTATAAAATAAAAATTAGTTTCATATGTTCAATTCACTTTACTTTAAAAGGCCTGTTCTTAATAATATAACCTTATTTTCTTTTTTAACATGTAATTGACTAAATGGTGACAATAATAAGTCTAGCCAATTTGTTTATTTCCAAAGTGGATCTTGAAGTGAAAGAAAGGTCAGATTAAGGAGGGTAAATAAACTTTGGATGGTGAAGTTGGACTCTTTGTAGTTGCTGTGAACAAGTCATCTTCATTGTCAGGGAATTGGTATGCTGTGACCATTTGCAGCAAGTATCAGTGTTTTCAAATTGTGAATAAGCCACCCTCATTGTCAGGGATATGGTATGTTTAAAGGGATTAAGCACCAATTTTGAAAATTCACATATTGAACAAGTCACATATTTGAACAAGACCCTATTTTATAGCCTACTTATGAAAGCACACTTCTTTTTTGGTGTCACTTTTATGTGGAGCGTCATCATTGAGGCACTGAAAGGTAAAATGATGTCATAAAAGTATTGAAAGTACTGTCCTCCCAAGAAAACATTTACCAAAATGTTGTCAAACTGGAGGCAAATATAGATTGTGAATCATTTTGACATTTTCTTGAGGTCCTTATCAGAAGATATTTAATTGCACTAGTTTAAACAAACTTTCTGTTTTTAGAATACAATCAGCCTCTGGCAATAACAGTAGATACATCAGGTCAAGATCATTCAGGAACCTAAACCAATGACTTTGAGGTAATTTAATTCAAAACCGAATTCCCCCCCCCCCCAAAAAAAAAGATAAAATTAAATTAAATTAAAATAATCAGATTGCATTTAATTATGAGAAAAAATGTACAAAAATAAAGACATTAATAAATTTGAATACAATAAAAGTCTTACCGCCTGCTGTGTTTGGTTGAGCCTCAGGTCCCCCAGGTGGAGCAGAGGTCTGGTAGTTTCCTGCAGGGGGCGCTCCCATGTTTGGATGCACTGTGTATGCTTGTTGTGTGGGGTAAGAGGGTTGTGCTGGGTAAGTAGGACCTCCAGGTTGGCCTGGGTTACTAATACCCCCAGCTGTACATATGATATTGTAAAATATAATTTGTTTAAAAAGTGTCAACAAGAGGATTTGCTGGTATGATTGCAGGTATGAAAAAAAAAACATGACTGATATTTTAAATATTTTTATTATATTTTTATTTGTGATTATAAGATTATTTATTAACAAGTATATATGTTATAAATTTAAAACATTTCAGTAAGAATCTAAAAGTATTACATAAGAGTACAATTGCATAGATTGAATGAACTATTTTACCAAAATCCCATTCCTGGTCTATATTTCATTGTTTTTTGGGCTCATGTGGATATTATGTCGTATTGGCAAAAGTGAATTATAATGAAAATATTCTTCAGCACTTATTAAAATATAGAGCACTGAAAGCCTGAGAAGCTTTTGCCATTTGCTTGTTTCAAATTGATAAACATTCAAAAGTCAGTGGGATAAACCTGTAGCGATATGTTGAAGTTTTTAATGTAATTTTTGTAATCGTGGAAACTTGGAAAAAGGTAATGTTTGAAAATGTCAATTTTAGGCTTTCGTGAAGTGCTCATGAAGTAAAAACTGAAATAGGTGATGAAATATAGCATGCCAAAATAATGAAATAGGTGATCTGATTTATTTTATGTGAACAAATGGACGAGCATTCCCAAAGATGAAGCCCGACGCCATAACAATTACTAAGGGGATTTGGAAGCATAATTTTTTCTCTGACACATCAAAAACTAAAAATTGTATACAGTCATATCACATATTTTCATGAAGTAGTCTGTTACAAATTGAAAGACTGAGGATTTCAAGTTTGTGTCTCAGACCTTGCTAGTGCTAATTTAATCTACTCATAGCAGAATTGCATATACCGGTAATGTCTCAGTACTAAGGAATGCAGAAACATGTTTTCTTCAGGAGGAATTTGTTCTTTAGCTATGAAGTCATTCTGACAGCTTTTATGATATACCAATAAGGAATGCTGCGTATCATGACATAGTTTAAACAATTAAATACATCATTGAAAATAAGTGAAATACCAAATTAACCACATCTTTTTGCATTATTATGATATAAAGCCAGAGTGAGTCACTGGGCATACAGTATTATACCAATATATTCTTATCGTACAAGTATATACAAGGCAATTAGTAAAAAAAAAAGATTTTTTTATACTGAGTTTAAATGTGAACAAATCATATCTATATTTATTTTTGCTTTTGATATTATCACAAAATCTATGAATATTTTCAGATCTTAGTCATAACATTTCCATGTCCCTTGCAGGTGTCCAAGAATTGACAAATGTACCTAAATTGTCATTCCTGACCATTCATCCATTATCATAATAAATGGGCTTTAATTGTTCTGGTACAGAGAACAATCTTAGTTGTCCTGTTGCTCATTCAACATCTTTGTATATAATAAGTCTTTAAGATTCCATAACCAAGCAGAAGATGACAGCATATACAACAACATGTTGTCCAGCAGATGGTAGCTAAATATTTGCTTTGGCACCGCAAGATTGAGTAAAGAAGATCTGGTGAAAGGTTAATCTGAAAGACACCATAAGACTGTCATTACTTTATGAAACACCACACTTTACATCATAAAGTTCTCCAATTATCCATAGTGTATTCAATATATTTACTTTTACAACAGTTGTGTTTTGAATCAATTCAAATGATACTAAAAAACAGGTAGGAAAAATCTTAATATTTAATTGATTAATACCATTCTTGTGAACAGTTTAAACAAATAAATTTAAATTAGAGTTATCCAGTATGTTAGCCAGGAGAAATATGATATCCATTAAAGTACTCTTTTGTGTTTCATAAAGTTTAATGACAGACTGACCCCTTTACCATGATCAATTAAAGAAATGTTATTGAGAATAAGAAAATTAGTACAAATTTCAGATAGGATGCTGAGTTAGACAGCAGCATTCTTACACTGCCACCATTAACTGCGATGTCATATCCGGACAAAAAATGATGATGTCCTCATATGATTTCACAGCTAATCACAGCAATGTGTGATAAGTCATATTCATATTCAAAGAATAATCTAAATATAGCAGGCCAAGGGCTGGCAGGACTCAGATGCTATGTCCAAGAGCCAGCAGGATTCAAATGCAATGTTTAGTATATTCTGATAGAGTTTTTCAGGAAATTAGAATTTAGAATTGGAATTTGTTAGTTTTAAGCTTCAAGCAGTTATTGCCATTTCTTTAAGGAAGAATCAGCATTACATAAAAAAATATAGTGACTTAAAATGAATTATATGTACAAGAGATTTATAGTTCAACTTACACCCAGGGTATGGTGGCTGACCAGGTGCCCCTGGTGGATAGGCAGGTTGCTGTCCTGGATAAGGCTGCTGTCCTGGATAGGGTTGCTGTCCTGGATAAGGCTGTTGTCCTGGATAGGGTTGCTGTCCTGGATAAGGCTGCTGTCCTGGATAAGGTTGTTGCCCTGGATATGAGGCCTGGGGTTGTCCTGGGTAGCCATAAGGTTGCTGTCCTGGTTGTGTAAATCCAGCTGTAATCACATATAGTATACAAAAGTGATTTCTTAACTTGATATATTTAGAAATATTTTTTTTAAATACCTTATTATTTATTGCACTGTTATATAGGGGTGTCTCAACTGGGTCTGAATCTGGCATCAAGTTAAATTTAGACGGTGAATTTCTTATCACATTACCGGTAAATAAGTTGGGTGAATCTGGCAAATAGGAATTCCTTTATATCATTTCTTTGATATTTGTAAAATATGATATTTTTTCATGCAAAATTGGAAGAGTTGATCATATTTTACATGCTTAAAAAGATGCCCATCACGCTTTACATGAAAATGGGGTCATCCCTAAACACAATAATTAATAGCAATTTTTCCTTGTCATATTTACTTGAGAGGGATCAATCATGTTTAAGGCAGAAAATGTTGGGAGCATCAATGTATTCAAAGTATATTTATTGATGATCCAGATTCTATTATTACTCACACTGTGGGGGTTGTGGGTGGTGTGGTACCGGCCCCTGAGGATAGCCCCCTGGGGGATAGCCCTGTCCAGCATTATAGAGGTTCCCTGGGGGAGGAGCATGTCCAGTTGGGTAACCTCCTGATGTAGGATAGCCTGGCTACAAAACATTATGCAAAGCAAAATGCTAAATATATATTATAGATTTTCAAAAAAATAATTTTGTTATTCAAAAGTATATTGATTTCCATTCAAAGTCCATTTAGCCTCATGAAATTTTGTATTCTTTTGTATAATATCCAGTTTATGCACCATGGAAATAGGCTCTAAAGGAAAATAAAGAATTCTTACCATTCCTGGATAAATTCCCTACAATAGAAAATCATCAGAAGAGATCAAAAATTTAATTTTTAGATATAAATAAAATATATCAAATCATGGGGAGTAATTATCTTATCAAGTTTTACAATTATTTACTTTTTGTTTTTAAAACAACAACAAAAATATATTATTTGTGTTAACAAAATTAACACAAATGTTTGGTATTTCAAAACTAACAAGCTTGAATTTTAAAGAAATAATATTTACCTTTTTGGCCATTTTCTTCTGAAGTTTCTTTTCTTTTTTTATCCTCTTTTTCATGTCATCTCCTGAGCTAGAGGAAGAGGATGAAGAGCTTGATGATGAAGAGGAAGAATCTCTCCTTTTCATCTTGTGCTTCTTGTGTTTCTTGTGACCTCCCTGATGATACATCTTGTTTCCTCAAATTCACTCTGTCTAATGACAGAAAAGCAAAAGAAATATTTAGTCTCAGTATCTATTTGATCTCTCATTTTGTTACAAGATGGCAGCACTTTACAATGATACCAAGCAGACTTTGATTATGCTACATAAAATTTTATTAGGCAGTTAATTACATTATATTCTTTTTAAAATAGAGACAAGAAATACTGACTGGCCGAAATAGCTCAATTGGCAGAGTATTCGCCTTGAGATCCGGGGATTCCCGGTTCGAATCCCGGCCAGTTACTATCAACCGCTATGAGCAGACATTGTCTGGAATCAGCGGTATATAAATGTCAGCTTTTTTTTTTTTACCAACTATTTCCTATTACTTCATGTTTAATATGTCAGTATATTAAATAAAAACTTTTTTTTCATTTTATTTTGTAACATGTTCATACCACCCACATTTGTTCTGATTTTAAAATTCTGTCCAGCTTTTAAAACTGTTCAATATCTGGCACAATATAGAGCATTAACCTGGAGACCCAGGAATTTTTGGTTCGAAACCCTGCCCTATGAATTCTCACTACTTGAGTTTTAACATTTGTGATCCACCAGTTGTCTCTTGTGTTAAGTACAATGCATGCTGGGATAGGTTTGTAGACATGGCAGCTGATACGATGACTACCATTCTGAATACTGTGATGGGAATACATTAATATTTTGGCTAAGTATACACTTACAGAAAACTGATTGAAACAAAATAACATGTCAATCAACATTTGCTTCTTTTATAAGCCAAACTTGCATGATTACGTTGTTTGATATAAGCCCTATTTAAAAAGCTATTTTTTTAACTATGACCAAACTGTTAATGAAATGTTACACATGATATATAAAATATCAGAACATCCAAAAGTAAAGTCACATGAAGAGATATTTGACCCTGACCTAATGTCTGACCTAATGTCCATATGGATAAAATCCAACCTTTAAGTATCATTCATTTGAAGTGTGGAATACTGTTGGTATAAAAACTAACCATATCCATGTGTGGTGATGACTTGTACTCACTTGATAACCTCTCAGTACAATGTTTTAAGTGCAAAAGATAACTGAAAGGATGGGAAAACGTTTTTGCAAGAATTCCTCCTTTGGTTCAACAGTTGATATTAACTCTACCTTTCCTTGCTAAATGCAGGCTTCTCATACTTACAGAATTCGGAATCTCAGGACCCTTATGGGAATTTTCAGAACCAGTATATGGAACATTCAATCAAAAGCATTCAGAACCTAAATCATAATATACTATTATCATCTATAAATTTATTGATCTGATAGGTTTATGATATTGGTGAAATACTTTAATTCTACATAAAATTACTCTGCTCTACATTGGTAGCTTATCCTCTTACTTCATCTGATCCAATGTTTTTTCATTGATTTCCTAAAAAAGTTATTGATAAATTTGTTCTGCCATATTGTCGCTGTGTTTGACAGCTCTCATACAAAGATTAAAAAGTCTTGCATAAAAACATGTTCAATGTTATAAAATGGTTGACAAATAAGAGTTTTTTTACTGGATTATTAAGGAATTGAATGGCCAGGATCACAGCAAACATAACAAATATGGCATAATTTTGAAGGGAATAGTAAACAACAAGGCCAGAAATGCATGGATTTAAGTGAAAAGGAACAGCAAACTAACGGTACAATTTCTCCACTCAGAAAAATCATTTGAGGTGAGTCGAACACCTTTACATAATCTCTTGATGAACTATTTGCAGACATGATAAGAACCATGTAATACGTGTAATAACCTGCATCTGCTCTTATCACTGAACATATCCTTTGAATTTAAATTATCTTTATTTAGGACATAAACAATTCGTGATTCTATCTAGCTAAATCTTGGACAACAATATCACAAGTGTTACATACATATTATACATATCATATCCTTCTTGTTTAAATCTGTCCATTTCATGACTGATCTTTTTCACATCAATGGTGAGTGAAATCACATTTATTTTTCAATCTCATATTACATTTCTCAATAATTTATCCAGAAAATAGACATTTGTATTTCCCTTAAATTGGATGTCGGCTGTCAATCATAACTTCCTGGACAAATCAAAGTTATCTATTATTTAGGAACACATCTAACATCAGTGCACACTCATCTAGTCTTATATTCATAAACCAAATTATCATTATACTAGTATTTCATTGCAGAATGCCATAAAAAGTTATCCTATTGATAAATATACTGAATAAAAATAGTATTCTGTAATGACTAGAGATTATGTGCAGGGCAAAGAAGGAATTTCTAGATTGTGGAAATAAGTAAGAATAACTGAGTTTTGAATTCAAATGAGCACCCTTAAAACAGTGAGAGGCACAAAGACAATATGAGGGTGGGATTATGAATTGTATGAGCACATGGCTAGATGAGCATGCACTGATGTTAGCTCTGTGCCTAAATAATAGATGACTTTGATTAGTCCAGGATATAGAATTTGATGTACAGCCTTGCCGACAAATGTATGAAGCTTTACAAAAAATATTCCAAAAATCTAATTGCTTGTACAATTTTGGAAAAAATAAAGTTACAATCATCATTTATCTTAAAAAAATATTCTTCTTTTTTGTGTAAAGTAGGAATCCCAACAGGAATCAGTAATCTCAGACAAAAAAATTATTTGACATTAAAATAAGCTGCTATTTGGCTCCTTCGAGACTTCTCTTGGTTTTGTAGTATCAGTGGTTGCATAAAAGAAATTGTGATTCAGAAATATCTTGCTGACATTTTTGGTAAAAATTAGTATTTTGTTTAGCAGGACCCAATATTACAATAGTAATTGGTTCTGAAATTATGCTAACTTTACAGTAATGTGAAACTCTTGACCAGATCTCTGTATTAGTTTCAGAAAGGAGGTACTCTATCTAAAGAAATCTTTTATATATGAGTTTTATGTCAACTTTTCCCACTTTTTTGCCCATAGAACTTTGCTACATAAGTGAGAGATAGCTGCATGAAAGAGGGAAATTAAGCTGCACAATTAAGTGAGATATACCGGTAGTTCTAACAATGAGAATTAGCTGCACAAGTGAGACATAGCTGCACAAGTGAGAGATAGATGCACAAGTGAGATAGATGCATAAGTATGATATAGCTACAACAGTGAGAGATAGCTGCACAATCCTGCACAAGTGAAAGACAGCTACACAATTGTTACAACAATGAAGTGAGAGATAGTGAGAGATAACTACAAGAGGGCGAGATAACTACAAAAGTGAGATAGTTGCACAACATCTACATCTATAAGTTTACTCAGCAAAACCTATTGGCATCCAGCTGAGAGTGCAAGGTTGCACTAAGGCCTAGTAAGGATTGCAGCTGGTACACACACAGCTGCTTGTTGCCAACCTTTATTCTCCGGCAAGGGAGTTCCTGAAGGATGCCGAACTACCTGGTTCTATTGTGGTTAATTGAGGGGGAAGATTATTCCAGTCAGTTACTGTCCTTGGAGAATTGCTGTATTTATAAGGGTCACAGCTTGTCACCATTTCGATATAGCGATTTCCCTGGTTTTTCCGTGTAGGAGCTGATTTCATTTTGATATGTTCTGGAAGTTTCAAAGCTATTTCAAGTTCAATATAGCTGCACAAGTGAGAAATAACTGACTGCAATACTCAGTGAGAGGCAGCTGTGCAAGTGAAATAGCTACAACATTGAGATTGATACAGCTGCACAAGTGAGAGATAGGTGCAGAAGTGAGAGAAAGCTGCACAGCTTGAGAGATGGCATCCATTCTCAGCCCAAGGCACTTGTCTACTTAGTACCGTAGCCGGATCTTCCCATTTCAGTTTGATTCAACTGATTACAATAGAAAATGACACAACTGAATACTCCTTCAAACTTGCCTCTAACACAGGCCACTTGCGTTGGTGCTGTTTTGGTCCCTTCAACTTCCAGAGATGATGATTTTGTCCGACAATTACTGTCAAATTATTTTACATTTCCACATCAACTTTGCGGAAATGTGGACATGACCTATCAATGATGACCTATAAATTGTAAACAAACTTTTGAGAGATATAATTCGTCAATAACTAGGTCAAATAAATGACTGTCCAATCAAATTTGAGATAGTTTGTGCGTTTGGTGTTAGTGCCGCTTCCGGTGAAGGTGAAATTTGGTTGTCAAAATACAAAACCGAATAAATAACACGTCGACTCTGTTTTACAACAACATTCTGAGCTTGAGAGAGGTTTCATTGAAGGTGAGAATAGATGTTTATCTTTATTGATGTTGTAGGATTTGGAAAAAAAGCTCAACACACACAAACATGCGTTCAATGCAGATTGCAATTAGCAAGATAGTGACGTTGACTGCAACTTCACAATGTTCAAGTTCGTTCACACTGTTCACAGTCTGACACGGATTGGCAAATTAGCTTTCCCGAGATAAAAGGATTAAGAATAAGCGCCATTGAAAAGGATCCTTTGATTGCTTGCTAGAAAAAGGTCAATCGCATCAAATATAGACATAAGATGAGACTATAAATTGCATGTTGCAGGGGTTACTCTTACAGCCTATCATCTAAACAATTTGTGTAGATGCTGGATACACTACAGTGAAATAATAATGAAAAGTTCATATGTGCCAGGAATACTAGTAATCAGTGTCATATAGCAGTGTATCTTCATTCCAATTGCAGGTCACACTGTGATGCTGAGTACTCAAGGGGAATATCTACAAGCTGCAGTTATGAGATATTAAACTGGTACAGTATATCAGACATTACTGAAAAAAACCCAATAAAACCCAATAACAATAATAAATACACCAGCTGTTATAAACCTTAATGAGAGTTTAAGCAGATGGTCAACATGGAGAAGTTTGGTCACCGTTTTAATGATATTGAAGATGGCGTTAAAGTGCGCCATGTGGCATCAGCTACTAATCTGCATCAGGAGGAGTATACCATACTGGACTTGCAGATCAAGAATGGACTGAGCGATATTGCTAACTCTGTGTGCCAGCAAAATTCAGAACAAAATACTTTGCTGTTCCGGTACAGTGACATTCCCACTTTCCTCAAGGGTAATCCATATGTTATATCGGGATACAGGGTTCTGCTTCCATTTACAGACTGCTGCAGAAGTGTTTTTACATGGAACAATGAAACACTCAACATATGGTCACATCTTGGTGGCTTTCTTCTTTTCTTCTTGTTGACCATATATGACAATGTTATTGGGATTCCGGAAAACAATGGAACAATCTCAGATCATATCATTGTCACACTTGGATTGATGTGCTTCCAGTTCTGCTTATTGTGCTCAGCAGGTTATCACACATTCATGTGCCACAGTGAGCGTGCCAGTCAGAGGTGGCTGGCCTTGGATCTTACAGGAATATCAGTCGGTTTGATTGGTTGTTACCTGCCAGGAATACATTATGCATTTTACTGCCTCTCTGTCTGGCGAGATCTCTACCTTATTATCATAACAGTCCTGTTCTCAGCTGTGATGGTCTTCCAAACACAGTCCCGCTTCCTCACATCAAGTGGATTCTACAGAAGACTACTCATCTACATTGGCTTGGTTGGCTATGGCATTTTACCAACAATTCATTGGGTTTACCTAAATGGTGGACTTAGAAGCAAGCTGGTCCAGCTTTTCTTGCCCAAGGTAACAGGAATGTACGTGCTTGGTCTGTTGGCCTTCATATTCTATGTTACAAAGCTTCCAGAGAGAATTCTTCCAGGTCGCTTTGACTTCGTAGGATCAAGTCATCAGTTGTGGCATATGATTGTGGTGATTGCCTTCTTTTGGTGGCACCAAGCTGGGAGAGACATTATGGTTTATAGGACATCTACACCATGTCTATGAAAATAGATATTGTAGGCCAATTACATTTTTAGTATAAACATGGTAATTTTAATTTATTTTAGGGCAAACTTGACCCATTATTATTGTTTTAATCATGTTTAATATTTTTCTCAAACTTACATTCAAATGCACCACTAGTCTTTCATTAATTCCATTTTTGATAAATAAGTCACAAAGTATGCAGATAATTGTGATTTTCATGTGTATTTCATTATCAATATTGACACTTAAAAAAGATGTAAATGTTCTTGTCATAATGTATTATACATCTACAAGATTCAATCACTCTCTGGCAAATCAGTTGAATAATTACAGTCCCATACTCACATACTGGCATGCATTTGTGATATTTGTTAATTTATTAGGATGCTTTTTATTCCCAATACATAGATTTGCTCACTTTTTAACAATTTTTCAAGCAGCTAATATATTTTAATTTAGAAATTGTACCAAAGAATCATATGCTCAAATTAAATTTGAAAAGAGAAATACTAAAACCAAAGTTTAGAACTTTTAGTGTATTTATATGTATAGCTTCTGGACAATATCACTCAGATGTTATGAAATTTCTAATTTCAATAATTACCATCTGTATCCAACTTTATCCTGTTCTAATAATCTTATTATGTAAGGTGATATGTGAAATCTAATCAGATTTCCTTTAAATAATGTAGTACTCAACATTGATAGATTAGTGCATGTTGTTATATTGTTATAGGGTAAACTATTTGATATATTGCTGTTAAAATATATCAACAAAGAAAAAAATCTGAATAGTCATGTTATGCACAGTTGAATAATCCAAAGATGATGTAAAATATTGATACAAGAAAGTACAATCAAAATCACATTTTAGTATCATGCACATCTTAAAAATAAAAACTAGCTGGCATTATGAAGTATTATGTATTGAAGATGTAAACCATTAAATGAGCGGAGTGTAGCAGATGTAAATTAGGCAATTTTTTGGTAAAAATGTTTTAAAAATTGGTTAACTGAATTCATTTGGTGGAAAATCGCAGTTTTAGAGCTTGGAAAAAAAGGTGTCGTATCATGAAGATTGTTACTGGATCAGCAGCAATATATATTAAAGTTAAATAGATATTTGATACTTATAAATAGAACATTTAATATTTAAATATTGTTAAGGCCTTTTAATATCAAAATCCTCCCTTGAGGGGATTAGGACAAACTTGAATGATGTAACAACCGGTCTAAGGGAGCTCTGCTGTTCAGGATTGTCTTGACCTTAGTTGACATGGCAAATCCAAGAGGCATCCTATCTAATATCATGTTTATGTTTGACCAGATAGATAAAATACAACAGCACGAGTCAGCCAATTTGAATAATAGAATTTAGTTTACTATGGTTTATAATTATGTATGTCTAGTTTACACTGTCTGTATGTAGACAAAAATTGTTATTTTTTTCTCTAAAAAATTAAAATGTATACATCGAATATGAGGTCATATTACCACAATAAATTATGAAGTATGAAAATTATTTTGTATTTGTATTTAATAATAGAACAGCAAGGATGAAAAAAAAATAAGAATAATATGCCCCAAAAGTACCCATTTCAAATACAGTTTTATGTAAGTTAGTTGGATTTGCAATATAAATATCACTAATATACTTTATATCATGAATGAATTATATCATGTCATGTTATCTACTTGTGTTTGGGGAAGGCTAGCTTAGCATGATAATACAAATCTGATTATATCAATTGATATCTTTTGTGTGATTTATCTTATTCGACCTATCAATTTACCACCCAAACCACCCATTGTATATTATGTATTCATATATTTCAGGCCTTGACATTAACATTTGTGATCCACTTGCCCACCGGGCAAGTAAATTTTAAAATCTACTTGCCCTGAATCACAATTCACTTGCCCTGAATTTTTGTCCCAATATTTGAATACGGTATAGGACTAAAGCTTATATGATTTGTACATTCAAACATTGGCTGATAATTAGAAAAAATGCCCATATAACCCATAGAATACACAATATTTGGCTTGAAAAAGTTGAAATGAATAGTACATGTTTTTATTTAAAATAGCATGCAGTGACCTCAAGTTTCTTACAATTTTTTGTGCATATGCATAAGTACCAAATTTTTACGAAAAAATAAAAATTGGCAATGCTAAGTCAATTCTTGACCAATTTATATCAATGATAACTCTTATTTTAGTTCCATGGATATATAAACAATAGGAATAGGGCCTTTTCTAACTCAGGAGTTCAATTTTTTAAGCAGAGAAATACATGAAGACTTTGAGTTTGTGAGTAAAAATGTCACCCTGAATTGTCAATCTTGTAAGAATATAACCTACAATTATCACTTTCTAAGATTAAGTAATGTCAAGTGTTACTGATGAATATACCCAACTGTTACTCACCATACTTAAAATCAACTGTACATGTGTCCTGGATAATATAATGATTGACAAAGACCAAAATGTGCGAAATTGATAAGCTCTACCTCCTGATACAGTGCTTTGTGTGAAATACCATCTTGAGGAATATACATATTTAGCAGCATGCCATAACTTTATCTTGGTCAGGGTTTGGGAGGCAGGGGTAATACTAAGGGCAACGGAGCTTGGACACAAAGTTATCTCTAATCAGGTGTCATCCCTGTGATGTGGTCAGCAGCTCTCTCTGTTCTCTGTGGGGTACTGTGGTTGGGGACAGATTACAGTACTTGACCACCGGGCAAGTGGAACAGATGTATCAAGTTGCCCGGACTTGCCCGACAGGTGTGAAATATACCTCCGGGCAAGCGGGCAACTGGCTAATGTCGAGGCCTGTATTTTGTAATTGACTAGATTTAAAGTGGACTGACTGCATACATGAAAATTCTTATGTTTTGCCTATCTGCTGACCAGTGCCTATTTATCAGAGAAATTATACAGTAAAATATTAGTCAATAATACTGGTACATGAAGCCACAAATTTGTCTCCTGTTCCTGAGCAATGACCTTTTCACCAAATCTGTTACTCCCTTCCATAACCTGGGTTCTCAATCCCTAATCATTGACCATTATCCCAAAATATTTGACCGGTTCTTCTGAGATTCCCAGTCTGTATTTTTCCTTTTTTCCTACAAAACTTACATATAGGTGTGCACAAATACTCCAATATCCTGGATTATTTGAGGAAGGATAGAGTAAGTAAATTATGTTTTCGAGGCATGTAATTATGAAGACATGCTGTGAGGTGTAGAAAACTATTAACCTATTGACATACATCAGAGGATCTTTCACACAAACATTACATAAGGTATTTATAAATACAGAAACAATATATATATATATTTGTATGATATAGATACATTTTCTTAACTTGACCTAATACAGATATTGCAGCAATATTACCTTCACCCAACATGATTTTAGAGGATTCATAAGAATAGTCCTTCATTGTTAATGAGGTCATCAGTGGTGATTGTGTGATCATAATTATTCCAGTTATGTACAGTAATGTAAGGTCACATATTAATTTTATATTCCAATGTACCACAGACACTGACCTACTTTGTCCAAGCCAGATAAGAGATATAAAGAAATATTTATCTTTCGCTCAAAAAATAATATCATTTGACATCAAATCTCAAAAAAGATCCTGTGTTATGTCAACATTTATTGAGAGTATTCTGTAATTTCTAGTTTATTGATTCTGGCAAGATGCGATTCTTGTCTTCAGAATGAAGTGTGAAATAAAGCTTTATGCTTTGGGAGGTGAAAAAACTGAGTTTCAACAATTATATGCTGAGAGTTTTAGAGTTGAGAACATATTAAACATAATTTGTAACTTGATCAGACCAATCATACCTTATTGTAAATTTAGGTTGACTTCTTGTAAATCTCACAAACATATTGCATTTATTGCATATAAGTTATTCAATCTAATTGTACCAAATGCCAAAAATGACTTATTTCTTCAGGTTTGATATCTTGAAAATTGCTAGAAAAAAATTGCTCTTGAAAATCGAAATTAAGAAAAGTCATTTCTGTTTCTTTTCAGAGTTTTGAGAAATTGGTTTGCTTGTGAAAATGGTTAAGATCCTAGCCAATGGGGACATAGTTCCTGATAATGACCCACGGGCCAAGAATGAGGGACGTCAGAGAGGAGGGGAACAGTCACAAGGTCCCAGACAGGTTTGATAACCCTATTTTATGGACTATCATTGCTACTTTGTGCACAACCAGTGCATATTTGATACGTTTTAACTGAGGAAGCTTGGAAGTAAAAATATAATTGGTTTTGAATATTTGTAAAAAAAAAAAAAAAAAAAAAAAGAATAATTTCCACAATTTCATTATCTTGTCACCCTTTTCAAGACCTATCTGCAAGAATAAGGTGTGGCATTCTCTCTGTCTATCTGTCAACACACCTTGCAAAAAAATTCATCTTTTATTTTGCATCTTTTATTTTGGCTAATGTACATATTCAAGATTGGACTTCAAACTGTGCATCAATTTAGGCTCCAATGTGGCTCGTTGAATATTTTTTTACTTTCATTGATGTTGCCACTAATTTTGATGGGATAATAAATCTTGACAGGTAGTTTTTGAATCATTGATGAAGTTGATTCTTCAGTGAGCAGTCAAGACTGAGTAAACACATAAAAAAAAAACTGGCATTATATTATTATGTGGCAATGATGGATGGCACTGACAATATTTGTTGGACGAATCCATCTTGATAAATGATATCAGTGTCAATGATGAATTTCATGCTTCAGTATGCAGTCATACCCAAGTGAGCACTCATTGACAGTATTCATTAACAGTATTAGTACATCTTATTGACAATACTAGTGTCAGAGATGAACATGCTTAAGTGAGCAGTCACGCCTTCAGTGAACACTGAGAAAAAGAAAGCTGAGAATAGTTCATGGATGGATGATGTATCTGTGGCATTTTCTTGATTTTATTGTTTTGATAACATTATTATTGCTTGGGCTCAATCAAAACAGAAAAAATACAGCATTGCAAAATGTAGAAATTAGAGATTCAGTTCTCTTAAGGCATAAATATGAATTCTTTCAGGGTGGTATTCATCAAGGCAACGTCCAGGAACCTGTGGCACATGCACCAGATGCTTCCATATTTGACAGTTTCAATCAGCGCCTCTTAGACATGGGCATGCCTGCCTTTAACATCGGCAGCTATGTGGTCCAGCCCCTGGTGGCTGTAGGATTTATACTGGCGTTCCTCTTCATGGGCTTTCCCGGCATCCTATTTGCTGGTGTAATGTTTCTAATTGCTCAGACTAGCGGACTAGGTGGAGGTGGAAGCAGCGGACCAAGCCGAGGGTGGCAGGGGCGGAATATTGGTGGACAGCAGCCCCCAGGGGGCGGGGGTAGTGGGGGCAGTGGGGGCAGGGGATGGCAGTCGGGAGGAGGAGGGCACAGACTGGGCAGATCATGATATATATTCCTAATCAGATGATTGTTATATTGTCTATAATTATTGTAATATTTAATGCACGTTTAGTCTTGGCATGCCTTAAAAAACAAGACTGCTGACATAAATCATATTTGTACTTTTGCATATGTTGAGCTATTTGGTGACTATTAAGAATATAATTCAAACAGAGGTACAAGGAACCATCAATACTCTCAAATATATATGATAAGATAACTTGGTGGTGGCAAACTATTGATCCCATAATTTTCTCAAACTCAAAAGATTACTTGGTTACAACCCTATGAATCTAGACTGAACTGATTTCCCAGGTTATTTTCTTACCTCAAAGATACAGTAATTATTATTCGATTGACACTTTGTTAAATCTTTAATTTTATTTGTAATTTGATATATTTCTGTCAAAATAAGCTGGATTTCTCTTAATGGTTCTTTATTTTTCTCAGGGAAATCAAGCAAAAAGTTTATCTTAGTGACCTTTTTCTATATTATCAATAGTTATTAAGTTAGAGTGAAATACTTTTTATACATCCAACAAGTAGTGAATTCTACAATTTGTTAATAAATCAGTATATGCTTGTGTATATTTGGGTACTAACCAGGAATATTTTATCTGGTTGTCAGACAGGTTTCCATTAATGAAAGGTAATTTTTAGCTTCCCCCCCCCCCCCACAAAAAAAAAAAAAACACCTGACATTAAGGGTTATGTAAGAAAAGAGATACCTGTCTATTTCTTAAAGAATATGTCTTATAATAGTTATATGGAGAGGGACATTCCATAAAAGTCAATATATCAATGCCGTAAAAAGTGTTCATCTTTTAAGTGAAATTGCATTTGTAAGTGTACAATGATTGTATAATTCAGTATGAAATAAAGACTACTTTTTTAGATTCTGGTGTCTGCTTAATATTGCAGTCAAATGAAAGATATGTCAAATGAAAGATATTTATATAGGGCCAAATATTTGCTAAGAAATAAGAAATAAATTCATTATTAAATTAGCACCCCCAGCCTTGATTTGCATGATCTGATATGATCTTCTCTGCCCGTAATTAATGTATACATTTTTATTTTGCAGTACTGACCTTTGTGTGCACCACTGGTTTGTATCCCGTTGATAACAACTCATTGTTTTCTGTTACTACTGACAAACATAATGATAGATGTAACGTCACTGTTATTCATAAAAAAATAGCTACCATACAACACTACTACGGAGGTTGTATCGTAGTAGTTGAAAATGCAGGTAACTGAAGATGCTTTGTGATCTTTATTTGATATTGAATAATCACAGATACAACTAATAATCCAAGCACAAAAGATAGGATAGACACATAGACGACCCATTCACTTCTTTGCAATAAGCAAGCTCATAAAGCCGTGAGAGCGTGTATACTGTGTTTCATATTGTCATTGAATATTGAAAGCTGTTTTTTTATCACGCCTACACGAGAATACAAAAAAGAATTTTTATTTCTAGTCAATCTACGAAAAGAAAGAGTAGGGCACTGAGTCCCAGTGGCAGGCTTCCATATGACCCAAATTTTCCACCATTTCAAACAAATCAAATCATGCAGCATTATAGTCCTTTTCACAACTGGATAAAACAACCCAACCCAGATATTGTAATGTGGATGATGAAACACGTTTTAGAAAATTTTATTGCTCATTTTATCATGGAATCATGGCTGGCATGAAACAGACAATATGTTGTGAGTTGCCTGGGACTTGGTTGTCAGAATAGGATGGAAACTGCTTAATGGGAGACACTATAAACTGCTTTTTATATTAATGGATATGATGTATACAAAGAAAAACAGTTAATAATGAAATTTGCTATTTATTATACCATGATTCAAATCTGAAAAAAAAACATTTACCTGTTATTTTAATGTCAATGATAGTTTGGGATTTGCTAATTATCTTATAGTACCACAAGACGAGGAATAAGGATATTATTGAACATTTGGTGTATGGATTTCATTCACATCCCATATATTTTAACTGTTTGTTTGTCACAAGACACACACAAAAAACGATTCAAAGGAATAACTAATTACGGCAAAGGAATAAATAAGTTTGTCACAAGACACAAAAAAAACCGATTCAAAGGATTAAATAATTATTATTAGATCAAATCTCTAGGTAACGATATATAAATAAAGAAAACAAATGGAGGATATGAGGTCCTTTCCTAGCAGCAACAATGATAAATATTGATTGAGCACTAAAAGTAGAAAAGGATTCTCAGGATTGTATGGACGATGACCACTACCAAAACTTGTTTCAGTCACTTTGATCTCTTCAGATGCATGGTAACTGACAACTTGAGCACTAAAACTTTGACTTACATTTTATGCTTGGCATTAAGATACAGGGGCCCACCACTAAATGATATGCAAAAAGAGCCAATATGCACACTTTTCTGGCTGGCAGCTTGTAACTAATGCATTTCAATTCCAGCTGGTATGTTAACCAGCTGGGAACCTTTTTTTGTATGAATCAGCTGTTAACTCCATACAAATTCTGAGCTGGTAAGTTTAACAGCTGGTAAAAAATAACAGCTGACAGCCAAAATCCCAAAGTGTAGCTGGCTGTTATTTTTTTTAATATTCCCTTCTAGAAAATACTAAAAATGCATATTGGAAAAAAATGTTTTTAGCTGAGTGATATGTTGTTCAAAATATTATATAACATACTCTGCCCAAGTTTCACATCTCTTTCTCAATTTTTAACGAAGTTGATAGTGGTGGGCCCCTGAAGATATCTACATATTTATACACATAATGCTGTACTGAGTGTAAAATCTATTAAAAGCCTGCCATTTGACGCCATGTATGTTTTATCTATCAGTTTTTAGAATAACACCGTGCACAAATTGTCTTTCTTAAGCTTTCCCTGAAGATGGGCATGGTAAGGAAATAGACTAAAGGATTGGCACAAGAATTGAGTACTGAGAAAAATACACCAACCATTTGAATAGGAGTGTTAACCTTGTACTCAACCACTCCAGCATAGCCAAACACATAGTACCAAGAATCATAGCCGATGCTGATGATGGAGATGAGGGTGACGGTAACACTGGTCTTAATGAGTTGGGCGTTGGCAGTATCAATCACATTAGATGAACCCAATGTCTTGTCATTTCTGCGATGAAACAAGGTGGTGAGGACCATACCGTAGAAGGCAACAAACAGAGCAACAGGGATAGCATAGATGGCAAAGAACCAGTAGACGGTGAAGTAGAACATATAATCTGCAAACCACGAGGAGGCGGTGATGAACTCCGCGAGACAATGAGGATTGACATACCTCACCTGGAGAGCACCTGATGCCACGGTGCACGTACAGAAGACATACATAGCCACAAGAGAATGAACCATATAACGCGAAAACCCATTCTGGTGACGGAATGGATGGCATATGGCCAGGAATCTCTCCACAGAAGTAAATACGAGGTTCCATACAGATATAAGAACTACCAACCAGTAGATGACTTGGCTGTGCCAGAGATGGCAGAAGATGGCGTCCAGGAAAGACACCCCAGTTAACCACATGACTGGCTGCAGAAGCACGGCGATGGAGCACGCACATACCACACAGTCGATGACTGACTGATGTCTCAGAACAAACCGAATAGGAGACTTAAAAGCTGTTCCATTCATGGTTAGCGTAATGAAGGTGATGATATTAGTAACAAAGCCAAACACACTGACGCAGAGTTGGGCTTGTTTCAGAATTTGGACTTCGATATCATTGGTGGATGAATTGCCCTTGTTCATTGCTTCTGATGATGCATTTTGGGTAATATCTGAATCAGTAAAAGGCCCGCTTGTATATCCCAAACACACTGTGATTCCAATACTCAGAAAGAGAACAAATAATAATCTCGCAAATTCAAGATGTCCCATTTTCTCAAGTAATGTAGCAAGTTGATATCTGTTTTAGATTTTGTTAAGGCTTGCCTCTGTAATCTGTGATAAAATATTTGAATGTTTTCTTCACTTGTGTTGTGTCACGTATATCTGAATCCACCTTGGCATATCTTCTGTGATATACGTTTCCCAACTTGAACATATTCATCTATGCAAATGGCACAATCTGTTTATGATAATGTTTTTATCAAAACTATAATGAATTATGATAAATTGTTAGTTATTTAAAAGATCCATGAGAAAATTAACTCTGGTTAAATTTTGCGTCTTAATTATCTATTACCATTAAAGACTAACAGAACCCCCATTTCAAACCCCAATCATTTAATCCTTGAAAGTAGCCCCTTTCAACCCATCCAGTCGTAGACCTAAGCCCCCTTGTATTTTTAAGTGGTTTAGTAAAAAAAAAAATAACTATAATATGCAATTAATTTATAACTTATTTCTGATTAGATGACACTACTATCTACTATAATTTGCTTGACAAGATGGCTGTCACCAGCAAAAGGTGATCATTACGATTAGTTCAGAAACACCACAGTAAAAATATTAAGATGATATATAAAAATCTTCTTTTCTTGTTTTTGTGTTTCCATATCAATGAAATTTAAATAGCTAATTCATAATTTGTGAAGGCTTCCTTCCCCTTTAAGACTAAAATGATGTTTGGATAATCTGTTACATAATATGATTTTAATTATTCAGAAATTGAGGAAATAGCTGAATCCAATCTAAACGCCACAATTAAGTGTAACGCCACAATTAAGTCTTACATAAAGTGTAATTGTTTGATATTTATTATCAAAAAAGAATTAAATATTTGTCACCAATAAGTGTCACCAACATGAAATTGATTTATGTCAGGATTACCGGTTATAATAATAATGTAATATCATATAGCCTAAATTGCATAGTGATGAAGATATGTCAAATCTCACTCAGACTTTTTAACTTTTTATGTTCCCAGTTGATCAAGGTAAAAATAAAAACTGAACAAAATATTATTGTATTTCTGTTTTCTCATAGATTAGAGTCGGCATATGTCGATCTGATGTCATCGCCAGAAAATGCCAATATGTGCATTATCATGATAGACACATTTCACAAAATAATCTGGATGCGACAGAATATTATATACTCCACATTAGGGAAAGTGTAAAGAACTTGAGGTCAAATGATAGCACTCACCTGATAGTCCCGATGATACACCTAAATACAGTGGGCCCCGAGACTCAGGAATTTCAGCCCTAATGGTATTAGGAGGAGTACTTCACTTAATGTCTTCAATATTAGGCTGATGACATACCCATTAGGATGAACTTCCTGGACAAAGCGCTATGAACAGACATTGTCTGGTGTCAGCGCTATGCAAATGTTGCTGTTCCGGTTCCTGTTCCTGTTCTTGTTCCTGTTGACGCTACGCTTTGTATGGAGATGATCATGAGTGAAAGTTGAAAGTTATAAAATGTTCATATTTCCGAGATAAATCAGCCACATTTTCACACTCATGTATTGAAATATAGGGGCAACATTAGAAAATGTGATGAATGGAATGACCTCTCTTGTGTGGTTAAGTGACACGTCCTGACCTTTGTGAATATAAAACCTTTCACGACATAGGTGTATTTGTGTCTTCCAAATTCCACCATGAATTCAAACCACAATCAGCATGCCCTCATAAGGCTTTACAGCTGCGATACACTTTCATCAACCTGACATTTATGTAACTTTCATGAGATATTTCTAGAAACTTGGGTGTTTTTAAGACTTATTACAAAGACATCAGTGACTTCTTCCACCCAGAAGTAATAACCTTTGAAATAGATAGTCATGGCTGATTACATGCAGGAAAACAAACCAGACTGTTTTGTTCCTTCTCTAATGAAGCATACTTGATAAAGGGATACTTTTGTTGGTCTTCGTAATCAGATACAATACTGCACTACTCAGTGCATACCATATCATTTTTCATTGATGACAGTTTGAAAAAACCTTAATATAAGCTACCGATGATATTATTGATACAATATTTATAATTTGTAAAAGTACCCCATTAAAGAGTACATCACACATAATGTAACAATTAATACAATATGAATTTCAATCTTCCGTCATGGGTAATGCGACTACTTTTCTGAGGGCATAATGCCTGAAACAACCACCAGGGCACAGCAAAATAGAAATAGTAGCACGTAAATCACAATACATTTTGCAGTTTTATTATATATTTTTGAGTTAGAAACATATTTATCAAGCTACATGCTTGCCCTCTTGTTCAAATATATGTTGCATACCCGAAAAAGGAGGGATATGTTTATTACTCTGTTACAATTTTCACTTTTTGAGAAGTAATCACTTTCAATCACTTGACCAAATGTTCTCTTGAGAAAAACAAGATCATGTATAGTTTGTCGAGTTGTGGTGTCCTATATGTATTTTAAAAGTCCAGTTCCGCTTCCGCCTGTATTTAGTATAAATCAGCAATAAGGTTTTGTTCGAACATAATAAAGCCACAGACTATTGCTTCCTTATAAAAATAATTTTCATGTCTGTCAATTGATGAGCTTTGATTATTAGAAGATATTAGTTACTCGTTCGATGTGTTTAATTAAAACAAATTTTCAACTTCTTTAAAGAGGCATAAGAAGAGAAGACATTGAATCATCACAATTAATGAGCAGTTTTTTTCCATAAGTGAATGTACCTGATTTCGGAGGTGAAACACTCTAGTAAGGAAGAGTCGTGGGGGATAAACAAAATTAACTGGGTTGAGCTTTCACACTTATTTTATATCCGTGAAAATCATTTGAAACACCAAGATGGTCGAAAGTTGGTTGAATATTGCATTAAAATCGCTTAAGTCCTAACACGCTATGCTTCACCGTCTTTAATGATAAGCCAATTTAAGCTCTTGGTCATATCTAACCTTGGTGTTGGAAGAGATGCGCTTGACAGTAGTATTTAAAAAGTGTGGTAAAATAACTAGACATCGGTACAAAACGCAATATTTATTTTAATTTGTTTTACTTTGTTTTCTCTTTTGACCCTGCTACAAGACACAATTATCCTACTAAATTCAAAGGTGAATCCATGTTTGAATTGTCTACAAAATAATGAGCTTTATTTTAATTCAAGATATTAATGATTCGCTTGACGAACGTAATTAAATGCAATCATTTCTCAAAACACAAATTAAATGAGGTTTTTAAATGAGGTTTTCTTTTTTATTTGTTCCTATCTGATCTATCTGATGTGAATTCCTAATGATATTTAAGAGACCTTTGAACATTTATTTGCCGTGATCTTAAATAATAGATTGTCCGATATTGCTTACATGGGACATTTTATCTTGTACACGATGACCCGGAATCATCTGAAGTGCGCAATACTAGCATATGCATTGTCAATGTTTGCATTCATATCAGGAAAGTGCCTAGAATAAACTAATGTAGTTAAAGTGCCTA
Source organism: Amphiduros pacificus (assembly GCA_949316495.1). Lineage (NCBI taxonomy): Eukaryota > Metazoa > Annelida > Polychaeta > Phyllodocida > Hesionidae > Amphiduros > Amphiduros pacificus. The sequence continues at coordinate 46,998,000 of OX439002.1, read as the reverse complement.
AAATAAATCAACGTAGTCTAAATAAATAGTCAAATGGATCTTTTCAGACATATATTTGGAGAATACACCGAAGATCATGATATAGGTATGTCACTGTATATCCTGATCTTAGTGCATTCCAGGTCTAAAACGTCATCGGTTTGTGTGCACATGGCAGTCCAATTTTGGCGTCAAATCTAAATTATAAAAATCTACAACTGTAACAATCCATAATTAGCATTTTATGGTTTTGTCTATTTCATTGTGAAATGCCATGTTGATACTTTTTGTAAAAAGATTAACATTTGAGTATGTAAATAACTACGTTTTGAATAGCACAATAAGAAATCTTTCAAATTAATATTTTGATGGACTCACTCCCACTCATTTTGTCTTATACAGGATAAATATTTTATCAATCATAATCAAATAAATATATTTTTCAATAAATGTTTTGTTCACAAGCGTGTGCAATACCACATTCCTGCATGGCGATGTATGGCTAATTATTAACATCCTATTATGCGAAAAACGATTATTGTTAGTTTGATTCTATGGTCAAATAGTTTCTTGAATTAAAAAAAAAAACACTATTTATATTTGCTTATAATTGTATTTATATTTGTACATCTCACATATAAATACAATTAGAGTTATAACAATTAAAGATAGTTTGGATATTTTGGTTTCTTCTCCTAATAGATCTCTTACAACAGCAAAAGTTTACTGTGAGTTTCTACAATATTCTCGAAGTATGGCCATAAGTTTGTACTGAATGGGAATTCAAAGAAAGAATTCAATGAAGTTCCTTTGTAATGATCGTGGGTTTGATTCTTGTCTCTATCTTTACCATTGCCCGTGGCTCTAGAAATCTGTTAGAACAAACCCGAGGTATTTGTAATGATTCACAACCCCAACACTTAATTTTTAATCATATTTTCTCTTTGATACAATAACAGAGATTAGCAATACCTTGCACCATTTAAAGAGTGCACCCAAGCATGTAGATCCTCTTCATTTTCACACCCAAGCATGAAGTATCATCCGCAAACAAAGGAAATCAACATATTCATTCTCCAAAATCCACACCTCTCCTACTTCCATTTCTTCTGTACTCTCAGTTATCATACATTCTTTCCATTTATATGTAGTTTTATTTTTCAACCAAAGGAAAAATATGTTTTATCATGCCTATCGACTTTTACTAGGGTGTCCAAGAATTCCACCTCTTCTTTGGAGTGTTTTGAGGTGAACTTTATTTTATAATGGAATGAGTTCGTGTATTCAATGAAGTTCGGGAGTTTCTCCTCTCCTTGGTCGAATACCATGAATATGTCATCGATGTATCTCAGATAGAGCTGGTCTCGATGGGGCGTTCTTCAGGAGGTTTTCCTCTAGGTGTGCCCTGAATAGATTGGCATAAGATGGGGCTACACTTGTTCCCATTGCTGTTCCTCCGGTTTGGAGAAAAGTTTCACCATTGAAGGTGAAGTTGTTTATTTTCAGTACTGCCTCAAGGAGGTTCATCAGGCTTTTGATGCTCACTTTGCCTTTGTAGTTTTTAACCAGATATCTGTATTCTGCGTTAAGGCCCTCATTATGGGGAATGTTTGTATACAGGCTAGTCACTTCCATTGTGACTACAATGATTTCATATTGTTACTCTTAAAGGAAGAGATTTCCCTAATGAAATCTGTGGTGTCCCTTACATAGGAGGGTGTTTCTTTGACAAAGGGTTTGATGTGTTCATCTAGAAATGCAGAGATTTGTTCTGTCTGAGACCCATTCCCACTGATAATGGGTTTCCCTACGACCTCTTTTTTGTGTATTTTGGGTAGGAAGTATAATTTGGCTGTCTTCGCATCGTTTGGACACAATGTCATATAAACGTCATTGTCTATTTCGTCTTTATCATACATTTGGTTCAGTATGTTTCTAACACTGGTTTTATGTTGTTCTGTGAGGTCAGTTGGGGTTTTGACATAAAAGTTGATGTCATTCAATCTTCTCTCTGCTTCTTTAATGTAATCTTCTGTGTCCATAATCACTATAGCAGAACCCTTGTCTGCCTTTTTTATAGTTATGGATTTATTCTTGCTTAGGGTTTCATAGGATATCTTTTCCTCTTTATTGAGGTTTTGGGTATGGGGGGCCCTGGGGACGAATTGGTTGATGTCCCTTTGGACGCATTTGAAGAAGGTTTCTTACACAGGATCCCGGATGTTATTCCGGGATCCTATAATATCATAGGGTATTGTCTTTATTCAATATCCTGCGTCAATAAAGTACACAGGATCCCTAGTATTATTAATTACATTTACTAAAATATTATAGGGCTAAGCTTTAATCTCTGGATACCTCCCGAGGGTCATATCTTATACCAATATTATTAATTGTTTTACTATGACATTACAGCGCCAAGCTTTGATTCTTGGATACCTCCGGGGTCATATCTTATACCAGTATTATTAATTACTTTACTATAACATTATGGGGCCAAGCTTTGATCACTGGATAACTCCGGGGGTCATATCTTATACCAGTATTATTAATCACTTTACTATGACATTATAGGGCCAAGCTTTGATCCCTGGATACCTCCGAGGGTCATATCTTATACCAGTATTATTAATTACTTTCAATCCATTGTTTTGTGGTTTTAGTCTACATTTATTTACCCAATGGTGTGATGTTATCGCATATTCATTGGTTTATTTGTGTAGAAAGATATTTGACCCATCACGTATTTAAATATATTTAATATATATTCTGATGCATCTTAATTACTACACATATCATATTTCCAGAAATACCAATATCTACAATATATAATTTAGCAGTATGTTTATCCCTGAAAAACACATCACAAAGCTCACATTGAAACATGCGATTCATACTTCATACAATAATTAGTCACAATATTACAAAGAGTACAAAGAGTGGGATGATTAATCAGTTCTAACTTTGTGTGTTTTTGCAGGTCATGTTTGTCATTCTTTACCTGTCCAAAACAAAATAAATACTGTCATAGTTGCAACTTGGATGTACAGCTGTTGATATGGGGTGTATGCACACATCGTCAGATAGATTTTTTAATAGCTGTATTGGGTTTTGACCAACTAATGGACTTTCATTGATTATGCATTATCATAGACGCATATAAATATAGTGTTAAGCATTTTCCGACATTTTTATATGTCCTGTACACGATGCGTGAACCAACTTCTATGCAAAAAAACCCTGATTACTGCGGAAATCACAAATGCAAAGAAAATGAATAAAAAGTGTACAAGGTAAATTACCACAAAATTCCATTATACACTTCAAAATGCTTATTGTACATGAAAAAGGTTTTCGTCTGAAGTTTAATAATTTACGTCTGAGCACTTTTAAGAGGAAACTCTTAGGATCTTACGTTGCGTGCATTGAGTACATATATGGCTATGGAACACACAGCGCGATGATAATATATATATATATATATATATATATATATATATATATATATATATATATATATATATATATATATATATAACACAAATAGCGCGATATAACACAAATAGCGCGATAATATATATATATATATATATATATATATATATATATATATATATATATATATATATATATATATCATTTATTGGACACATATATATATATATATATATATATATATATATATATATATTATCGCGCTATTTGTGTTCCACAGCTGGCCAAATGAATAGCTTCACCAGAGTTTTGTTTTCAGAAATATTGTTTGATTTATTGACATATCTCTACTGAAATGTGAAGATGACGTAACAGTTTGAAGATGCATACATGTGATGTAGTTTAAAGTTTTCATGATCAAAAAATCCTATTTTAAGCAATTTTCTGACAAAGTAAAACTGTTTTTACCCTAAACTTTGTTTCAAATGATATTATCCATCATATTTCTCCTGCAAAAAATTGGTTGCCATTTGAAAGATGATGAGTCTCCTGCTAAATTTCAAATCATTTATTGGACACTTTGTCACCAAGCTTTGCTATTAATTGAGCACGTATAAATTGGTACACTGGAGTGATTTGGCTGACAGAGGTCTGTTTCACCATCCATGACGTGTACTCCCCTTAAGAGAAATCAAGCACTTTCCCAACCAACATTAGGCCATCTTGATTTCTGTTATGAGTGAACTCATTGAGTACATATCAACACATTAACTCCCTATGAAACAAACATCCTACCCAACTACTTTCCATATGACTTCTCCAGAAAAATCTGCACCATTCCAGTAACTGATTTTCTATGGCTTATTACAATTCTCTGTTTTATGAGTTCGAGTTAAATATATAAAATGTGTATGGACATTATATGATACACCTCATATTCAATATAATTAACTACAAGCTAACCTTATATACCTACCTACAGAGAATCAACTTGAAAATGGTTAGATTTATATGAGAGATGAATTATCGATATCTGTTTCTTTTGATCTATTTGCATTGCTATTGATATCATCTTAGACAAACATATTTTTGGAAAATTTTACTCTACAAATTTAACTTTGGCTGTTGTGCGAAATAACTGAATATCCCTTTATAAAATAACTTGACAAAGTGATAAAGATGTTGACTATTTGTGTGATGTATCAGTGAGAAGGTAAAATCATACTATTCAACATGGCTCAGTGGGTAAGACATCTGTCTCCCATGCTAAAGGTCTGGGGTTCGATTCCTGCCCGGAACAAGTATTTTTTTAATATTTTTTTTTAAATTCATGCTGAAACTGAAATCTTCATTTTGAAGTTTTATTTTTGCAACATGCACATCAGAGCATATATAATTGAAACATTTTTTGCTTTGATAGAAATTATAAAAAAAATAATGACTTTATACAATAAACAAAGGTGAAATCTTCATGTTGGGATTTTTTTAGAGCAAAATGAAAGTCAGAACACTTAAAATGTTTTTTTCTCTTTTTTTAAAATTTTTTTTTTATGTTTTTGCAAATGGAGAAAACACAAAAAATAAATAAAATGTCTTTATTAGCAAAGAAATGGAACAATTTCAATTTTCATACAATGCTGTGACTCCAAGTTTTCTACAGTACTGACACAGGGCGATACATGGCTCAGTGGTTAAGATGTCTGTCATCTGTGCTAAAGGTCCTGGGTTCTAATCCTGGCTGGGAAAAGTATTATTTTCATGCTGAAGGTGAAATCTTAATATTGGGGTTCTGTTTGAGTGATACGAACTTCAGAAAACATAAATTTATCTATTGCAAATGCAGAAGAATATAAAATAATAAAAATGACTTGATACCCCCCCCCCCCAAAAAAAAAAGACGAAACCTTTATATTGGAGTTCTTATTGAGTAATTTGCATATCAGAAGAATATAATTTTTATTATTTTATTTTGCAAACATAGATATATGAATAATACTGACTTCATATAGTAAACAAATATAAAATCTTCATACTGGGGTAATATTTTAGCAATATGTATGTCAGAACATATGGAATTGAATATGTTTTTTACCAACATAGAAATATAATAAATAGTAACGTTATGCAGAAAAAAATGAAATCTTGATTTTCCAATTCTATTTTAGTGCAGACAAAACAAAAATTAAAACATGGATCCAATTTCAAGATTTTATCATAGACTTTAAACTTCGAGTAAGTCGACCATGAGGCCAACCTTGAGCATCTGTGAATATATCCAGTGCAATGCAATAGTTCCAAATGTTTCAGCAAGCAAGTGTTCCCAGCAGGACGCCAGCTCTTATTTTTAATCTCTACCACTGGTACCCTTACCTGAGACTTTCCTCTTTTTGTCAGGTATGTTGGCTTAAGGAAAAACACGTAATGAGTGTTTGTCTATTGGTACAGGCCTAACACCCTTTCAGACCACATTAGTGAACCTAAGTACTTCACACAGCTAGGCATTTTCAGCAAAGACAATTATCATGGTAGGTATATTTTGGTTGATTTCAGGGAGATAGCTAGTTTGTATCCCAATTTCATGAACACATACCACTCAAAATCTCTGTAAAATCTCTGTAAAATTACCTGCGGCCTCCGTGATTTCACGAAAGCTTTAACCCATAAGTCGTGTTTTTATCGTTGCTATGACAAATATGCTAATGACAATGTCATGCGTGTATTCATTTATATACCGATATTGAGTGCACACCTTCTCCTTCATTATTTAATGGCACACACAGGAAGCGTGCAAATATGCCTTGTTCCAGGCTTTTTGTTATCGCAGACTTCCCTGAGTCTAGTATTAGAAGTGGCAGTAAATACACGGGCATTTTGCCATTAAACTAATACATCGGATAATTCATCTGCTCTACACAAACAATGAAGTCCACTGAAATACAAGATAAAGGCGACGACACAAACAAAATCACCTGGTTTGATTTTACCCAAAATACAACATTTCATGGTGTAAAGTATATTTTTGAGAAGTCATCCCTGAAAATTCGCAGGTATTATGAAATATTTAAGTAAGCCATTTTCATTGTTGTAAATAACACCTAATGTGATTTGATCTGATGGTATACGTTATTATAATTTCAGATTATTGTGGCTGGTATGTTTGACAAGTGCTTTGGTGCTGTTTGTGGTTCAGGTGAGCATCAGAATCAGTGACTACTCCAAGCATAATACTAATGTGGATGTGCAGGTCATCTATGAGGAGAGCTTGGCATTCCCAGTAGTAACCATATGTAACCAAAATAGTTTCAGGTAAGAACCTTTAATTCATCTTAGAATTATAAGCAATCTTCATGATAATCCACATATATTCCTTTCTTTAAAAATATTTCTTATTGAATTTATTTCACTGTGAAACGTGTCCCGCAATCGATCTTAAAAGCAATGAGATTAAGGCACAACAATGCTAATGTGATGTCATTAAGCCAATGTGATGTCATTAAGATGAGTGGTATTTTCAGCTGATCGTATTTCACAGACTGTCATAGAACATGTGAGGTCATACACACATCACAGATCAAAATGTTTATGGTAAACTTCCATGAAATGTTAAATGTGTGTGAATGATCCAGACATGTGATATAATTCAATGTTATGTCAGATGCGAATACATGTGCAAATTAATAATAGTAAACCTATCACTATACATATTCTATCAGCAGATATCTGTGATGAATATACTTGAATATATCTCATAAATGCTTAAATGAATACAAAGATAAACAATATGAACGTTTTAAGGTTGACAAAGGCCGCGGAGAAAGATGTTTATGAGTTTTTGGATTCCCTTTATCAAGAGGAAAATCCCTCCAGTGAGTATCATCTGATAAGTCAAGTTCTACCCTTCGTGTATTGGGCGATTGCGGCTTTCCATCTCCGTAACGTTTATGATTAGATTTAAGAGAGTTTTTGTGCACTTCCGATCTTAATTGTGTAGTTCCGGTGTGTTGTTTTCATTGGGGCAATCGCCTATGAGGTATCATGTTTATTCAATATCCTGTAATGTCCCTGTATGCCTGCATAATACTGTTTTAAACCTTGTAGATATGGATTTGTCCTTGTATGACCTGGACCATCATAATGCTACAGAGCTTATTACATTTCTCGCCCACCAGAAACATGATCTGATTAACCTGTAAGTATCATATCACTCTCATTAACCTGTAAGTATCATATCACTCTCATTAACCTGTAAATATCATATCACTCTCATTGACCTGTAAGTATCATATCACTCTCATTAACCTGTAAGTATCATATCACTCTCATTGACCTGTAAGTATCATACCACTCTCATTAACCTGTAAGTATCATATCACTCCCATTAACGTGTAAGTATCATATCACTCCCATTAACCTGTAAGTATCATATCACTCTCATTAACCTGTAAGTATCATATCACTCTCATTAACCTGTAAGTATCATATCACTCTCATTAACATGTAAGTATCATATCACTCTCATTAACCTGTAAGTATCATATCACTCTCATTAACCTGTAAGTATCTATCATATCACTCTCATTAACCTGTAAGTATCATATCACTCTCATTAACCTGTAAATATCATATCACTCTCATTGACCTGTAAGTATCATATCACTCTCATTAACCTGTAAGTATCATATCACTCTCATTGACCTGTAAGTATCATACCACTCTCATTAACCTGTATCATATCACTCTCATTAACGTGTAAGTATCATATCACTCCCATTAACCTGTAAGTATCATATCACTCCCATTAACGTGTAAGTATCATATCACTCCCATGAACCTGTAAGTATCATATCACTCTCATTAACCTGTAAGTATCTATCATATCACTCTCATTAACCTGTAAGTATCATATCACTCTCATTAACCTGTAAGTATCATATCACTCTCATTGACCCGCAAGTATCATACCACTCTCATTAACTTTTAAATATCATATCACTTGCATAAACCTGTAAGTATCATACCACTCTCATTGACCTATAAAGTATACCACTTGCATAAACCTGTAAGTATCATACCACTCTCATTAACCTGTAAAGTATACCACTCGCATTAACCTGTAAGTATCATATCACTCTCATTAACCTGTGAAGTATACCACTCGCATTACCAATACATTATATCACTCTCATTAACCTGTAAAGTAGATCGCTCTCATTAAAAAAAGTAAACATTCCTCTTAATATCAAAGAACACTGAAGAATGCCATGGCGATCAGGATGTCTTATGTGTATATTTTGTTCTCTTCATAAAAAAACGTATTGTACTCTCATTTTTTTGGACACATCAAAAAATATATTATATTATTTGTTTTGAAGCTGCAAATTTCGAGGAAAACATTGCGACATCGATAAGCATTTCACAACTGTGATGACTGATTTTGGATTGTGCTACAGCTTTAACAGCGGTGAAGTACCTGGACTTGTTAATGAAGCTGGTAGATATTTTTTTCCCACTATATATTCACTGCTGGTATTCACTGCTGGTCCACTGCTGGACATTGCATTTAAAAGATATATCAGAAAATTTGGTATTAACTCACAGCATGCATCTACAGGACTTTTTGCTACAAAAAGATTTGTTCCTACAGTAACATTTGCTGTAAAATACTACCTTGGAGTAATTATAATTAATTACTTAATTAAGTAATTATAATTAATTATTCCAAGATACTACAGATCATAGTTTGCTTTAATTAGCGTTGATTAATGATGTAATAGGGTCTTCCACTTGATATATGTTTGGTGTTATCACAGGAGATTTCCCCAGAAATCTCGTGAAATATATTTTGAGAGATCTCTTTCAATGCCCTTGTAAAAGGTAGAAGTTAATAATTCCGTTACTGGCAGGGTGAACATTTGCTTTAATAACATTTGATGAATTCAACCAAATTATGGGTTCCTCGAATATGACTTTGCAGTTAAATAATTAGCAAACGATGTGAAAAAATAGCCTTAGGAAAAAAATGCATTAAAAAGTTGCAAAGGTTGGATTTGTTTTATTCGAATATAATTTTTTGATTAAGTAATAATAGATTAATATTCCAGCAACAAATGCTGTAGTTTTTGCAATATTGGAATGTTACCATCATAGCTGTGATATAACAGCAATATATACTTTTACTTCAGATGCATTGGAAGTTGCTGTAATTATACAGAAATATCTACTGATATTCTACAGTTACTTCTTACAGTGCACTCATCTGATCCATAGAAATAAAGATTTGAATATATAATGCTTTTAATTTTAATACAAACTAAAATATATACAATATTTATGAGCGTGGTTTTCATGATATATACTTTAGATTCCACACACCTTTATTTAGTATAAAAAGGAGCATAAGCTGCAAGTGCAGTTCGGACCTTCCCAGTTTGCTAGTAATGCCTTAAACACTGGGAGATCAATCACGCCCTTTTTATGTCATATACATGGTTATATATATGGATTATCATTGTGTACATACTTTAATACACTGTTTCCCTTCTTTATCCAATTTAGGGCACTTACCCTGAACCTAGTCTGGAAAGCAGTATTTGATGATCAATAGTACCAAATGCTGTTGAGAGGTCAAGTAGCAGTAGTATTATTACTAATGACTTTCTACTGTGTAGGCCATATCATTATGGACCTTGCGCAGTATTGTCTCAATATTTCATAAGGCCATTTACTTGTTGGTTTGCTACAGAATCAATCAGTGATTTATCTGTGATGAAGCATATTTAGCATTATACGCACGAAGTCTGACAACTCCAAATGTACATTAATGTACGTTAGGTCACAGTCACGATTTTGCAAATATTTGAACACTGGCAAAAGTTAAGAAGGGTTGGGAAATTCGATTTTTGTTGCACGTGTGCAAGATTTCATTAACGTAGATAAAAACATGGAAAAAGGTTAATAAACATTTTTTGCATTCGAGATATGTTTAATTATTCTAAATATATACATGATGTCCCCCAGACTCTGTGCGTGATGGTAGGTACATGTCATGCTCGTTTACTTATTTCTTGGAGTAATTATGAAACCAGAGCTGTAGATGACTGAATGTGAACCGTAACGTAAAGCTACACGTGACTCTTAACATGATATGTAGCATTTAACCATGAAGCTATATATACCCAACAACAATTGTATTCACTTTGAACGTGTGATACTTCAAAGCATTCATGAAATGAGGTTTTCAAACACTTTTTCCTTGCATAATATAAATGTTTATACCCCAAACTTTGCGGTCAAAAGTTGGTATCCATCACATTTCCCCTTCATAAATTTCTGTGCCATTTGAAAGTGGATGAGTCTTCTGCTAAAATACAAATCATCCACTGGACACTTTGTCGACAAACTTTGTTTAGCTGACTAGGGATTTTGTGCAAACATCCGCTTCGTAAAGTCTTGGGACACCTTTAGATTGGGACAATGGAGTGATATGGCTTTCAGAGCCCTGTTTGCCCATTAATATTTACCCAATGGTACAGACCTAACTTCCTGACGGACCACAATAGAGGTCACATGATTGTATACATGTGGCCACCTGGTGGTCAAAAGAGTACAGCCAGTACTTGGCACTTTCAGCAAAATACAATAACCATAGTCAATGTATTTTGGTTGATTTTAGTGAGATAGCTTGCTTGTATCACCGTTTTGTGGCCGCATATCATTTAAGCATACCCCAAACCTCTGTAAAATTGCTTGTGACCTCTGGTTTCATGAATGCCTTAATATTTAATTACACAATTCCGTTTCTTATATTCATGTATGTACAGGTTTTTGTTGAAACAAAACAAAAAAAAATAAAAAAATAGAATGATTTGTGGCTTGATCCACCACAGATGCTCTCAGATCGTGTTCTTATTCAAGCATTATGATCATTTACAACATTACTTTATTTCCTTTTATTTTATGTTTTAAAAGGGTCAGCAGGAGGATTAAATCTAGTGTTGAATGTTGAACAGTACGAGTATATGCGAGGGCCCCAAGATGATGCAGGAGTCAAGGTAGGTGCAAAATACTCCTCAAATATTCATGAGTTCTGTCTGTATAAACAACATTTTTCAGCACTGCTTAGGCTATGTCAGATCAAATAGAGGGCTGTCAGCGCGACCCAATGCTCTACTGTTTTCGAAGAGTGACCGGGGATCTTTCTTTTGCATTATCACATAGACATGATAACACAAACCACGGCCTTTGATAACCAGTCACTGGCTGGAGTAAGAAACAACTTAGTACCAGATTACCACCTTTAAATGTACATAGGAAAGTGGGATAACCGTCGTCAAGGGTATTTATGGGTGTTGGTAGTGAGAGTCCTCTGGTGGTAGATTTTCTGAGGGAACTACTTTCTTTTTATGCCAAAATGGAACGTTTTCAAAAAAGTACGGGAAAAATGCTCAACTGTCAAAAACAGTTCCTTTTCATTAAAACTTTCAAGTCATGAAATGACATTTTATGGTATTCATTTTTGTAATAAAATTATTGATTTATTATTTGAAAATCACAATGGAATTTCTTTGATTATATTGAAAGCTTCACATCTTTTTAACTCATAGAAAGTGGCATAGTAATGTGTCACTGCTCCAAAATTTATTTTGTCATGTCCAAATGTTAAAGGGAAAAAGTTCTGCAGATTGTGGGACCATAATAAAATGGATTTCCAACTTTGTAAAAGTGATCTTAACAATATTTACTGTGATCCTAGTGAAACAGATTTTCAATTTTGCAAAAACATTAAGAGAAAAATAGAGGTAAAGTACACACTTGATCATTTCACCTGCCTTCACATATCTGATTGCCAAACTTTTATTTCCAAATTATACAAATCAAAATGAGAAAATCTGTTTCACTAGGATCACAGTGAATTTTCTTCCCATTGAGATGAAATAAGCACAGCTAAAAACAAGCCTATTCCTGTTGTGTAATCTGCAGAACTTATTTGTTGTCTTCTTCATTTCTCATCAAAATTATCACCAAGGAAAATTAGGGCAATATACTATTTTGAAAGAAATATACTTGTAATCATACCTTAGTATGTAGTTCAAATATTGTAGTGTTTCAATATTGATTCATGTCATGAATGTTTTTAATTTAATAGGGAATGTATTTTTACACCGTAAATGTACCAATTCCCATTTTGGTAATTTACTCCTCTGCCACTAGGGGGCACTCACTACCAACACCGATAAATACCCTTAATGAAATTGAAGAACTATCATTCTATACAGGTGTATATAATTGAAATAACATCAATGATTTTAATTGGTTTCTAACTTTAATGACTTTGATTTCTTTCTAACTTCAGTAATTTTTTTTAAAGGGATTAGAGTTTATTTAGATTGTAGAAATAATCCACTTCTTTCACACAGATTTTACTACATAACCAGATAGAAATGCCCAAGATGCAGACACAGGGATTTGCCGTGGCTCCTGGCTATCATACCATGGTGGGAATAATGCAGACTAAGGTAACATTGATCCAAACTGTAGATAGTATATTCAATACATAACAGGATGAAATAGCAATATGTTGAACAACATTTCTCCAAGCACTTGAATCGAATGGGGGTCATGATAATGCTTCAAGACATATTGATGTTCTTAATATGCCATAGTCAATTATTTTCACATCAATGTTCCTTATGACAATACAACATTTTCAACATCTCATTCTCATTTCACCCAAACGGATTTTCCTCATAAAATAATATTTCAATTAGTTTGTAAGATATTGAAAACATTATTTTGAAAATATGAAGTTTCTACCACTGACAATATTGGACACCTCTAGGATGGGATCGTAGGTGAGTCTCCCAACACAACCACTGGTGATATTGGACACCTCCAAGATGGGATCGTAGGTGAGTCTCCCAACACAACCACTGGTAATATTGGACACCTCCAAGATGGGATCGTAGGTGAGTCTCCCAACACAACCACTGGTGATATTGGACACCTCCAAGATGGGATCGTAGGTGAGTCTCCCAATACAACCACTGGTAATATTGGACACCTCCAGGATGGGATCGTAGGTGAGTATCCCAACACAACCACTGGTGATATTGGACACCTCCAAGATGGGATCGTAGGTGAGTCTCCCAACACAACCACTGGTAATATTGGACACCTCCAAGATGGGATCGTAGGTGAGTATCCCAACACAACCACTGGTGATATTGGACACCTCCAGGATGGGAACATAGGTGAGTCTCCCAACACAACCACTGGTAGTATTGGACACCTCCAGGATGGGAACATAGGTGAGTCTCCCAACACAACCACTGGTAATATTGGACACCTCCAAGATGGGGTCGTAGGTGAGTCTCCCAACACAACCACTGGTGATATTGGACACCTCCAGGATGGGAACATAGGTGAGTCTCCCAACACAACCACTGGTAATATTGGACACCTCCAAGATGGGATCGAAGGATTTATCATATCATAAAATCCTGAGTCTAATATTTCCGGTTGTTTGCATCCAATCTTTTGGACTTCCCGTGCTGACCTGCATATTGCTTGTTTCAGTCAGTGTCTCTTGAACCACCTTACGGGAACTGTGATGAGTCGGCACCGCCAGTATCAAACTGTCAAATGTCATGCCAGTCCAGGAGGATAATTAAAACCTGCCAGTGCAGAACTGTATTTTTGGATCCGAGGATAGATGGTAAATCAATACAAACTTTATAAACAACAAAGCCTTAAAGGTATTGAATTATTCATTTATATAACTGATAATCTTCATTTTTTTATTGCTTTCAGGAGACATCGAAGCTTGTAATGTTACTCAGACATTTCTTTGTGCAACTGAAATGAATTGTAAGTATAGAATTGATATATATATATATATATATATATATATATATATATATATATATATATATATATATATATATATATATATATATATATATATATATATATATATATATATATATATATTCTGAATCACATTATACATAAAATATAATAAAAAGATGATCATAATTGTTTTTTAATAATTGTACTTATTTATATTGTAGTAGCTCCAAGGCAAGATGACGATAACTGTGACTGTGTGGTTCCCTGTGATCAGGCTAAATACCGACCTTCACTCTCCTATGCCAGGCTATCCAAGTTCAATGTCGATAGAATTGCATTAACAGATCCAAAGGAAAAAGAGGCAACAAGAAATAAATTTCACCATGCCCGTGAAACCTCTCAACAAGTCATAAAAGATATCTTTGAGCAAGACCAGAAACAGATTAAAGTTATAATAAGCATAATGAGTCAGTTCGAAGGTAATATGAACCGAGGCTTGGCATTGGTGAATGACACTAGCACCCTGGCCAAACAGGCTGGTCTTGTAGATCTCCTGCAGATGGGCCCCGCTGTCCTGAAAGAAGAATATGATTATTTTGCATATCTTCAAAATACTGTACGATTTAATAGAATAGAAAATGTAAGAAGAGGTTCATATGATATGTCTGCAATCACCGAACATTTAAATGAGATGGGCAGCATGTTGGATTTGAGAGGTGGTCAATCTGAAACATTAAACATGTTGAAGAGTTGTGTGGATGCCGGGCTTGATATTGATGTCCAGAGATTCAAAGATGCTATATTTTCAGACGGGGGGATCGGTTCTGTTTTTGAGGATCCTGTCTTTTCACCTGTTGTTGTTCCAGTCAGCACACCAAAAGACAAGTGCGAATCGATCCTAAGGGACAACATGCCCAAACTTGATGAATATACTTTGGATGACCTTATAAATCCCATCATTACATATATGAATAATTACCATATTTTCATAGAGGAAACCTTCACTAATACAACCGTTGACCCATTTTCATTCAGCTCCCACGAGAAATGTCTGGATGTGCTCAGTGATATGAAAAATCGGGTTATTGATCAAGAATTTCCTTTGTTAAAATCACTCGAGAATAACATGTATATAAGTGAAAGTCTGGATGACTTTGTCTCCAATATGTCGCTCATGATTAATTTATATTTATCGAGTAATGTGACATCCTACAATGAGACAATTAAAGCAGTAGACGTTTGCACGTGGCCTGGCGATTATCACTATTTTGGCTATAATGGCCCGGATACGACACTTTCAAACCATGATTCGGAATTATTTCGGAATATTGACAAAAATACCATCGTAGCAAGACAAGCAATGGCAACAGCAGAAACATTTTACAAGGAGCTTGCTAAATATGTAAAAGATCTTTATATTTTACTTCCAATAAAATTTGAACCGATTGTGAACGTTTTCAAAGAATTTCTCGAGAGAAGCATCACAAAGTCGCAACTGGAAACAATTTTGAGGAACATGTCTTTCGAGAGGAGTATGTTGGAAATAGAAGAGCAGACATCCAACATTGCGAAGACAGAGTCTTCCTTCTGGCTCAAGTTGAATGAAGTGAGGTTAAGTTGGGGAAATATATATAGGAGCATGATGCAGATGTATATTCCCAATGCAGGCTGGGATGAACTCTTCAATTCTCCGTTAATACAAAGCATTGTGATTCCCAGTCATCATCCTGTCCTAGACCAGAAGTTGAACAGATTAAATGTGGGTTTGGAAGCCACTGTGATTTCCATCATAGACCAGATATTTGATGAGTTTTCTTTGGAGATAAAACATTTCAGGCAAACTATATCCCAGACGGTGTCAGATCTTTCCATAGCATTAATAAAACTACAGGAAAATTTACAAACATATGCTTTGACAACAAGAATAGATGACAATTTTTTCATGTAAGATATCATTTTACTCTATTCTCACATGTGCATTTATGTGTTGTATATTGTACCGCAATTTATTTAATTTTACTTGGTATTAAATATATTTGCAGGGACAATTTTCTGAAGGTTGATATATATTATGAAGAGATGACTTATACACAGATAAGGCAACTTCCGGCCTTTGAGTTTCTGAGTCTTCTGGGTGAAATCGGAGGATTTATGGGACTTCTTCTAGGAGCAAGCGTACTCACTGTGTGTGAGATTCTGGATTATATTGTGCATTTGGTCATCTATATCAGCACTAAGGGCATGAAAAATAAAGCAAGTGTCCACGCAGGGAAGTACTGAAACACCGCAAAGGCCGACCAAAAACTACAGAGTAACCCAGTGCATGCCTCCTTAGAAGCCCGGGGGGGGGGGGGGGGGGGGGGGTACTCTCATAGTCAGCGTTACCGGGGAAGCTGGGCTAAATAGGGTCCTTTTCGCTGATATTTTTCCTAAGACGGGTTAAGATATTTTATCATTTTCCCTAAAACAGGGTACTGTTTTTCAAATTTCTCCCTAAAACAGGGATCACAATCCCCTTTTTCAAATCTCCTTCTTCTGCATCATCCCTAAATGAGGGTATCAAAAATTCAGCTTGTCCTAAATCAGGGTACCAAATTTCAGCTAGTCCTAAATCAGGGTACCAATAATGATAGAATATTTCCCTAAATCAGGCTCTGGGGTTTTCAGTTCCATCCCAGCCTCCGCGGGTTAAAATCATGAGAGTACCCCCCCCCCCCCCCCCCAGGCTCAGAAGTGAGCAGTTCTGGGTATCCAGTGCAATAGCGGCACAGACAAGAGCTACTCCAGTAGCAGTGGTGTAGCCAAGATTTTCTGAAGGGGGGGGGGGGGCTGAAATCTGGTTCAGCCCCCTGCTACAGCCTCCTAGTCCTTATCAGCCCCCTTCCTCCTTTGCAGCCCCAAAGTACTAGTAAACAAGAAAATGTGGTGATTCACATGTAACACGGATGAGTAAAAAAATTAACAAACTAACCAAAAGTGGGCAAAACTGTCAACAAACAGAACAAAAATTAAAATAAACAAAACAAAAATTACAACAAACAAAACAAAAATTAAAAACAAAAAAAAACACAAAATGAAATATCATCTTGATTCATCTTTTAAAATCATTTAATTTGGTATATGAACGATATTTTTAGCACAACTTTATGCAAAGATGTGTCTTTTCAAGCTCGATTACGTAAGTTGCCCTAATATCGCTCAGGCGCTAACCGCAAATCATCGATCAGACTTTTGCATTGTCATCTGACTTCTAATTGTCCGATTTACACCAAATTTGAACTAAACTTACTGATAATTCCTTGTTATATCGATTGGGAAGCATTTCCAAGCAATTAAAAAAGATAATTTTATGAAACGATGGGCGAACACGATTACATAGTTTTTAATGTTCTGCTTTGTCTACAGAACATCACACATGTATTCATACGCCGAATACTAGACTGGTCCCCTACCGAGTGTCCAGAACAAAGGGCGGCACCAGTCTAATCAATCGCAGGCACATGACGAACACTCCACAGTGGCGTCAATTGCTTTAACAATAATGACCACAGAAAAAACTGAATTACAACCCACAGGATACGACCGCATTTCCCATGATCGTACCAATCACAGAATAACACAGATAATTCCTATTTTTGACAATGATTGGCAATCATTGTCAAAAAAGGAACCATCTGTGTTACAAAATTTTTTTTTTTGTAACAGGGATGGTTCCTTTTTTGACAATGATTGCCGACAGGCAATCATTGTCAAAAATAGGAACTATCCGTGTTATTCTGTGATCGGTATGATCATGGGAAATGCGTAGTCATATCCTGTGGGTTGTAATTCGGTTTTTTCTGTGGTCATTATTGTTAAAGCAACTGACGCCACTGTGGAGTGTTCGTCGTGTGCATGCGTAAATTAGACTGGTGCCGCCCTAATTTCTTTACATTCGGTAGGGGACCAGTCTAGTATTCGGCGTATGAATACAAAAGAAAAGAAGTGCGTGATGTAAACAAAGCAGAACATTCAAAACTATGTCATCGTGTTCGCCCATCGTTTCATAAAATTATCTTTTTAAATTGCTTGAAAATGCTTCCCAATCGCTAGAACAAGGAATTGTCAGTAAGTTTAATTCAAATTTGGTGTAAATCGGACAATTAGAACAGAAATAACATGCAAAAGTCTGATCGATGATTTGCGGTTAGCGCCTGAGCGATAATATAGCAACTTACGCAATCAAACCTGAAAAAACACATCTTTGCATACAGTAGTGCTAAAAAAATCGTTCATATACCAAATTAAATGTTTTCAAAAGAAAAATAAAGATAATTTCAACTGCCCCATCAGTTTGCAATAATTATTTCATTTTGTGTTTTTTTTTTGTTTTGTGTTGTAATTTTTGTTTTGTTTATTTTAATTTTGTTTTGTTTGTTGTAATTTTTGTTTCGTTTATTTTAATTTTTGTTCTGTTTGTTGTGAATTTTGGTTTGTTATATTTTTTTCCCATCCGTGTTACATGTGGATCACCACTTTTTCTTGTTTAATGTTGGGGGGGGGGGGGTCTGTAGCCCCCTCAGCCTACTCTTTGGATAACATTAAATACAGAAAATATAAATACTTGATAATAATCACCAGCTGCAAAAACTCGTTTTAACGGCAGTTGAAACGGGTTCAGTTTTGACATTTAAACGGGTTTACCACAGTTTTTGCAGCTGGCTACTTTTT
The DNA here is from genome assembly GCA_949316495.1 of Amphiduros pacificus. Taxonomy (NCBI): domain Eukaryota; kingdom Metazoa; phylum Annelida; class Polychaeta; order Phyllodocida; family Hesionidae; genus Amphiduros; species Amphiduros pacificus. The sequence continues at coordinate 46,979,028 of OX439002.1, read as the reverse complement.
ACTTCACTAGAGCTCAATCAACTCCACCAAACTTTTCTTTGCTTGTAATTGGTAGAGACCATGGACGTTCGACAAACCCCTCCAGATCACCTGTCTGGGCTTTGCCGATTGGTGATTGGAGAACACTACTACTCCAGCTGCAGGAGTGACACCTAGAAGTTCAGAATTTCTGAAAAAGATTGTATACCTTTTATTTTATTATCAGAAAAACTTATTTCGGTAAGATATCCGTCCCACGCACTGGAGTTGGAATCTCCGCAAAATACAGATACAGACATTTGCACAATTCTTCATTCTTCAATCAAAATAGTTGTTATGGTACCCTAGTATGCATTATGAAAAATGATTTATTACTTATAAACATAGAAGCCTCTCATTTTAGCACTGTGTATTTTTCATTCATATTTTTTCCATCGAATTCACGTTTGAGGAATGATTTAGGGGATTGTTGGTTTCTACAAACATTCCCAGGATATTAAACAAACAAACATTCCCTACTAGTCATGGCATCCACTCCCTAAATAACAAGCCGTTCCAAAGAGATTTTTTCTTGTCATTTTTTATTTTCATTTTACACATTTGAGAGCACATAGGGGCAGTTTTTAGGTCGTGGAGTACTTCAGTAAAAAAAATCAGATTTTTAAATTTCCTGGCTTTTTCATAAAAATGCACTGTTTTCTTCTGAATCATGATGGGACACTTGTTAAAAGTGCACTACAAGGTTACCTTACATATTTCTGAAGATGACTGCATTGCCAGTGTAACATTTAAAGTTTTATATTGCTTGAAACATCCAGCAGGAAAAAAATGAAGCATCGAGTGGAAACCTCTCAATGTTTGAAATTATGAAAAGACCTGAAAACATCACCAGATAAAACACCCCTAAAGCAGTGAAAAACCACTCCCCACAATACACAAAAAGTGGAGGGTGAAATGTAGTCACGTGGTCTAAACCAGTCTTAACATTGGCGGCCATTTCAATTCTGAAGAAGCTGAAATTCTTGTCCATTTAAAAGTGTGATAACTGACTTAAAACAGAATAAAATGATTGTTTTACAACTGGATATTGCAGAAAACAGATTATACTTTGCAAACAGCCAGGCCATGTAAGCAGTGAGTACATAACTACGACACCTGCAGTGCGTGTTTACCACGCGCAGCCCAGTGGGTTGCGCTAGGGCAGATGAAATTTGACGATCTCTCTCTAGCCGTGAATTGGCCGCCGGACCCAAAAAAAACAAAAGGCAAATTCACTGCTAGAGATACTCGAGCTAATTCCCTACATATGAATAAGACTTATACAAACTGCATTTTTCAGGATTTCTTTTGTCTTGGCGTATATTTTCAAACGATCATAAATGCAATTTCTAGTTTTCATTTTTAAGCATTAAAGTAATGTTAATTGAGTGAGTATTTCATGGAAAAATGATGTGTCAAGATGCTCTTATTTTAAAATTTTGGAAGGATCTGCATAATAAATGAATTATTGAAATAACTTTGATACGTGTGTTGGAATAGAATGATTGGTCGCAAAATACATCTTTTTGAGATGTTTGTAACAAAGCGATTTCGATATATTAAAGATGTAAATCAGATTTTTTTCAAACACCTTTTCTTCACATAATATAAATGTTTGGCTTACAGAAGCCTGATTGTCCATTTTTTTTTTCCATTGGCACAGATATATTGTGGACCGCTACCGTGGTCACATACTTGTGCTCCTATGAGCACATGACAATTCTTGAAGCTGTACTTCTGATATCAGGAAAAAAGCTCGTTAACACAATAATTCTTGAAGCTGTACTTCTGATATCAGGAAAAAAGCTCGTTTGTACCACACTTTTATCACCTCATATCATTTAAACATACTCCAAAAATTTCCTGTGACCTCCGTGATTTCATGAAATTTTAATAAGATAGTATTCCCACATTTCACATTTGAACTTTATTGACCAAGACATGACTCTGATGGTACTCTTTTCAAATACGATTGTATTTGTGGTTTTTATGGATGTGATGTGATATCAGTGACAAGGAGGCATTATTGCTCCACGTAAATATATAGCAAATAGGTTTTAGATGTTTCAAACAGAGAAATGATGTTTTTTTCCTGGAAGTATCTTCCTTCAATGTTGGCTGGAGTAAATACCTTCAAGAGTTTCAAGCATCTACTTACGTGACTCATGGTGAGGTTTATGTGATAACATTTTGAATTTTTGGAAATAACAAATTAAGCTATCTTGCGAAAGAATTGAATTCCCAAAGCTTATGGAATTATATTCAATCACAGACAATATATATACACACAACATTTAAATGTGATACAATAAAAAACTATGCCAGGTCACTTTATCGATTGTGTTATTTCGAAGTTCGAAGTTCAAACCAATTTTACGTTCTCCTCAAATGTGAAAAAAATATGTTATTTGTGTATTAGCGTTGCATAACCTGACGCATAATGACGTACTCAAACATTCTCATTCTCAATCTCTTCTTACATCTCACATATATGATTTGTCTATAGGAAATGTTGAGGTGACATAATGTTCACATGTCTAAATTATTGTGGATAACTAGAGGGAGCCACTGAACCAGAACTGAATCTATGAGAGAGAAGCACATTCCATTACTTCACACCAGATGGAGTATCGTGGGTTAAATATTTTAAAATATTTTTTCTTTATCATCAATTTGTTATCGAAACAGGATATAGTAACTGTATGATAGAATTAGATTAATGTTCGAGCCAATAATATTTTTGCAGGTTATGACTTTTCTTTATAAGTATAATAACATATTTCTCCGAATGTATCAAGAAGGGCTTTACAATTTTTCCTTAACAGTACCTTATCTCAATTTCTTGCTTTGGCTTATAGAGGCAAATAAAATCTAGTGTGTGATCGTTTGTCCTTACCGTTTATCAAAGAGAATGCAACCCAGATATAAGACATTTCCCATATAATCCTGCCTCAAGTGAGGCTTTAGGATGCAGACTTGTGTAGTTTGTACTCTTCTCAGGTTTCTTCAAACTTAATAGAAAGATATTATAGGACAGAGAATGCTATGATCAAATGGGTTTATATACTACATTAAACAAAATGTGATGCGTTATTTCACGGAAAGCCTAAACACATTGTAAATTCTACCACATTGCAATTTCTACCAAAAGAAATCATTTGTTATGTCAGCTGTATTAATCCGTATATGGGGTTTGAGATTATTATTTCTAATCCAAGCAAAATTTCCTTAGAAATATGAATAACACATGATTTGATGTAGTAACATAAACCTTTGTCCATTTAATCTGATTCTGCAACTGTGAAATGGAATGTTCTTGTTCAGAAAATATAGCTATGTTGATTCTACAGAAGATAATTGTGTGAATGGAGATGTCTTCATATGGGCCACGTGCTGCAAAATGCACCACTTTGTGTTGATATTTTCTTGTATTTCCAAGCTTTTGCATTACTAGTGGTTGGTCTTCTGCTATCATAAGTGTTGACTATGGGAGTGGAACCAGCCTGTCCCCATTGTAAGCTAATATTCTGCTCACATTGGCTTTTGTCTTCTCAAATTGCCTGAGGTGGAATAACGCGACCTATTCACAACAAACCGGAAGTCCATACATTCTCCTATTTGGAAAGTTAAATCTGCAGTAGACAACGACCTTCCAAAAACATTTTATACATTGTAGTGTCTAGTGACATTGATTTCTTCTCCAACATGCAATTGATAATATAATTCAAAACATTGTGTAATCCAATGATAAATTGATGATTAATCATATGACCATACATAACTAAGAAATCTGGAAGGCGTGACTCATTTGATATATTTTCACAATATCCAATCAACAACAAGATCTAGAGGGTTAATCTCTGAAGAGCGCTACTCCATTTTTTCCCTTTTGATACATAAACGAATTGTTTAATTGTTTTGTTTCATCTATAATTCATTTCTATAAATTATATTATGAAGTGCTATTTTGTAAGTGGAGGACTCGACGGCACCATATAATGATATAAGAAACTGCTCCATTCCTTCATTTTAAGAAGAAGGCAATGCATTCCAATATTCTCCACAATCCACTAAAAACAGGGGATTAAAGTACACATTTTATGATAAAGATATTGAAATTATTGCTGGTAATGATGAAGGTTAAGCATAAAGGTCACGCTGACCTTTACGCCTGAGGATTTCTCGACCGGCATAAAATCCGAGATTGTACCTGATCTCTACATATTTTTGTGACCTGTGGTTTAGTAAATGTTATCTACAGTTCCATCTGATCGGTACATATGTGACTCATAATTGTAAATAAAAAGAAACATGTTATTTAACATATAATCTAGTGACACCAATCGCTTCCTTTTCAATACGACGTTGTTTATTAGGAAAGTTTGCAAACATGTTGATTTGCCAAATATGAAGTAAATCACATTAACCAATTACAAGACATGCCTATCCTGACAGCTTGCGATGCTATCAGTGTTCTGAGATGAGACACACTTCCCTAATTGTTACTTGTTATTAAACTTATGCTGAGGGTTAATGGAAATTGCTAATTTGTTTCTGCAATCCCAAAACAATTTCTCTGCCATCATTGACTGATATATCCTCATGTAAAATCAAGTTTTCAAATAAGGCCCTTTTAATGATATTCCCATGGCAATGTCTTGTATTATGACTTCCCAAATTAAGATACCCATTTGTGTTCCTCGTTGATTGCTATCTGATAGGACGTGCCAAGACTCCTTCTGGTCGTCACCAATGAAACTAAAATAGAGGCAATCACACAATTATAAGACGTTAATATTTGGAAATACCATCTACAATGATTACAATAAGTAAATGTCTCCTATTGAAACACTTGTTTGTATTATTGCCATCCTTTATATTGTCACTTAGCTTATCGATAATTCTTATATAGAAATATATGTCAGCCTTTCAACGTTAGGCAAATTACCACTGGAGGGCCGGGTTTATTTGCAAATCAAAGGTACAGTACGTGAGAGAGATATATATTATACATCTCACTGAGTATCAATGACAAATCAAGGAAAATGCGATCTGGACTGAGCGCTCGGTGAGAGTAGCCAGTATAAGAGAGGTAGTTAAGAGGGGGGACATAACATGACAACTGCATTAATGGGGCAGATCACAGGCCACCAGCAGGGTTTCTCATATCTACAACATTGCCCTCACATTCCTCAACAGTCCTTGTAGGTTTCCTTGCAGGTTAGAAATCTAATGTTTTAAAGAGTCTATACTTCAAGGATGGACAATTAATCATTCAAAGGGGCAGGGGTGTAGAAGAAAGAAAATATTCAAATGCACCTCCTGCTCGTATCATTTTCTGGAACTTTTAATAATAGGGATTGGATTATTCTACCTATATTTTCTCCTCACTATTAAAGTTCTTAATAATTTACATGTTACCAATCTCCTCAATGCCCCCCAAAAGGCTGGTGGCCCATCACACAAATGATTTGCCTGGTCACATGTGATGTCATTTAAATGTGCAGTGTTTCCCTGTTTGAATAATATTGAGTTGATTCGTGTAGTTTTTCCTGTGAAATTGGTATCGTACAATGTGATAGCCTCAATACAATCTTCATCAACATCATTCTCTTTCCTGCCGACATGACCAATTTATACTTGTTTATTATTGTCTGGACTGATTGATAAATTTAACCCCTTGTCATTGCCTTCTCACAGTTTACACCAAACAGAGGGTTAACTTAATCAGCAAATGCCCTATACAAAGTTAGTTTTATAGTTATGTCAGGGAATTTTAAAGCCTGAAAACAAGGCCTGAGCATTTGGCAGACATTTGTCTTATGACATTATCAGAGAGAGAATTTCTGAAGTTTGAAAACCAAGGCTAGATCAATTGGCAGTTATAAGTTGTACAAGGTTATTATATGACTTACAGGATTTCCAATGGGAGTGATGAGTTCATGCTAGGCTGATTATTTTTTTTAATTACCAAAGCTTTTTATGATTCCGCCAACTTCATTCTATTTAAAAGTGGGTGGTAAAAAACTCACCGAGCTCACCAAGTTATTTGTAATATGTTGCAGTAGAAGTAGAAAACATAAGTATATATCATATGAAAATAATAGTGGGGGAGCCAGATTGACAAAAAGCCATTATTTGGAGCATGGAGCGTTGAGAATCCGGGCGGTCTATAAAAAAATGTGGTATTGCAATTCACGATCTGGCTCCCCCACTATAAGTAAATATCATATCTATTATGAATATCTTACATATCTTACTGGACAAGTGTGCCAAATATGCAGATGCTTGTACATTATATATTATGCTATGATTTCAACATGGTTAGGAACGCTTAAATTAGAGAGTTATGAATTATCACACAGAGAAAATTGACCTATCTGTTGCACAGCACAAAAAGGAATGATTTAATTAATGAAACAAACTGAAGCTTTACAATGAAAACGGGATGTAAAACGACTATGCTTAATCTAAATATTCTTTTAAAACTCAGATAAGCCTCTGATAGGATACACTAGCATGCATATTGCTGGTCGTGCAGGGTCGAGTTAATCAAGAGATGAGATTTATAGATTGTTGTTGTCATTTAAGGTATCACGATGATGGTTCATAAGCTATCCTATGTGACTGTCCTATCGGGGCATCTCCCACACAATCCAACGTTAATCATCTCTTTGTTCACATAAATCAGTAGACCGCACTAAATAATTTCTTGGTGGTTATGTGAGTAATAAGTCTATAAATAACAGAAAGGTCCTTTTGCTGAGTCTCGCCACTAACCAGCCCTAACCCAAAAGAAATCAGCGCCATGTTTTATTACCTACAGACTGGATTTATCGTGCAAGCGTTGTTATCACGTTTGAATACTGCGAAGGAGGTTACCGAGGCGTTTGGCTGTGGGGTCTTGAGGACAGGCCACCGTGCTTCATAAAAAGTAGACCCCGTCGCATCTTGTGGCGTCTCTTACTGTAACTCAATTATGTGAAGAAGCAAGTTCTCCGGTCACGAACTATAAAACAGAGAAATAGAGTGACTCGTTTGGTGATTTGAAATCGATAATACACTCAGGGATGAGGATTACAAGAAATATAGGTAGACATTTTAAGTACTGTTACTAGATATGATTTCCAACCATAAAAGACATAAAGATCATAATGTGAATCGAGATATGACGTGAGTATTTATAAACAATAAAGAGGTAACTGATGTCTCTGACCCAATGAGTTTATCCAGACGAAAACGCAGTCTTTGTGAGAACCCCACAGACTATTCGTGGTCCATGAATAAATGACAACATAAAGGTACAAATCAAATAGTTCTGACAACACTGGACGTAACAATGATTTAATGGGGAGCTAATACCCATAATTCATTAGAATTATCTTCGGGTATTGGAGTTATCTGCAGGCATATACTTGTTCATCCCAGTCATGCTTGTTGTACCTCGCACGACCCACTCATTATCTATCCTGACTTTTACACCTAACAGTCACCAGCGCTTGACACTTTACATGTCCCTTGATACCGGACCATTGCCGGCTTGCATGCTTCCTTTCTTGCTACAAATAGCTCCATTGCCATTTCCCAGTATACATCTATATTAAGATAAATCATTGACCGAAGTACGTTACATATAAACTTCCTCTAAATAATGAAATAGCCATCAAAGAATTTATGAGACCTGTATAAGACTTTTCTCCATTTCCCATTACCCAGATCGGCACTTGATACTCACTATCTGGATATTGACTCATCATGCCCAAACTTAATATTGATCACCTATTGACTCGTTCCGATTCGTGCAATCAGTGTTGAACACCGCCACAGTTAAGATTTGACTCTTATACTTTTGCTTGACATTTACTCTTGGAACAATGACCCACACTTACCACTGTCTTGTACCCAGTGATTGACACTTACCACTGCCTTGTACCCGGTGTTTGATATTAACCACTGTCTTGTACCCAGTGTTTGGCACTTACCACTATCTCACAATCAGTGATTGACACTTACCACTATCTTGTGCCCAGTGTTTGGCACTTACCACTGCCTCGCAACCACTGTTTAATATGTAACAACTTTAAACCCATGTTTGTAACATTTGAAGCTGGTACTGAAGTTTGTGATGAAAACTTGGCTGGCATGGTGAGAGAGTCTGACCGTGACCAATGTGTGGTTATATGATCGATTGATCTGTCCTCAGCTGCTTATGTGATCACCTACATGTGTCAGTGATCTATCGACCAGAAGATGCTCTGGGGCTGAGAAAACACCACAAGTACCTTTATTTGGCATGTGGAAATCTCAGCGCTGTCTCCACAGAAACACAAGAGATTGGTCTGCTGGCTTAAGAAACAGAATATAGGATAGATTTACAAGTTTAGGGGTTAACACGGGGTAGATATAATCACCCTAAATTATGCAGGGGAATAAAAAGTCAAGGAACCAAAAGGTTGTGTTTTTCATTGCCTCCCTACTCTATTTTGGAGTAAAACAAAACATTGGAGGTTACAGCGAATTACTCTACACATACATCCATTGGTGAGTGAGTGGAGAGAGTTACTCTATACAAGTCTCCAGTGGGTGGAGTGAGTCACTCTATACAAGTCTCCAGTGGGTGGAGTGAGTCACTCTATACAAGTCTCCAGTGGGTGGAGTGAGTCACTCTATACAAGTCTCCAGTGGGTGGAGTGAGTTACTCTATACAAGTCTCCAGTGGGTGGAATGAGTTAATCTATACAAGTCTCCAGTGGGCGGAGTCAGTTAATCCATACAAGTCTCCAGTGGGTGGAGTGAGTTACTCTATACAAGTCTCCAGTGGGTATAGTGAGTTAATCTATACAAGTCTCCAGTGGGCGGAGTGAGTTAATCTATACAAGTCTCCAGTGGGCGGAGTGAGTTAATCTATACCAGTCTCCAGTGGGTATAGTGAGTTAATCTATACAAGTCTCCAGTGAGTGGAGATAGTTACTCTATACAAGTCTCCAGTGGGTATAGTGAGTTAATCTATACAAGTCTCCAGTGGGTGGAGTGAGTCACTCTATACAAGTCTCCAGTGGGTATAGTGAGTTAATCTATACAAGTATCCAGTGGGTGGAGTGAGTTAATCTATACAAGTCTCCAGTGGGCGGAGTGAGTTAATCTATACAAGTCTCCAGTGGATGGAGTGAGTAACTCTATACAAGTCTCCAAGTGCTGGAGTGAGTTAATCTATACAAGTTTCCAGTGGGCGGAGTGAGTTAATCTATACAAGTCTCCAGTGGGTATAGTGAGTTACTCTATACAAGTCTCCAGTGGGTATAGTGTGTTACTCTATACAAGTCTCCATTGGGTATAGTGAGTTACTCTATACAAGTCTCCAAGTGCTGGAGTGAGTTAGTCTATACAAGTCTCCAGGTGTAAAACAAAGTTACTCCACACAGGTTAAGCAAAATTTATCACTGACAAAATACTGAGAAATTGGATAAATTTACGTTTAATTTACAACCATATTTACCTATAATAAAGAGAATAAATCTCACACAAATCTTAAATTGACCATGGTGATATCCACAGTTCGTTCGACACAGAAACTGAAAGGGTTAACATTCTTTCCAACCGGAATAAATGTCATTTTGACAAGAGATGTCTTTTGTTTCTAAGTATGTTGAATGCGAGTCACTTTTCAGTGTCTACCACGGCAAAGGGGTCGAAGATAACCACAGACTCGTGTTTTTTGCGTATATTACCCGCATTATTTGGCCTCTCGGGTGTATACAAGGGACGCAGGGCAGTAATACGGGCAGCGCTTGTCTTATTGGCTCCTCCGAGGGTGATCCGTCTACGATAAGGCAAGTCCGCCTTTGCAGCCTCTCATTGACTCCAGTGGAAAGTAGTTCGCCCGTCTCTCAGCTGTTGGTAGAGCCTCTTCTCTTGCTGTGGTAACATACAATCTTAAGAGGGTTCTGAGACCAATAATTACTTCAAATGTGAGCGATATTAGAGCCATTTTCAGGTCCCAGCTGAGCGTTTGCAACACAACGTCGCCTCGTTTGTGTGACGTTCTCTGTGATCTCAGATGTCTTTATTGTTCTTGAAGTGGAGAATTGCTGTGATTTTGGCGCACCTAGAATGGTTAGCTATCTCTCACTTCGCAAAGAATTAGACATTTGATCCTTGAAGCTAAAAGTATAGCTTGCACAACGTCAAGTCACATTGGTGTCAGAACTCTAAAGGCATCACAACAGTCTGCGTGCAAGCAAAGGCATTTCTTCCTGGGGTTACATGCCAAAAAACATGAGCAGCATTTGAGGGCAAATATTCTTGATATTTTTTGAGAAGTTGTTTCAATATTTACCTGAGTTGTTGACACGTGCAGATCTAAATTAGCACCAGGGTTGGTTTTCTCTCCAGCATGTGGTCACAGTCTCAAGTTAAGTTTTTTTTTCTAACTTTACCTCTACTTTTTTCACATCCACCAACCACCTCTTTGCAACCTGGAAAGCAGTGACCCTGTCCAACATGAGTTGTGTTTTTGAAATATGGCGCGGTACATTTGTGATCCATGGCGGCATGATTACCATGAGCTGTGTAGGGCCCATCAGTGAAGTCCCCCAGTTCCCCCAGAAAGCCCCTAATACCCTCAGAACGCTGCTTTATAGCCATTTATTGATAGTCTGTGAAAAACTGGGGAATAATTTCACTGAATGATTTGTTGTGGTGCACTATGGTCTGCTATCTGCTCCAGCACAAGGGGTGGACTGACATGCTGGTCACAAATACAAAGGACAAAATACTTCACTCTGATTCGCGGTACTGGTAAATACCATGCATATAGAATCTGCCTATGGAATGATATGCCTTGTCATATTGATCATGTCAGAATGCCGAGCCACTTTGCCTCTCAGCTTAAAGTGTGTTCTTCCTCAGTTTGACACGGTTATGAAGTGCTTTGTCCGCGGGCAAACTACAAATGGTTAAGGATAAGATTGTATTTGTGTTTGAAGAATTTTGGTTCAGCGTGGAGGTCCCCCTATGTAAGTGCGGTGACAATGTGGTGGCTTGCGGCGGCCCACCCTCTCTTCTGTCCGGGGCGCACCTACAGACATGGCGCGTTTGTCTGGCGGGCTCATGATGGCATTAATCAGCCGTCTTGTAGCGATAAGCCACCTAATCCAGCCACTACAACAAGACGGGGTCTGCTTATACTGACCCCCACGCTGCTTCCATCGTCCTTATTACAAGCCAAACACTGGTGCGGCCATCGCCTACTTTTTACTCAGTGACCGCAAGGACCATGAATCAGGGAGTTTGGCCAGACACGCCAGCATCAATCGTAAAAGCCTTCTAAGTCTTCAAGGGGCCACTGATGTTCATACCTTTAAGAAACACCCTGTGATTTTGCAATTAATATCTTATACAAGATTACTGTAGAACAATAGACTATAGATCATAAATCTTTCAGTAAATGCCTATTTTCATATCTCTTCTTTTTTTTATCTTATACTTTCAAAGGTCAATATTTCTTATGGAAAACTAAATCTCCGTATTGCTTGTTTAAGAAAACCCAACTGCCATGCAAAAAAATTGTCATAAAACTTGAACTGACACTTAGGAAACTTTACATCATGATTATTTTCGACATAAAAATGATAAGAGTAAAGATTTGTAAAAGTAAAAATATAAATATCGCTCTATAGAAAAATATGATAAATAGTAATGTGCAAATATTCTATATCTAATTCCAAAGGAATGTTTAAAGAAAGAAAGATATTTATTGGGGAAACCTTAAAGAAATTTGAAAATTATCATGGCGTTGGCACTCATGTGGAATCCTTCTGCATGGTTTGGTTTGCTGATGCGGTTGTCTATGATGATACGAGCTCATGGCTACCGAAAACCACCAACCTTTATCTGCTTTTTTATATTGTGGTAACCACTCATGTGTCTTTATTTCTCTTTGTACAGCAGTGATGTCATTTTGTCTTGTATACGTATAACAACATATCAGAGCCCCTTTAGGGGGGGAAGGAGGGGTGTCTGTATCATACCTGCCACTTGTATGCATAGCAACAGCAACATTTCTGGTTTACATCAACTTGTAAAGTTCACATGTGTCACCTGCGCAGCCATTTGTCTGTGCCCAGGTGTTGTGCCTGCTTCGGACCATGGCATGAAGGGGGGAAGGCAAAGCCGTGTCTGGTTCCTGCATGTCCACACCTCATTGATGTAACACAGGTGCTGGCCTAGCCTCCATGCTCCAGACTCTGCCACCAGGCATTGTCCACAGTCATCCAGTCGGAGATGCCCACCTGATAGCTACCACCTCTCAGGCTTGCCACTTGGAGTATAGTAGAGAAAAGGTCTCGCCCAGGGGACCTCCGGGTGCTCCAGTGATCAGGATGTCCAATGGGTGGCCATAGAGGCGGGCCTGCTGATCAGATACCACCTAGCTGCTCTGTGCTCACCAGTTATGAAGCTCCTCTCAGCACAATGTGGCCCATCAACTCCTCAAAGACACCTCTATGTGGCGGGCAGGGTGATCACGTGGGAGGGGTGAGGGTGTCTGGGTGTGTGTCAGCATCCTACATCATCATGTATGCCCATCAGGACAAGACAACTTGCACACGCATCTCTCTTGTAGTTCCCATTGTGCCAAAGTGAGAGGGGACTTGCCTTGTGTTGTAAGTGTCCCCCGTACCACGGTGCACCACTGCGGGCTTTACCGGTGCCACTCCCCCGTCTTCCTGCTGCTGTCTCGGCTGCCTGTATACTTACTCTACAAGACCACCACAATCTCACAGCTCCGTCCTTCAGGCGCATGGGGCACATACACACAACTTTTTCTCCGCCGTCTTTTAAAATCCGAGAAAGTGTGATTATTAGTATCTGTTAAGTTTGCGAGTCTGTGGAGTTTACCGCCAAGATGTTGAACCACCGGGGAAGATACAACGGTAAAAGTCCCGAGGAGATCCCCCTTACCACGGTGAGGACAATGTCCGGGGACAGCGAGGGGACCGATGAGGACAGCTCACCCAGACATGTCCCTCATAAGGACAAAAAGTGGCGCTGGAGTTCCAGGTAGGCTTCCTTTCCATGCATGAAGACCATTTGTCTTGACTCTTTGCCCCTCCCCACTCTAGTCTAGATTACTAGATACACATCTACTTTGACATTATGAATGAGCCAAAGTGCAAGTGGTAACTGCTAGAGCTGTGTTTTCCTCTGCTACTATTTTATCTGCATCAATCTTTTAGGGCATTCTTTACTAGCACTTTCTGCTACAAGAGACCTGTGATTGTGTATATTATGATACTTAACTGCTTGAAGGCGTCTTTCACTATTATCTGTGAATGGCTTTATTGGTCATTTGGTATCTGTTTGACAACTGTTTCCTTACATAACACCACCCGGGAAATATGAGGCTGGCTTTTGTTTCTGGCAGATGCACAGTTCTCATGAACAAGCGCCATAAAGCTCATATAGATAAGCGCTGTGATTCCTGTCTGGAGGCTCAAAGGAGCCATGGCTGCGAATAAAAAAGTCTCTAGTCATTTGGACTAACAAAGCCGGGGCAATTCATCAAAACACACTGTGTCCATGTATCTGTAGATATGGTCTTCCGCTGCGTGGCTTGTTTAAAGTTGCATTTCGCCCGTGACATGTCCCTCGCGTCCCGAGAGTAGTCCACATTAAAGACGCGACAAGACACAGTCATCTTTCACAGATGGTGTTCCGTGCCTCCATCCAAAGACGGAATCACGCTTATTACAATTGCAGGCACGGAGTTTGGCGTCCGTAGTTTGGTGTTCGTGCGCGGTTTGCCTCAGCACAGCCATATCCCTCCGCAGTCAGGCAGGAAATGCGATTTGCCTTCCCTTTATTGGACAAACAGCTCGGATCTCCGTATCAAACAAGTGATCACATCTGACCCATCAGCACTTTCTCCATTAACATTAGCCAAAGACACCAGTCGATAATTTCCTCACACAGAACAAAAGTCCTTCTCAAATACATAAACTGACAAAGGGCATGTCCATGGTGGAACTGACAAAGGGCATGTCCATGGAGGAACTGACAAAGGGCATGCAAATGGCATATCTAAAGAGGGCTTTATGAATTACATATAAAGGAGAAGTTAATGACATCTACATGTAAAGTTTAATCACTTAGATACCCAAGATTCTTCTCAAATACTTTTTGAATAAAGAAAATGATATTTTAGAGGGAAATGTAGTTTAACTGTTTAAGGAACAGAAAAGAAAAGACATTCCCTCCATCATATATTAATGCCAAAATGTTTTTCATGTAGATGTGATCATAAATGATGTTGTTTGATATTTGAGTGGAGTGACCTAATCGGCTTCATTACCGTACCACATTACAAAAGATGTTCTCTTAAATCCTCAGATTGTTTCCTTCTTCAATCTGTCATACATTGGCGGTTATTACAATGTTCCCCACAGATCGAACTCTATAAATGTGTCCTCCGAACAACTCCAGGTAGCAATGATTCCAAGACATAATTCTGCTGTTGACTTTTTCCATTAACTCCATGTAACATGACAGCGCCACCTGGTGTTCATCTTCCAACATATTATCTTTGCCCAAACGATTTGTACCTGGTACATCTCCACTGCTTGAATAAACACACAGCATAGCTTACTGATATCTTCTCCTATCAGGTATAAAGACCAACTTCCCAGATTTCAAAGAAAAGCGTGTATTGCAAAGCATATCTGATTTAGTAGGGGTTTCTCTACCTGAGTGCGATATGTATTTGCTTGTATAGCAATCAGAGATAAGCTTAATGTGCTGAGGAACACAGTAAAACAATACAAGGAGGAAATTCAGAACAATAGTCAGAGTACAAGCACGATGCACCAACCAGAGGGCACATGCTGCGTGCGCAACATAAGAAAGGTCATTAATCGTTCTGACCTGGACAGGAGCTTGGGGAAATTCACCAAATGTTTTACCCGCAATGTCTAGATATCCAAGGTTCATCATTAAAGTGTCATATAATTAAACTATCATTGGAGTGTCATATAATTAAACTGTGGAGATCTTTGCTTTAAGGTTTTAAATCAATTCTTAAACATGAACAGATTTTGATAGTTTTCATAACGTCAAGAAAAAGATAAGCACTCCATGGTGACCCAAAGGTCGTTGTTTTTAAGTAGTGGGAACGTCGTGACAGGGACGTGCATGCGCTATGCCAACTTTGTTATTTCATTTTTGTGAACAATTTTCAGTCACACATCATGCGACTCCACAACGTTTTGTTGAATAGTTCTACGTATTTCTGGTATGTCACGGACATAACTAAACAACACATATCTGGTGAACAGGATTAATATAGTTTGATCTTGTAAATAAAATGTTGTACATATAATTAAACATGCAAAGCGGACATCATACAGGTCTGTAATTGTCATTTATTGAAATGTTTAAAGCATATCAATGAGGGAGTTCATGTTTATGTGAGTTTTTTTCTATTTTGTTTGGGATATCCAGCATGATGCCTCAAGGTGGCGCTAAGAATCCACAACCTGCATGTAAATCGTGCGGTGTATCACGCCTGTTGTACATATAATTAAACATGCAAGTGAGAAAAGGGCCGAAGGAAGATTAAGATAGAATATCCCTTTCCAACTTGGTAGAGAAAATACCTAAAATTTGATTCGGAAACATGATGACTTCTTCGCCCAAATCCTTGACGGTTCATCCTTTTCTTGAGAAAAAATACATATACATATGAAAGTAAAAACGTTTGTTTACATTCTGCATGTAAATCGTGCGGTGTATCACAGTTGTGCATGTCCTGGTACAAGAAGAACATTGCTATTGATATATCCCAGCTCGCCATAGTAACTAATGCTTACGGATAAGAAACATCAGTTCACCAAAGCGGACATCATACAGGTCTGTAATTGTCATTTATTGAAATGTTTAAAGCATATCAATGAGGAAAGTTCTTGTTTATGTGAGTTTTTTTCTATTTTGTTTGGGATATCCAGCATGATGCCTCAAGGTGGCGCTAAGAATCCACAGCTGAGGTGTAATCATCGCTACTATATTCACAGGTGCTTTTCACACCTTGGCTGATTGTATTGAGGAAACCCATCTAATTCCTGTGGGTTTATTACTGGCAGTTACTCCTAATTAATGCCATATGAAGTCTTGTGCTTGACGACAATTTTTTGATAAACCAAGAGGAATTACATGTTAAAGGTTGAAGACATTCCTGACATATTTTATACACAATGATACAAATGGATGTAATTTGGTTAATTATTAGTTCTGTGCTATGATATTCTTTAAAAGATCTAGCTCTAAAGACAGTTCCATAAAATTGGTGAAATGAGTAATAACAATACCTGTTTACTGAGCAGAGTATACTACCGGAGATGCCTGTTTAGCAGAGTATACTACCGGGGATACCTGTTTAACAGAGTATACTACCAGGGATACCTGTTTACTGAGCAGAGTATAGTACCGGGGATACCTGTTTACTGAGCAGAGTATACTACCGGGGATATCTGTTTACTGAGCAGAGTATAGTACTGGGGATGCCTGTTTACTGAGCAGAGTATACTACCGGGGATACCTGTTTACTGAGTAGAGTATATTACCGGGGATATCTGTTTACTGAGTAGAGTATACTACCGGGGATGCCTGTTTACTGAGCAGGGTATATTACCGGGGATATCTGTTTACTGAGCAGAGTATAGTACTGGGGATACCTGTTTACTGAGCAGAGTATACTACCGGGGATGCCTGTTTACTGAGTAGAGTATACTACCGGGGATACCTGTTTACTGAGTAGAGTATACTACCGGTGATACCTGTTTACTGAGCAGAGTATACTACCGGGGATACCTGTTTACTGAGCAGAGTATACTACCGGGGATATCTGTTTACTGAGCAGAGTATAGTACTGGGGATACCTGTTTACTGAGTAGAGTATACTACCGGTGATACCTGTTTACTGAGTAGAGTATATTACCGGGGATATCTGTTTACTGAGTAGAGTATACTACCGGGGATGCCTGTTTACTGAGCAGGGTATATTACCGGGGATATCTGTTTACTGAGTAGAGTATACTACCGGGGATGCCTGTTTACTGAGCAGAGTATACTACCGGGGATGCCTGTTTACTGAGCAGGGTATATTACCGGGGATATCTGTTTACTGAGTAGAGTATACTACCGGGGATGCCTGTTTACTGAGTAGAGTATACTACCGGGGATACCTGTTTACTGAGCAGAGTATACTACCGGGGATACCTGTTTACTGAGTAGAGTATACTACCGGGGATGCCTGTTTACTGAGCAGAGTATACTACCGGGGATACCTGTTTAGCAGAGTATACTACCGGGGATACCTGTTTACTGAGCAGAGTATACTACCGGGGATACCTGTTTACTGAGCAGAGTATACTACCGGGGATACTTGTTTACTGAGCAGAGTATAGTACTGGGGATACTTGTTTACTGAGCAGAGCATTCTACCGGGGATACCTGTTTACTGAGCAGAGTATACTACCGGGGATACCTGTTTAGCAGAGTATACTACCGGGGATACCTGTTTACTGAGTAGAGCATTCTACCGGGGATACCTGTTTAGCAGAGTATACTACCGGGGATACCTGTTTACTGAGTAGAGCATTCTACCGGGGATACCTGTTTAGCAGAGTATACTACCGGGGATACCTGTTTACTGAGCAGAGCATACTACCGGGGATACTTGTTTACTGAGCAGAGCATTCTACCGGGGATACCTGTTTAGCAGAGTATACTACCGGGCCTCTTGTTTACTGAGTAGAGTATATTACCGGGGATACCTGTTTACTGAGTAGAGTATACTACCGGGGATACCTGTTTACTGAGTAGAGTATACTACCGGGGATACCTGTTTACTAAGTAGAGTATACTACCGGGGATACTTGTTTACTGAGCAGAGTATACTACCGGGGATACTTGTTTACTGAGCAGAGTATACTACCGAGGATACCTGTTTACTGAGCAGAGTATATTACCGGGGATACCTGTTTACTGAGCAGAGTATACTACCGGGGATACTTGTTTACTGAGCAGAGTATACTACCGGGGATGCCTGTTTAGCAGGGTATACTACTGGGGATACCTGTTTACCGAGCAGAGCATACTACCGGGGATACCTGTTTACTGGGCAGAGTATACTACCGGGGATGCCTGTTTAGCAGAGTATACTACCGGGGATACCTGTTTACTGAGTAGAGTATACTACCGGGGATACCTGTTTACTGAGTAGAGTATACTACCGGTGATACCTGTTTACTGAGTAGAGTATATTACCGGGGATATCTGTTTACTGAGTAGAGTATACTACCGGGGATGCCTGTTTACTGAGCAGGGTATATTACCGGGGATATCTGTTTACTGAGTAAGGTATACTACCGGGGATGCCTGTTTACTGAGTAGAGTATACTACCGGGGATACCTGTTTACTGAGTAGAGTATACTACCGGGGATGCCTGTTTACTGAGTAGAGTATATTACCGGGGATATCTGTTTACTGAGTAGAGTATACTACCGGGGATACCTGTTTACTGAGTAGAGTATATTACCGGGGATGCCTGTTTACTGAGCAGAGCATTCTACCGGGGATACCTGTTTACTGAGTAGAGTATACTACCGGGGATATCTGTTTACTGAGTAGAGTATAGTACCGGGGATACCTGTTTACTGAGTAGAGTATACTACCGGGGATACCTGTTTACTGAGTAGAATATACTACCGGGGATACCTGTTTAGCAGAGTATTCTACCGGGGATACCTGTTTACTGAGCAGAGTATACTACCGGGGATACCTGTTTACTGAGCAGAGTATACTACCGGGGATACCTGTTTAGCAGAGTATACTACCGGGGATACTTGTTTACTGAGCAGAGCATACTACCGGGGATACCTGTTTACTGAGCAGAGTATACTACCGTGGATACCTGTTTACTGAGCAGAGTATAGTACCGAGGATACTTGTTTACTGGGCAGAGTATACTACCGGGGATACTTGTTTACTGGGCAGAGCATACTACCGGGGATACTTGTTTACTGGGCAGAGCATACTACCGGGGATACTTGTTTACTGGGCAGAGTATACTACCGTGGATACCTGTTTACTGAGCAGAGTATACTACCGGGGATACCTGTTTACTGAGCAGAGCATACTACCGTGGATACCTGTTTATTGAGCAGAGTATACTACCGAGGATACCTGTTTACTGAGCAGAGTATACTACCGTGGATACCTGTTTACTGAGCAGAGCATACTACCGGGGATACCTGTTTACTGAGCAGAGTATACTACCGTGGATACCTGTTTACTGAGCAGAGTATACTACCGAGGATACCTGTTTACTGAGCAGAGTATACTACCGTGGATACCTGTTTACTGAGCAGAGTATACTACCGGGGATACCTGTTTACTGAGCAGAGTATACTACCGGGGATACCTGTTTACTGAGCAGAGTATAGTACCGGGGATACCTGTTTACTGAGCAGAGTATACTACCGGGGATACCTGTTTAGCAGAGTATACTACCGGGGATACCTGTTTACTGAGCAGAGTATACTACCGAGGATACCTGTTTACTGGGCAGAGTATACTACCGGGGATACCTGTTTACTGAGCAGAGTATACTACCGGGGATACCTGTTTAGCAGAGTATATTACCGAGGATATACTTAGTATTTGTTCACAGTAAATTTAAGCACATGGACATATTTTACTGCACATGGACATATTTACTGTTCATAAAAGATGGCGAATTCAAATATTTTGAAAATAACTTGAAGGAATATTTCTAAAGAAAAACACGCTGGTTTTAAACAAATCAGGGTAACAATATGGTTAAATAACAGAGTCCTTTGAAACATATTGAGTCTCATGCTAAAATATCAGGCCAAATAAAGCAGAGTAAAATGACCTGTAAATCCAGATGAGAGAGAGTTGGGAATTGTCTCTGAAATGCTCAGGTGGGCGTTCTTTATTTGGTTGTCATACAGTTTGATAAATGGTAGAATATTTCTGGCAGTTCTATTATATTTAAACAGTCGCAACGTTTGATGCGCTATCTCCTGAGGTTTGAGGTTCCAGAAACATTTCAAGTGGCCGGAGAGAAGGAGGCATCAATGCACATGAGTGACATAAGGCGGAATATCATATCCACCAATGCCTTGTCATTTTGTTCCTTCTTTGATCTACAGGGAAATATTCTGGCAGAGCCGTGAAGAAAACTTTCAACATATTTGTGCTAGGTATGGTTTCCAGACAAAAAATGACCCTTTTCATATATAAAGTAACTTTGTGAAGTTAATTTGCATACTTCAACCAGCTCTAAATATATTTTTAGTGAAGAGTAGTGCTCTATCAGCATCTTCACCATCCCTTACGGGTGTCAGAATATACTGTCTATCAGTCTGAGAGTAGTGCTCTATCAGCATCTTAACCATCCCTCAAGGGTGTCAGAATATACTGGCTATCAGTCTGAGAGTAGTGCTCTATGAGCATCTTAACCATTCCTCAAGAGTGTCAGAATATACTGGCTATCAGTCTGAGAGTAGTGCTCTATGAGCATCTTAACCATCCCTCACGGGTGTCAGAATATACTGGCTATCAGTCTGAGAGTAGTGCTCTATCAGCATCTTCACCATCCCTTACGGGTGTCAGAATATACTGTCTATCAGTCTGAGAGTAGTGCTCTATCAGCATCTTAACCATCCCTCAAGGGTGTCAGAATATACTGTCTATCAGTCTGAGAGTAGTGCTCTGTCAGCATCTTAACCATTCCTCAAGGGTGTCAGAATATACTGGCTATCAGTCTGAGAGTAGTGCTCTAACAGCATCTTCACCATCCCTCACGGGTGTCAGAATATACTGGCTATCAGTCTGAGAGTAGTGCTCTATCAGCATCTTCACCATCCCTTACGGGTGTCAGAATATACTGTCTATCAGTCTGAGAGTAGTGCTCTATCAGCATCTTAACCATCCCTCAAGGGTGTCAGAATATACTGTCTATCAGTCTGAGAGTAGTGCTCTGTCAGCATCTTAACCATTCCTCAAGGGTGTCAGAATATACTGTCTATCAGTCTGAGAGTAGTGCTCTATCAGCATCTTAACCATCCCTCAAGGGTGTCAGAATATACTGTCTATCAGTCTGAGAGTAGTGCTCTGTCAGCATCTTAACCATTCCTCAAGGGTGTCAGAATATACTGGCTATCAGTCTGAGAGTAGTGCTCTATCAGCATCTTAACCATCCCTCACGGGTGTCAGAATATACTGGCTATCAGTCTGAGAGTAGTGCTCTAACAGCATCTTAACCATCCCTCACGGGTGTCAGAATATACTGGCTATCAGTCTGAGAGTAGTGCTCTATCAGCATCTTCACCATCCCTCAAGAGTGTCAGAATATACTGGCTATCAGTCTGAGAGTAGTGCTCTATGAGCATCTTAACCATCCCTCAAGGGTGTCAGAATATACTGTCTATCAGTCTGAGAGTAGTGCTCTATCAGCATCTTCACCATCCCTCAAGAGTGTCAGAATATACTGTCTATCAGTCTGAGAGTAGTGCTCTGTCAGCATCTTAACCATTCCTCAAGGGTGTCAGAATATACTGGCTATCAGTCTGAGAGTAGTGCTCTATCAGCATCTTCACCATCCCTTACGGGTGTCAGAATATACTGTCTATCAGTCTGAGAGTAGTGCTCTATCAGCATCTTAACCATCCCTCAAGAGTGTCAGAATATACTGGCTATCAGTCTGAGAGTAGTGCTCTATCAGCATCTTCACCATCCCTCAAGAGTGTCAGAATATACTGGCTATCAGTCTGAGAGTAGTGCTCTATGAGCATCTTAACCATCCCTCAAGAGTGTCAGAATATACTGGCTATCAGTCTGAGAGTAGTGCTCTATCAGCATCTTCACCATCCCTCAAGAGTGTCAGAATATACTGTCTATCAGTCTGAGAGTAGTGCTCTATCAGCATCTTAACCATCCCTCAGGGGTGTCGGAACATAAAATATATAATTCTACAGTTTGATTTCATATTGTTCCAGCTGGTTAAGATGGAACATACTAGCTTTATGTTTGTGGTTTTACCATTAACCACCATGGGTCTCTGAACATCCAAGTTATTAGTCTAAGATTAGTTTTCACACTGTGCCAATATTTTCACAACCGTTGGTGTCAAAACATCCAAGTTATTAGTTTGAGGTTGAAAGCTATAACACTTGAAATCTACAACTGAATCTAGACATGATTTTGGAAAGTTGTGCTTGGAAACCATGGCCTGCATCATCAAAATATCTGAACTTAGTTCAAGCAATACATTGCACATTAAGCGATTAGGTTATCAAGTAGACTGCATTAGTTAGACCTAGATGCTGAGTTTAGAAGGAGAGTTGTAATACAGGAAAAAATGATTTGTTATAGGAAACAACCACGGAAGTCTTTTTCATAACCAATATTGGTTAATTTATGCATATCCTTTCAGGAAAGATTTCCAGATATTGCTATTGAGCACAAAAAAAATCAATATCTTTAATATCTTTCACGTTCATAGTGAATTGTGCAATGCGTTAAATCCATTTAGAACCCTTGGAATGCCACCTTTGCCGGTATGAGTGGATGTCCACTAATTCATATAAACACTTCAGTCTAGGGTTTTGGCAATATAAATATCATTCATAAAACTTGTCCCTTTGTACATGAAATATGAATAGTAATTCTCTCTGAGTGTAGGAATGTTTAGATTTGATAATATGAAAGTGCTTTATTTGTAATACTGCAAGGTAGCTGAATATATGCTTTTATTTATTGAAAATTCCAACCAATCTTAGTTTATGGATTCTATGATTATTATTTAGAGAATGAAATAACTTTTTATTATGCTATCCTGGGGCTCAGGACCATTTCCTTCTACCGATTACCACCCATTTACATAAAATAATAACAAGAATAATGTTTAATTGGCATTTTCTTGGCTTGTTACATTCTCTGTAGTTGCCAAGACAAACAAGTCTTTGGTAATATATATTTTCAGCATTTATCCCATGAATTATCCACGTTGTATAAAAAAAAAAAAACATTTCTTGCATCAACAAGAATGTATGTCTTGTCACAGTTATAATTGTTCATCATTGATCAAGGCAGCGAACTTCCAGCAAGATTTTAATTTGATAGGAGAACTGTAACACATCGTTCTGGACTAAAGGGTAGGATTATGCCTCGTGGAGAGCGACTCCTCGCCTCGGAGTTAACAAGAAAATCATTACATCTTTGTATTCTCAAGAGGAAAGTGAACCCAGCCCAGTCAATGTCTTTGTTCCATAACAATCAAAAAGCAATCTGTCAACGTGACGTTGTGGGATATAGAAGGGCAGTGCCCGGTCTGTTCCGCAGGACATCATATCAGAGAAATGACACGTGCTTACCCGACCTCCGGGGTGATGTTGTCATGGAAATGACATCCCAATATGTTCACCGGAAATGGTTGAACCTCACTATGCTTTGTTCATATCTTTAATAAGGCGTTTTACTTTCTTGAATCGTCACATCGCCAAATTACGTGCTTTAACCAAGTAATTTTAACACAATCCCTTATCCATGGATGACTATTATTGATTTAAACAGTGTAAACATCTTGAGTGTGAGTTAGTTAGTGAAATCCAAATTGAATGAATACAAAAACTCACAAGATTGCAGAAAATTAATCTTTATGAATGTAATATCAATTAACGTCAGCACCTTGTTACCAATTTCAGGTTGTTCAGTTTTAAAGTTGAACCAATTAAATTGAGAAGGAATCGAAATCCTTAAAACAAGTACAAATGGGTCAATAGGGAATGGGATTTGGAAAAGGAAAGTCTACTTACGATGGAACAAGGAATATTCAACAAGAGATTAAAATTTCTTATTAAGTGCAGAAAGGAATATTAGGAACAATTAACAGATAATGCCATATCCTATAGACATTAATTAATATTACATGGGAGACTAATGTCATAAACAACAATTTCAAAAACAATTGGCATTGGTGTACATTCCAATGGTATACATTACTACACACACATTTATATGTATATATATATATATATATATATATATATATATATATATATATATATATATATATATATATATATATATATATATATATATATATATATATATATATATATATAGTTGTCAATATTGGTTCATCTCTTTGAAGATGAACCAATTAAAATTCAAAGATAAATATAGAGCAAAATTATTATTTGTAACTGACATGCTTGAGGGGCTTTCCTAATTCATATAGGCTATGCAGTCTATTTAATTTCTTATTGTGGATACTTTTAACTTGAGACATGACATTTGAGATGCAAAGTTCAATCTAATGATGCACCATTTGCACAGATCATTATTAAACCGAAATTGTACCAAATTTAGCATAAGATATGTTTGAAATCTTGATGTGTAACATCACTCAAATGGCTTAATTTAACTGCAAAATAAACATGACTTGGAAATAACTATTAAAACCAGCACAGTTCATGTTAATATTGATATGTGGAATCCAATAAGACACTGAGTAAGCAATCTCGCCAAGAATAATAAAGATGAATGCATGTAATCAAATCACTGAGACAATTCAAAGTATTATGATATAATACTTGGAAATGTTACATTATATGACTTGGTACACTACATTGGTAGTAATTCAATCTTCCCACTAACTCTGCATCATTGCTGAATATTTGCAGCATTCGAAATTTGGAACTCCATGTCCAGTCATGCATATTAGTCACGCTCACCATAATATTGTCCAATCAGTATTGACCAACCTCAGGTCACTACCAGTGATTAGTTGGCAGACCGAGACACTTACCAATCAATACAAAGCAATATCTGTGTGAATAGTCATTTATTCTTTCACCAACCAGTATACAACCTGGTTTTTATGAAAAGTTGTGACTTTTACCATTGGGGACAAGGTCTGATATGAGAGAAAAGTCCTGTAATGGAGGGAAGCATTGGATTGGACATATTCATTAATCACCTCAGAGCATTTTAAAGTCACCTTAACTCGGAATATATCGAATTTCATCAATTGCAAAATATACAAAATGAAGTTCACAAATACAGAAAATAAAGTTGGTTTTATGATTTTCTTTTTGTTTGTCTTTTTCACAGCCATGTGACAATTGTTATTTAATTCAGTTGACCCTTTTATATAATGAGATTATAGAGGTCCTCATGCGGGAATCTGAAAAGCTAAGAAAGTGTCGAATTGTGTGGTCAATGCAATGTCAATGTCATATAAGGTTATTAAGTTTACTTTCATGACCTTGAAGTATGGATATTTCTGATCTGAGTCATCCAGTCCATAAATTCAGTGTTTTAAAGTTTAACCTTGATTAATGTTTCTGCTCACATCTAAAATCACTTGTATAAAATTAAGAAAGGTCTGTCATCCAGTTGAGGGAATTATAGAAATCAATAGTGTCCCACAGAATACTATAATCTTGTGCTCAGTAGGGTGTGACAATGCCTTGTAATTCTTTTCAAATATTATAAGCAATTACACAACAGTAAATTTGTAAATTTTCCAGAGAATGATAATTTTTACAGGGTATTCCACCACTCAATCACTGTTTTTTTCTCATTCTCAAGATGACTATTTGTGTGATTTACCAGTGAGAAAGTCAAATCATACTAGTCAACATGGCTCAGTGGGTAAGACATCTGTCTCCCATGCTAAAGGTCTGGGTCTGGGAAAAAGTCATTTTCATACTGAAATTTTTTTCAAGCTGAAATCTTCATTTTGAAGTTTTATTTTAGCAATATGCATATCAGAACATATTGAATTGAAATATTATTTGTTTTGGTAGAAATTATAAATAATAATGACTTTATACAAAAACCAAAGGTAAAATCTTAGCCTCCAATCAGTTCACAGCCAGATCATTATGAATACTGATGACTTGTGACCAATTCTGTGCACACCTTTATAGCTTTGGTGGCAGGGACTGATATAATAGAGAAGTCCTACTATTGAGGGTATAGTATGTAGCCAATTTCAAGATTTTATCATGGATTTAAACTTCAAGTAAGTTGATTATGAGGCCAACCTTGAGTATGTATGAATATATCCAGTGCAATACAATAGTTCCAAATGTTTTAGTATTAACATATGTCTCACAGGTCTGATGATATGCTCTGACCTTTTGTCATGCCTGGATTGCTCACTCAACATTTTGCTTGGATCCACATTTCAAAACAGATATGACTGTACCTATCCAAGGTGTTACAACAATTCATTAACCCTTAACACATACTTGCAAGCAATGCTCATTCCTTAATACAGTCCAGGCCATGAGCCGTGGTGCAGTTGGTTAGAGCGCCAGCTTATTAGCACCAATATCTCTGTGGTGATCCAAAGGTCGTGGGTTCGATCCCCAGCCATGTCTCCCATGCTATTGAATTCATGATACAATTTCACATATGAGCTGAGGCCCGTGCCAAGAGGGTTAACCCATTGTCCTTGTAAATCTGTGACTGGGTTGTCATGTCAAGGACCTGCGATATGACAATTCAGTGAGGCAGCACTCTATCTGCTACAAGTAGGTCTCATCACGAAATAACTGAAATAATGTTGAAAGCCATGTAAAACAGCAAACAAACAAACAAATCAAAACATTCCATCCGATCAGTATATTATCTATTCCAAAACAATATTCAAAATGTGTAGTTGTCAATATTTGACCATGTCAGTCATGATAAAAATCAACAGGTCACATGTCACCTGTATTTCTCTGTTTTAAACTATGGATGTGTCTATGTGTTACAGTACTGGCCAGGTAAAAATGCTTGTAATTGCAAATCAGACAACTTCCAAATCAGGCCTTTTTTGGTGAAGACGTTTGATTCAAAACCATTAATAATATAGAATTAGAATTTCTATATTTAAAAAATTGAAATATTGTAATTATTATTTAAATTGTCAAATAAAAGCACAATTTGAATGGAGAAATATGTGTAGTAATAATGCTCAGATGTGTGTGCAGTGATTTGCCAACTATTCTAGACATGTGAAAATGACCACACACCCCACTAATCTGAATACTTATCTCATACTTGGTGCTTCAAGAGGGTGTTCTGCACCTATGAGATATTCTTTTGCAGATCACCCCTCTGCCGAACTACTTTCGCAGATCACCCCTCTGCCGAACTACTTTCGCAGATCACCCATGTGCCGAACTACTTTTGCAAATCATCCTTGGTCCAAATGACGAGTGAGATCCTTCCACCAGAAGCGACAAAAGAGATCTGTCAGGCTGAACACTGCATGAACCCATGATCGTGACTTTATCTCAAATTTATCTACCGCAGATGGTTATATACCAGACCAGTGTTAAGATTGTACAGATCTTAAGAAAAGAACATATGAGTGCAGTGTTCAGGCTGACAGATATCTCTCAAGTTGGTTCTGGTGGAAGGATCACAATGCCAATGACGTCATTACATAGTAAAATGACGTCATTACATAGTAAAATATATGTTGCAATGACGTCATTTAGTAAGACGTCATTAAAAAGGGGGCGTGGCATTGTTTATGTTGTTTGACACACACAACATAGATCCACACATGCTGTAATATTTTCCACATAGTTTTGCTTTAAATAGATTGGACATCAAACCAAAACTTTATCTCATACCTATCTGCAGGAGGTAAGTATGAGATAAAGTCAAGAACATAGGTTTGTGCAGTGTTCAGGCTGACAGATCTCTCACGTTGGTTTTGGTGGAAGGATCTCACAATATAGAGTGGCACTATGCCCACCTCTCAATGGCGTCATGACATAATAAATTATATGTTGTAATGACGTCATTGATTGTGACGTCATTAAAAAGGGGGCGTGGCATTGTTTATGTTGTTTGACACACACAACATAGGTCCACACATGCTGCAATGTTTTCCTCTCTGTTTTGCTTTAAATAGATTGGACATCAAACCAAAACCCTTATCTCATACCTATCTGTAGGATTTAAGTATGAGATAAAGTCAAGAACATAGGTTCGTGCAGTGTTCAGGCTGACAGATCTCTCTCGTTGGTTCTGGTGGAAGGATCTCACTCGTCCTACGGACTCTTGAGATCCTTCCACCAGAACCAACTTGAGAGATCTGCCAGCCTGAACACTGCACTCATATGTTCTTGCCTTATAATCTTAGCAAGCAAGTGTTCTCAGCAGGACGCCAACTCCTATTTTGAATCTCTACTGCTGATACCCTGACCTGAGACTTTCCTCTTTTTGTTAGGTATTTTCACTTGAGGGAAAAACACGTAATGATCTCAGCTTATCAGATTCCGTCTGCCTCAAATATCTCAGAAATCTAAGGTCATCCTCATATTTTGATAGCCTGCTTTTTAAAAGTCTTAGATTCAATCTGAGAGCACATCAAAATGAGCACATCAAGATCACGCCGAGGTTTTAAACTATTGTTATTACTTCAAGATAGCATGATTATATAATAACCTGATCAAACGTCTTCACCGAAAAAGGTCTGATTTGGAAGTCGTCTGATTTGCAATTACAAGCAATTTGACCTGGCCAGTACTGTAACACATAGACACATCCATAGTTTAAACAAGTTATGTGTTTTAAAAGTAGGAGTGTCTTTCATATAATCTATTGTCAGAGACTGGGTTTCCGAGCTCAAGCTGTCAAAGTGAGAGGAAACATGACACCGATCAGTGATGATTAAACTCAAGAAGTTCAAAGTTTATAACGTGTGACAATGGGCTTGAAATCAATGAGTAGATAAATTTTCGCAATATGTTCTTATTGATAATGACTGGCTGTTCCGCAGACATGTTTGGCGTGACCCTGTGCTGGATATTGGCATAAGGCACCGCGCGCGACAGATGCCTTAATGTCTCTTCACAACCATACCAGCCATACCGCCGGAAATGATGTGCAGAAATCAGCCAATACCACATGCAATTTCATACCAACCATATGACATAGCATTGCATGGAACATCAAAGTGATCCGCCAGTTTTGAGTCTGAATCTCTGACATAACCAAATTAAAGTCTGGAACCGGTCTGATTAGCTTGATTTGTAACTGGAAATTTAATTTATTTGATCGCGAGGCGGCTCCCAACAAGTATTTTAATTAAGATTGCATTTTGGAATGTGGGTATTTTATTGGGGAGAAAACAGGGGACACATGCTCTAACCAATTCTGTGTTCCAATATTATTATCATATTGCATCCAGCCTCTCCAATGTGCTTTGATTTCAATATCAAGTCAGGAAAAGTTTTTACTTGGATGAAAAATAGCTTGATGATTCAATATCCCCAGTTCAGAGATTTAGTGATCACCTCAAGTTTGATATGCAAAGAAATGTGAAGACTCCGAGATATCTTGGTGTCAATTCCTGTAAAATGAGATAGGGTTTTTTGGGTTGGGGGGGGGGGGGGGGGGCTGTTGTTGGGTGGTGTGGGAGTATTCTTATTTACATAAAACTGAATATTCATCACGACACATGTAAAACTGTCCTCCTTTCACATTTGTCAATGTTTAAAATTCTCATTAAATTGGTTATTTAATTTACAAACACATCATCATTTGGGTTAACTGAAAAAATCCTAAAATTCCACAACCAATATAATATGTGCGTCTTTAAAGATGGGTATGGTATGTCTGTATGTGGGTATTGACTCATGGAGACAACATTGAATTGACTAGTACGATCACCGATTTGGCCTATGTAGAGGCAATTGAACAGACTTTTATGCCAACGTGTCTTGCCAAAACATTGAATCTCAGATGATTAGCCCCTCCTTCTGTATGTGCTTGACAGTGCCTCTCACTTGAAGGCCTGAAATACCCTAAATGGAAAACGGACATTTTATATTGTTTTATTTTGATATGTATACGTGTGTGCCTATGTGCCTATACATATGTGTTATCCGGCTTGGGACAGACATATCCATACCTTATAGAAATAAACACCCAAACCTGGGAACAAATGCCCAAACAGCTATACAAATATTAGTGCAAAATGAGAAAATCCTTCAGGGACAAATGGGTTTATGGTTGGCCTGTTAGTTGGCAAGGTCAATAAGCATATTCTGGGCAGGGCCGAGGAGCCTTCCCAGCAGGCAACGAGGCTGACAATCACTGTGTGCAACAACCACTTATCAAGGTCCTGAGCCAATCACGTGAAAATTTTCCTATATTCAAACAGAAAATGAGTCCCGATGAAGTTGCTCTCCAGCCGAGTCAATTGGTGGTCAGAAAAGGACTATTTGGGTCTGGCGGTGGCTGGGCTGTGTGGTCAATATAAACCAGTCAATGAGATGATACCATGTTTCACTTACAATCTGAAGATATGGTCCAGACGTGGTCCTACCACTCCACGGCCGACATCTTAGATTGGACCTTGCATGGACGCAGCCCTTCCATCACTATTAACTATCGAATTCAAACACGTTAGAAAGGGTTTTGCAGACTGTTTTTCCTTTGACATGTTTAAGCAAATGAGATTGATTTTAAATCAACTGAATTGTTAAAATAATTGAAATTGGGGGAAATAATTGTGAACATTTTTTTGTGTTGAATATGTCACATGAAGGTCATGAACCTTTGATTATGTTAGCGTAAAGGATCCATATTGTACATATATGACCAAAAAGACAATCAAGTTTGTACAACCTGATTGTCACAGTAAATGATTTGACATGTCATTGCCATTGGCTGTCAGTGCGCCATGTAGTAAAACCTTATTTGGCCAAATCTTCTAGGTAATGCGGTGGTCATGATTTCTGACTAGCTCTTGTTGGCTGAACATACTAGAATATGAATAAGAACGGCTTCATTTTGTCCAATTGTAGGTCATGCCATAAAATAAATATTTCATCTTTCATATCTTTGTGACAATAAATACTTCATGGTTCATTCTTTCAAAAATATTCTCAAATCTACTTTGTATTCTACTTTGAGTATTTGCAAAATGTCTTCAGGAATATAACCCTATTTTAATCGATAAGTTGTAAATATTTGTAATGTGTCAAGGTGCATTATCTGATAAAGAAGACTGTATTAATGAACAATTAAGAAGATTTCCAGTCAAACAATAATTTTTCAAAAGTAAAAGCAGCATTCTGGAGAGGAGAGTAAAGATTGAGAGCTTAATAATTGCTAGAGGCCCTGAACAATTTTGCTTCCTCATGCCAAGTCTCTTTTACCGCATTTCTTTGATGTCAAATGTTCATTTTGAGTATGTTTGATTGACCCTTTTGCCATTAAAATGTCAAAGCGTCTGGTTTGAGTGTCATTGAATCATTGAGGTGACTGTAGGGAGAAGAGTTCTTGTCATTGTGATGTGGAGGCAGGCAAAGATGTCTCTCTGGAAATTGGCATTGGGAAAAAACACCATTCACTGACATATTAAATCCTACAAGATTTATAAATATATATGTGATTGTTTCTTGTACGTTAACAAAGAGAATATCGTTCTTCCCAGAAATGTGAAATGATTATTTCAATCAGACTCCCTATAAAAATCAACAAATCTAAGATGCCATGAACGTTTACCTTCTTCATTCATACACTCAAACCAAAAGGTTAAAGAAACATGAAACATAGACTTCACTATGTATCATCAGTTTCACACATAACAATAAACCGATCAATAATAAACAGAAATAATTTTAATTTCTTCAAATTCATTTTTCAGTAAATTCAGATGATTTAATTCACCGTGGCTTTAAGTACCGCAACTTGATCATTATACATCAACACAATTATACAACAGTGTCACGAACTGCACTTTGGATTCAAGTGCATGATGTTGATTTTCACTATTCTATGCATAATAATAATTCATCATGCATTGATTATTTTGCACCACAGCTACCGTATTTACTCAGTTTCGTGTATACCCTTTGGGAAGTATAGGGTTTCATGTAGTTTGAATCGTCTATTTCAATTTATACATTTCTGACACGTATGCAGAGTTCTGTACATAGAAATGTCTACAGATGTGTATCTAAGGGCAGTTGCAGGTGTTGACATATCCGCCATCAACAGGTACAACAGCTCCTGTGATGAAGGGGGCCCTGTCTGAGGCGAGGAACATGATGGTGGGTACCACATCCCGCCACGTGCCCATGTACCCTATCGGGATGCTGCGGCCGGCAATGTCAAAGTATTTCTCAAGTTGTTGTTCTGTCTGGAATATATCTCCAAAACGTATGTTGAATCTGGATTCCAACGCTCCTGGGGAAACAGCATTTACTCTGACACCAGATGGAGCCAGTTCTATAAATGAAACGGATTTTTGGTTTTAATTTGACACTCACATTCTCAAAAGTTTGTAAGCAAAATAATGTATTATTATGAATAATAATGATAATAATTCATGTCATATGTATATTACCTTGGGAAGTACACCTTGTGAATTGGTCAACCATGGCTTTGGCCATGGCATAGGGGAGGGCCCCCCACACTGGTCTCTGCCCGGATACGCTGGTGATGTTCACCACATTGCCCTTGGCCTCAGTCAGGTAGGGCAGGCAGGTCTGGGTCATCAGCAGTGTGGACCTCACATTGCCATTGACACACCAGTCAAAGTCCGCCTCACTCATGTTCTTCAGAACCTAGATGTTAAAAAATGATAAAACAAAAAAGTTCACAAATCTTGTGAAATTTGTAACAAATGTGACTGATAATAATACCTTATTATGTGAGCATCATGCTAACTTTTAATGTATCACACTGTCCACCAGAGGCACACGCAAACTATTACCTCTGGCCAACCCAGATTAATATTCCTCCGGTACTACTTTTACTGGCCATGTGCTCAAGAACTGTCAGTGTGTTGTAAATGTGATTGACGTATTAACATCTCTTAATATCAAATATGAAGTTGCCTTGAGATGTATTTGAGTTCATTTGTTAACATTTGAACATTTTTTGTTGGTTATATTGACCAAAAGTATAAAAGATTATGAGAATTCAAATTGTAAACAAAGCGGCCATCTTTGTTGTGGTTCCGCCTTATCACTACCCCAGGAAATGGCTCCTCCGGTTGAGAAAGTAGTTCCAAGTTTTATTTCTCGTAATAGTTGTTTCTACATGCACAAAATTTTGTATTAAGGGTGAAATATATCATAATATACTAATCTGAGTACAATTTAAGAAAAAAAATAAGTAAGATGGACAATTACATAAAAATTGGTGGATGTGCTGAACGAGCACAAAAAGGCACCTTGTACAGAGGTGATAGGTTCACCACGTCGCCCTCTGGTGGAGTTTGTTAATGTATGTCTTACCTTGATACGCTTAGCACCAACAACATTGACCAGAACATGAATCTTGCTACCGAACTTTGCAACAACAGCATCTATGAAAGACTTGACTTGGTCTGCTTTTGTCACATCTCCGATCTTGGCCAGTATGCGGCTCTCAGACACACCCATTGCCTTCAGTTTTTGAAGGCTTTCATTTAGGCGACCTTCATGGATGTCGACCAGGGCGAGAGAGCCGCCGTGGCGTGCTATCTCCACGGCAGTTCCTCCTCCTATCTCACCTCCTCCTCCTTCAATAGCAACATAAACTCGCCTTTAAAATCACTTCCCCTCATTTATGTGTTGCTAGAGTAAAATTCATTTTCAACCAAAAATTAAAAGAATAAATAAAAAAATAAAAATACAAAAAGAAAAAAAAAAAAAAAAAAAAAAAAAAAAAAAAATAATAATAATAATAATAATAATAATGATAATAATAAAAAGAATAAATAAAAAATAAAATAACTTTAAAGTAACTGAAATTATAATACTTGATAGCACAATACCATAGTGTTGAGTCTATTTTCGCTACAAAATGTGATTTTCATATATAACGAATTGCCATTAAAGATATAACTTACCAGTGATGACGGCAATCTGGCCATTGAAGCAAGAATAATCCATACTGATATAAAGTGTGTAAGGAGCTGATATGTGTGAGGATGTGAGTGATGTCCTTGGTGTGTCCTCCTCCTCCCTTTTATATAGGCATATATACCTCTCATGCTGGTACTCAGGTGGGGCATCCCTCACTGTGACACTAGACACTTCCATACACTCGGCCACGTGGGCATCATAGGGGCCCAGTATCATATCAATGCCTCAATACAATACTGTCTCAGCCAAACTGCGGGTAAAATATTGTTTTGCCTATTAGACCCTTATAAATTGACGATGACTTATTTGTGTGCCGAATGATTGAGTGATTTGATGAATCGTTTAATGAAGAGCATTTCCACATGGCACAGTACAAAGATATAATTATTTTATCCATATGGTCAATACGTACTATAAAGTTGAAATTCAGACATTCCTTACAAGCAATAAACAGTATTTTCTTTGCTCTAAACGGATATGTACTGCTTATTATGAAGATTAAATTCTTCTAAGTTAATTGGGTTTGCTTTCTAAAGAATAGAATGGCTCAGATGATATTGATGTGTGGCGTTTCTGAAAAGTAAGCTTTTTGATTGATGCAAACCTCCCCTGGGAAAAGTTTGTCTCAACTTAATATAAATTGCAGTTTTTTTTCAGATAACATTTACCAAAATTCCTAATTAAGTGAGAGTACTCTTAATCACACAGATTAGACTTTGTTTTTGACGTTCTTATAACATTTGACCGATTTAACACTCTTTATTTAAGACATTTGATTATATATGCTTATAGAAAAACAAAAGTAAAAGATTAATGGTTAGCAGTACTGGAATCGATGACAACTGACACTATGTTTTATGACATGTAAGTGTTGTTTATGGTTTGATAGATAACAATAGACAGTTTCAGTGTATCCAGTGGGAATCCTAGATATTTCTCACGATCCTTTTATACCAGTAAAGTAAGTCAAGTAGGCCACCAATCGCTACCATTTTGGGCAATAAAAATACTATGGCGGTTAGACAGCACCTAAGGATTTGTTAGGTCTTTGGCCTGAGCTTCAACTTTGTGTTCCAGGCATTGATTCAAGTCTTACCGACATAATCAGCATCTTTGACGCTGTTCAAGACATTCAAGGGCTTGCTTATAGAAACCATCATAAATCATCATGGCTGACGCGGCGTGTCATGATCCCGCATAAACGACAAGGCAAAGCAGCTACTGGTTTAGGTGTTTTCCAACTAATTTTATAAAATAAAAATGACAGCCAAGCATCTTGGAATTCATTAGCAAACAAACGTCATTTTTTATCATCCAATTGGGGAATTTTTCTCTTTGATTCATTCTCTATAAATGAATGGCAGTTGATTTTAGGTGCCTCGTTCTCTGGCTTCGTTTGCTTATCTGTGCGAAATTGTGATTGGGGTAAAAAGAAAACTGCAAAAAAGGTAAAAGTGCATGAAAAAATGTCGTCTGCGATTACCCGGCGGCAATTTGCTTCAGAGGCCGATCAGCCATAAAAGTTTTGACTCCAATTTTGTGAATGTGTGAAGAATTCATAAACTTGTGACCTGAACGGCTTGCCATTTATATTGAATATTGTGAGATAAAAATCCCGCCGAGTTAACCCCAAAGCTTAGACAGTCGCAATGGTGCTGTGTTGTTATCGTTAAAGCATGTCATGCCCCACGTGGAAGGTCAACGCCAAACAAGTGATTGTTCTAGTGGCCATCAAGTGGAAAGTGTGAGCTTTACATCCATATTCATGAATTATCTAATGTCTCTCCAAGCAGGCCCAGACCTTTACAGTGGTTACGTAGGGATGGTGGAGAATACACAAGGGCCAAACATAGACTTCCTAACAATGAGAAATGTCCAAAACTCGATCCACAAAATCCTATCATCCTCAGAAATCCTGTAATACATTTTTCATATGCTTATCAAGTGTCTCGTTGTAATTCGTCAATAAACTTATCCAGATTTTCTCATTCCCATCTGACACTTCGTTCCATTGACTATCTGCTTTGTTTATGTAAATATGCTGAACACTATATTCATTCCAATGTTTTATTAGCTGCATTGAAGATCATCGTTCCCTTTCGTTTCTTGTATAAAAGAGAAGAAAAAAAATGAAGACATTCTAAACTTTATCAATTTTCCAGTAAAACCATTTTACAATGAATCAAAATCCAAAATGGACAAAGCCGTTTCATGTGGATTTCATTGAGTGAAATCTCAGTGCAGAGTATGTGAGTAGGGCAGAGTAATGTAGGCCAGAAGGGTGGGAATGATGTGCAATCTCTGCGCCTCACCTTGATGTCTATTCCCATGTGCGACAATCCCGGTCACGTGGGACCCCTGATCAGCATGCGCATTTCATTCCGCCGAGGCTTTCGTGTATTAATCTGCACTTTGAATGGATTTTCCCTGTTTGTATATTTGCAAACACTTTGTTGAGAATGTACTTTGTGGTGTAAATCAAATTCAATGCGTCTCCTATCAGAATTGACTATTTCAATTGTTTTTCTTCAGATGTATATTCTACGATAGACGGTTGATATTTTACATGGAAAGAATAGCCAAAATTTGAATTTCCACCTGAATTGTTTTGTTGTTGAAAAAATTCTTTTTAAGAAAATAACTTCCATGCTTAATATCTAATTGTAAATCCATTATAGTGAGTTGTCATGTTATAAAACGCAATTATATGATACATTCTGCACAAAAAGGGTTTATATTCTCTCACATTGCAACCTTTTTGCAATATTACACTTACTCAGCTTATCCTGACATTAAGAATCGCGGAGTTAACAGTAAAGGTGTGAATGCTCTCTGTACTAAGTCACCGATATAAGTGACTGATTAGTTTACACTAAGATACTCAGGTCACTTATTCAAGAAAATCATGAGAAAAAGCAGTGTACCTTTGATATATATAGGCTTATGTATGCTGGGTTCTATCCTGTGTATCATATAGGGCCATGTGGTCAGCATATCCTGAAGGCGTGTTCTTAAACACTGGGTATCTTGTAGTTAGATACACCCAACAGTCAAAACATGTTTCCTTCACATAGCTCATTTCTACATTACTTCCTCTTGCCATTTTATGCGGATATAAAATCCAAAAAGAAGAACTGGAAACATGTTTTTTTTAACGAATATATGAAAATCAGCATTCAATTGAAAACCCTAGTCAAAATTTGACTAAAGCTGGAAGCGGAATGTATTATCTGATGAATACATTGACATTATTGAAACTTACAGTCTTGGGACAAACACTAAAAAGAAAGGAACAAACATTATAATTTGATTGAATTCACACAAAACAAGGAAATCAGAAATATTCAGAGATGATACTGTTTTTGGTTATTTTTTTTTTGTGCACTTGGGCAATACTAAAGATAAATGTTTTACAGTATTTTTTTCAATCCAAAATGGAATAAGAATAGCAATGGAATTCGATAATAGGACAATAAAAGATCATTTCACCAATAGATTAAGTACTGTGTAAAGCAATGTGCATTATTTGGGGATGGTGATGCTGATGGTGTTTGCCATTTGTACAAATGGTTTGCTTCGTAATGCAATAAAGGTGAGCAGACTGCCCCACCCTGTAACCCCAGCGTGGCCTGCTTGCCATGTGGGGGACATTTAGCAAACGCTACTTCTAAAGCCTATAGTGGGATACGGGGATGGAAGGATCAAATCCACACTGTAACCCTAGTGTCAAATGACTGCCGTGTGGGGGACATTTAGCAAACGCTACTTCTAAAGCCTATACTGGGATAAGGGGATGGAAGCATCAAATCCCCACCCTGTAACCATATGGGGGACATTCTGAAAACGCTTCTCTTGGAGCCTATACTGGCTATATATAGGATTATATATATATATATATATATATATATATATATATATATATATATATATATATATATATATATATATATATATATATATATATATATATATATATATATATATATATTATATATATATATATATATATATATATATATATATATATATATATATATATATATATATATATATATATATATATATATATATATATATATATATATATATATATATATATATATATATATATATATATATATATATATATATATATATATATATATATATACCTGAGATATAATCCTCATATTAGCTCAGTAGAGAAGACATAGCTCTAAAAATACAGTTCTCATTGAAGACCTCCTTTCTTTATAGCCTCACTAGGCTTATGTCGTGCCGCAAACAAGATCAGAATTAACAAGTAATATTTATTGGACAAGGAATGGCAAATATTGGGTACTAAATGCAGCGCATTTATAATTTAATCATGCATGACAAGAATGAATCACTCATGCGTTCAGAGATTATTCATTGTTTGGCATCTTATATTATAAATAGTAGAAAAAACCAAACTCCTCAGAAATTGTAGATTTGGATTTTGAGAATTTAGAATTCAGATTTTGAGAATCTGCATAATAGTCTTGGGTCAAAACTATCAATGAAATTTCACACATCAAACTATATAGGTATGTAAATTTGTTTAGAATAAAAGATGTTCATTTTGGGAATAGCCCTAGTCTTATTTTCGTTCAAATAAATATGAATTTGGTTTTTTTTCATGTCACTATACCAACAATATGTGATGTGTTCTGTAAGTTTGGTGTTCCATGCAATCGGCACTATATGTGTGGCTTGTGTTATGTATCTTGTGACTTATTGGGCATTAGATACAAGTCATCAATAGGGTCGCTCCAAGGCAAAACTCTCAATAAAGTATGAGATGGGAACAACTGAACTGAATATCTGGCGGAGCAATATTCTAGTATTGGACAGGAGTGTTCATATCATCCTTGAATAAAAAATTATGCAGCTGAACAAAACTAATTTGGAGGAACCAATGCGTATGCTACTTTAAGCCTCATCGCTTTATCCTATTGCAACATAAATAGCTAAATAAGTTATTATTTACATCGCGTATGCTACTTAAAGCCACACAATTTCTTCCTTTTGCAACATAAGTGACTAAAATAGATATTTTAAACACCGTGCATGACGTTCAAAGCCACATGGTTTTTTCCTATCGCAACATAAGTGGCTAAATTAGATATTATAAAACAAATGTAATTCATGTACATCTTATATTTGAAAATAATCTAAGTGTTAAATTTACTCCTCTCCTTGTATATACTCTCAAAGAAATAATAAAAACATTAGAGAGGGCTGTAGTCAAACCTGATCTGGAATGATGTCCCGAGTTTGGTCCAACTGATATTGCTTTCTATATGTCTATTCCATCAATGTCAATTGATTAATTGTTGAGATTCTCAAAGTAACAAGTCTTTCTTCCTCCGACACATTGACTCATTGTGTGAATTAAGCTATACTTTCCATATTACTCATTATTTTAAAGAAACATCGAGTTTTATTTTCCCCTCATTAAGTGGTTATCGATTTCTCATCACACGTTTAAAAAAACGTCTTTTTTCAAAGAAAATATTTACAATGCGTTTACAAGGTTGTTCTCTTTAAACACACACATCCTGATTGAAATTATCTCTCGTCCTTATCTACACAGGTATCGGGAGTATATAATTGCTTTACAAATATATTAAGTATTCTTAAAAATCTGTTGCATCAATTATACTCCCTCAAGGTGGATTTAAGTCCCGTTCCTGCTATCAGCGGTAGACAACTACTTAGTCTAAGTTGGTCATCGATCTAGATGCTATCTGGCGTCGCTACAAGGCGTCCACTGGCCTATGTCTTACCTTGAGCAGCTACTCAATTTTATGGCAATAGACAAATACGTTTCATATTGTTACATTGTGTATAACCGCCATGTTAGTGCTACCAAAACTCACATTTTGGTTGTCTTTATTTTCCCGATGCTTCATTCAGACTATCATCTGATATATAAATACATGGACATAATGAGACATGGGTCCTTTCTTGTACACTGGGATGTGATGTGTCTTCAATCACCTTTTATCATTTTTAGAATAAGCATTGTCGCCAATGGAGTAGAACCCACGACCTCCCGTCCTCAACCAATATAACCCATTAAGGCACAGATTCATTGCTAGCGGGCCCACACACAAGAATAAACTAAAAAAAGAGACCTGGGTTATCTCCCACCTAAGCTCTTGATTCTGGTGTGATTTCTCTTGAAATGTTTTAAAACTTGTCTGACATCCTGAATAGACAACATATTTTTTTTAGTTTTCGTTTTAATGAGAAAAACTTCAGGCTCCACACATCAGTGGCTCGGGGAAACAGGAAAGCGCAATTGATCAAAATTCATAACACAATGATTAGTTTACAATTAAAATTTCTCAATACATGATTTGCCATGAGCACAACGTGTGAAAGGGTTATATTTATTCTGCTCCAAGCCCACATTCTAATTAGGAAGATGCCAGGATTTGACAGGTCTTTGCTCACAGAGTCACGCTCCCCAACAGAAAGTCAATGTTAGTCCAGATCATCATTCTACAAACATACTCCCACGTTCATATCATTGCTTTCTTAATGTAGCAAGCACTTTTGTAACACATTTGAAAGAAAACCATTTTTCTCATTTTTGTTATCATATCTATGGTCCAAAATAGAGCAAAATAATACTTGTGTAACGTATGCGAAGACACATTTGGGATGTG
This sequence comes from Amphiduros pacificus, assembly GCA_949316495.1. Classification (NCBI taxonomy): domain Eukaryota; kingdom Metazoa; phylum Annelida; class Polychaeta; order Phyllodocida; family Hesionidae; genus Amphiduros; species Amphiduros pacificus. The sequence goes on along the minus strand of OX439002.1, from coordinate 46,938,373 downwards.
ATTTATAATTTGGACTGGCAACATGACCTCCCATGTTTGACTGCATCAGCATCTTCACGTTTTACATAGTTTGAACAACAAGTCTGTGTTTATCCAACTCTCACTCATTAATGATGAACATGTCTCCAGTATCACCGTCAATCCTTATTCATTTCATAATAAATATATCTTTGGGTATATTTCTATTACAACTGCCATATTCTTCATTTTAGAGTTCTCGTGCACGATATATATAAACATTTTTGACCGCCATTTGCTATAGTTTTATCCATATTTATGCATTCACAAATGAATAGAATTATCATATACCAATACAAGAAGAGAACGATAAATATTGAATGATAGATGGTTTCAGTGGTAATTATTATGCTGCAGTTGGGCTTGTGGTTTGTAGAGTAACATGATGGCGATTGTCAGGGTGACCTCCCAGAGCAGAGTAACAACAAATATGCCCACAGCTGATCTTTGGCTTACACTATTGCCCTTTGATATCAGTAAATCCACACAAACCAGTTTAGGTGTCATCCAGACATGGTCAATTTTATTTATTTGTCTGCTTCTATTGTTGCTGAAGCTGTGGGAGTTTGGCCTCATATTGTGTTAGATGGAATATGTGTCAATAAAAAACCCTATCTGCAAAGAAAGGCATTTCATTAATCAAAAGCGTGCAATTACTTTGGACATGACAAAATATTTCTAAATTGAAAATTGCTCATGTGTGGCAATTTTATTTTAATTGAATGGCATATTGAAAAACTAGAGAATGAATGAAACTGAAAGATAATAGAATAAAATGCATTTTATTTTAACCATAGAATATTTGTTCATCATAGAAGAGAATTATGAATATATGCTTGTATTGTCTTTCACCGAATGGAAAACTCTATTTTCCTCACTGGACTCTGATATCACTCTAGTTTTGAAGTTTTGTTGTCCAGAGGTTTGAGGTTTAGAAAATAGCACATTATTTATAAAAAAAACATAAATCAAAATAGTATTCAAACTTTTACAATGATTATAAACTTACTTTAGTAACAATTATACACTAATTATACGTACAAATGTAAACATACATTATATAAAACCATCAAAAATAGTAAAATACTAAAGTATTACTTACTAGTATGCAATACAGCAGTCTATCAGGACCCAGCCAAAATGTGGCCGGCTCCATAGTCGGTTATATTTTGTGATATCAATTACGTAATCTTGTAAAGACATTCTAGAATTGTGTGATGTACACATTTCACTTACCTCAATTAAATGGTAAATTCGTCTTTGGGGTTGGGATTTTTAGGTAAAACTATTTTGACAATTAAAACCAATTTGCAGAAACTCTGAAAGGTAAATTGCCAGATTTGTTTCTTTCTTTGTTCAAACAATTAAGACTTTAGTATTCATTCTTGAAGCGTAAGCTGTATGAAACATCAACAATTGTTCTACGGATGTTGCAAGCAGTGAATTACATCACCGGCAGTAAATCTACCTCGCTTTCACACCCACGTTGTGTGAAGCGTCTCAACCGTGATCAATACCAATGCCCTTCCACTAATTGCCTTTCACTGTCTGTGCTAGAATCTGCCACCAGATTTCAAGGTCTTGTACCAGAATAAAAACATCCCCGCTAAATGTCCCATCGTGTATTAAACATGACAACATAATAATACCATGAATCATAAAATGGTTTCTGTTCATGGGGTTCATCTGTAAACAGTGAGTGCACGTAGACAGTTTCCTCTGCAATAATCTTACAAATGTGTGAGCTGTACAGCATCTGTTTCCCTGATCTATCATTAATGGACTTAAACTGCAGCCTGGGCATATTAATGTCACCAATGGCAATCAATATTATCACGTTGTTACCTCCTCAGATTTTCCTCTCTGGCGTGTGTTTATGACAATCCTTTACTTTTATGCTGAACCATTTACCAAACACTCCAGGCTTTGTGGTTAGGCACTCATTATTAGCCAACCTAATTGATGTCACCTGAACTTAAGGAACATGAACCGAATTCCACCCCAGTGAAGAATATAAGGGGATGCCAAAGGGACTTATTAAGACTGTGTCTTGACTACTCAATATGACGTAGACTCAAATCTGAAAGACTTTTGTGGAGATAAAATGATGGAAGCAAGTTGTCCATTATCTGAGTCCTGGCAGCTGGCTGTTATGTTTGATAATCATACCCTCTGATTTCCCATTTCAAGCTGAACACATCTTGCTGTTGGAAGTTTTAATGAAGTCCCGATATCAGAGCAATAGTCCACATTGTCATGTGCAACTTTACAGAATCAGAGTCGAGAGATTGTTTGGTGTTTGACTCATTGCAAATTATTGGCAATGGAATCAGGGCTTGTTCTATTTGTGCAGCTTATTTCGTCACGTTTAGATTAATCTGTTAAGTCTATAGACGATTTGTCACAAATACTTGCTATTACTCAGTTTTGTATCCATTTATTTATCTATTGTCATTTTTTAAAACCTGTCATACAGTTTCTGAAAATGTGATGTTTTGAAGAGTTAAAAACTGCAATAGAATACACATATGATATTAATTTTAATATTCAATGTTAAAGGTCTTTATCAAATCCAGTTTTAAAATAACATTAATATAGCAACGATTGGAATTGTTTTATAATCAAACTTTACTGGAATTATTCTTTGTGATATTATCCGTTTCAAACATACAAAAATTCATAAGCATTTAGTGCACCATAAAATATGACCATAAATTTAGCAGCTCGTGTTTGTCATCCAAACATTGTAACATTCATTAGTTAGTAGGAAATTACGTTATTTGTTTACCTATGGATGATTAGGATAATATAACTAGCCATTATAACAGAACAATATCTGATTGCATGCTGAGAGCATTACGATGTCGTTAAGACGTAAACTCAGACGCTCATTTAGGGGTAAACCAGAAGTGACAAGCTTAAAGGACATTCCAAAACTGGTTTTGCTCTCTGAAACATTTTCTAAATATGGCGAATATGACGATCTTAGGTGGGCTGATGGCTACCAGACTCTGTTTGCAAGGTATGTGATTACCACAAAATATCAGTCTCTCTATCTCGCAAATATGTCCTTTTGTCGCTGTCTCTATCTCTTTCTGTCTTGTCTCTGTCTCTGCCTGTCTCTGTCTGTCTGTCTCTGTCTGTCTGTCTGTCTGTCTTTGTCTGTCTCTGTCTGTCTGTCTGTCTGTCTGTCTGTCTGTCTGTCTGTCTGTCTGTCTGTCTGTCTGTCTGTCTGTCTGTCTGTCTGTCTGTCTGTCTGTCTGTCTGTCTGTCTGTCTGTCTGTCTGTTTCTGATCTTTCTCTCTCTCTCTCTCTCTCTCTCTCTCTCTCTCTCTCTCTCTCTCTCTCTCTCTCTCTCTCTCTCTCTCTCTCTCTCTCTCTCTCTGTAGATGTGCGTGTTTATATATGTATGTTTTGCGAAATAGGATAAGATGATAAGATGATGAATAAGTTATTTTACTCAATCCAGTGTACATGTTATTATGTTTGGAAATATCAACATCATTGTGATGCAAAAAAATATCTAGATTGGGCGTACTGGTGTGGACGGATAACACACAATGCACACGATTGCTTTTTGCTGAATACATTGGTACTTATCTTATCAAACCTTATCAGGGGAATGGAATGGTTTCATAACATGGACTCAGATGTCTATTGGGATGAGTACTATGCATAGAGTCTATAAGAATAGAAATGTATGAGATATGAGTTCCAGACTTGTTGTGTCAAATATGGAAGCAATGATGCCTTTTAAAGAAATTTTTCTGTCTGTTTTGAATGGCTCATCCGATAAAGTTATGTGTAATTTGATCTCATGCTGAACAGCCGATGTTTTCTATTATGTATCATATTTTAATATCAGATGAATAGATCATCTGAATTGTGCTGTGCTAACACTCGCTTGTTTGGGAATGTTTGAATTGTTTAAAATCGGGTTTGACGGGCAAACTGACAGATATATCCTTCTCCTGCAGAAAAGTTAGATTTTGACTGATAGAATGACAATAAATCCTCCATCATTTTCGTAAGGAATATATGTGTTGACTAATTAATGTATATCAGTTTGAAATATAGGTTTTATATATGTTTTGTGTTTGAAATATCAAACACCACATTACAGCTTGATATGAAGAATGAAATGGTCATTGAGGTCATTGTATATTTACAGTGCAGTACGTCTGACCTGTGTATCATTGACAATCAATGACTTCAAACATTTATGCAATGAGGTAAATTGCAATTCATCTTTACCCCCAAAGAAATTCTTGAGGAAAGAAATTCTCTTTCAAAAGAAATTAAAATTCCTGGTTAATACCCCGTAATGTTTGTTTTACCCCATACACTACATTGTGATGCTCGCTAACTGAAGAGATTTATGACTAGTTTTTTTTCTTCTAAATTGTGGTGATATGACAATCTGGACACTTTCCAGAGAAATGTGAGGCCGATCTACAGAGGTTATTAGTAAGGGCGAGACATGGCGAGATGGGGAAAGGCGGGACTGATTTACTGTTATCCTGACGCAGATTAATAAATCAGCGATGTTACTGTCTCTTTTTGTAAACGCCAAATGTTGCTCCATAAATGATATTTTGCTATTTACTCTTTTTGAGTTAATCCTCAAAATGAAATAATAATAATGGTGATGATTAATTAAGCTAATTATCTGTAAGTTAAACCATTTGTAAGGAGATTAACAAATATGGTGATGTTAAGTGTGTCTTATGAATCTACATGCAACACTCTTGTCATATCAGTTCTATTGTATTTTAACACTAAATCTACTTTTAATTAGTGTTAATGCATACATATTTTGAGTTCAGACAAGTCAACAACCATAAGTTAATTTTGTTTTACAGTAAATACATATTTTTTTACATGTATTAAACATGCATTAACTCATACTTATACCATTAATTTGTACTTAAGTGGTCAATAACCATAAGTGAATCTTGCTTTACAGTAAATGCGTTTTTATATATATTTGACATGTTTTAACTAATATCTATACAACTAATTCTAATTAAATCTTTCAGTTGCATCACATTGCCTCACATATTAATCATTATGAAAATACACATATTGATTCTATGAACTGAAACCCGACGGATATCACCTCTATTGATTAGTCATTATTCTATTCATTCAATTTCAATAAATATAAACGGTTCAACACAGACATTCTCAAGATAATTATAAATGTAACGGTCAGATGGACATGGTTTATCTCACCTGAGTAGAGCCTCCTGATTCAGCCCCATTGATGCAGAGCATGTGTCACCACACAACTAACTATTCAAGACTTGCCCAACTGTCTCTGCTACACAACACAGAAGATGTACCTTTTTGCAAGAATCGTGAGTAAATTTTCTATTGTTTAATTCTAAATCTCACTCACGGGAATAGCTTTGCCAAGTTAATAACACCTCTGAACATTTATTTGCATTCAGAATGAAGAATGCATGAAATTTGAAATTTTGTATCTGAGAGAAAATCTTTGAGAGATGAAAAGTGTGAAAATTACCATTATATACTGTCAACTAAGGTATTATTAATCGGATTGTTGCAGGGTAGAATATTAAGATGAATTTTGAAGACGTATTGCTAAATCATTATTTGCAATAACAGTAAACAGGTGACAGATAAAGAAGAAGGAAACTAATTGACAGATTAGCAAAAGTATAGAAGTGACCTTTTTGTCTTTTTGCTAATCTCCTTTATTTCGAACTCACTCGCATAAACTCCCCGGAATATGTGAATCTGTTTGAAAATGGAAAATAGAGAATCCAAACTTATTCATGATATATTCCTACACCTGTCCGAGAGAACAGCATGGGCTCTCAGCTGTGTGTGTTTACTTCCAGTGGCATGTGCAAAAAGAAGAGAGGGAGATTTACATTGCTGGGTCGTTTATTGTTTCTGCTCTTGTAGTCAAAGTGCACAATGTGTAGGGTATAATATAAGATTTCTGAACAATCCCTTCATATCAACACACATGTTGGCTTGTTAATCATCATGCAAAATTATGGTATTTTCGGTGAATACTTTGACACCAATTGGACATTCAAGGCAAAGCGAAGTGTAAAGTGTAAATATATCATAGCCATTTGAGTCCAGATAGTGTTTGTTTGAATAGTGTGGATAAAGAAAACCATCCACCATTCTTTTTTTGAAAAAGAGAAAATGATGTACTATATTTATATACAGATAATTTAAGCATGAATTTGAAAAACAATAATTATCAAGATATCAGTCTGTTTCACTTCAAAGTCATGACTAGTTATAAGTGACAAAATATATGTCTTCCAACATTCTTCAAATTTCAGCTAAAATGTCAATGGCATGATCAGGTCAATGTACGAATATAATACAGTATTTCAAAAATGAAGAAATATGAAGAAGTAAAATATATCATTTGTAAGACCATTCCGTGGAAGAATAAAACTTCGATATTTAGAATTAACCCCTTGAACTAATGATAATCTAATTTAAAATGGATTCAGGTTGTCCAAGAGCAGCATGTTATCGTATTTTGTTATGATACGTTACGTATCACGCATGAGTATGTTAGTTTTGGGGGTTTACACCTCCTTCAACATTATTTCAGTCATTTCGTGATGAGACCTAAGATAAGATAAAGATAAAGATAAGATAAATATTTATTTTGCATCGACATAAATTATAAATTACACAACATTAGCTAAAAGCTATTGGTCGATAGAAATAACAAATAAAACAAAATTATAACAGTTCATTATAACAATAAAATCACATTAGATTTACATTACATAGGCTGCATTGACATCTTTCAGGTCCATCCCAAGTTTGCAGCATGAATTTAAAATTATTTAGATCTACAGCACTTTTTACATCTGCAGGCAATAAATTCCATACATGAGTACCATAATATGTAAAGCTGTTATTACCATATGTAACTGTGTTTATCTTTTTCTGTATCAGCTTATTATCATCTCGTATACCAAATACATTTGTCTTTACCTCAAACAATTCTTTCATAAAAGATGGGTTAAGATTGTTAACGCATTTAAAAACTTCAGTTGCTATAGCTTTTATACGTCTTACATGTAGTGTGTCCAAATTAGCCTTTTCTAAAAGTGAATCATAATCACTGGTCTTATCATTATACAAAAATCTTAATGCTCTTTTCTGTATTCTTTCCATCTTTCTCATATGAGTATTACTACAGAAGTGCCATATTATTGGACAATAACTGAAATTAGCTAAAATAAATGCATTGTATATCATTCTTTTTTCTTTTTCAGTAAAAATGTTTTTAAACCTGAACATCACATTTAATTGTCTTGCAGCTTTTATGCACAGATTATCTACATGGTTGTCAAACCTTAGTTGAGAATCTATTGTCATACCTAATAGCTTAGCACTACTCTGATTTGGTAACTTCACATCATCAATCTCAAGATATTCTGGTATAATTTCTTTACTTGTCAGGGTCTTCATAAACATAACTTGAAATTTCTCAGGGTTTGCTTGCATAAAATTTATGGTGAACCAATGAATAGCATTTTTGGCATCTAATCGTAAAGCATCCATAATCACATCAAAAGTTTTTGCAGTCTTGCTCATACTATTATCATCAGCATAGTTTACCAGAAAACATTTTTCAATAAATAAAAACAAATCATTCATAAAGATATTAAAAAGCAGAGGACCTAAGCAAGATCCTTGGGGAACACCTTTCTTTAAATTCACCCAGTCACTCCGTTCACTATCAATTTTCACTCTTTGATATCTTCCTGTTAAATAACTAGCAATAAATGTACAAGCATCATTGCTTAGTCCATATGTCTTAAGCTTGCAGATTAATAAGCCATGTGGGATACAGTCGAAGGCTTTTGACAAATCCATTAATAATATACCAACACATTCTTTATTATCAAAAGCATTTTTCCATAATTCTACCAATTTGACAAGCACATGCTCACATCCATATCTTTTTCTGTAGGCACAAAGATACTGATTAAATATTTGTTCAAAATACACTTTCAGTTGATCTGCAATAATTGATTCATGAATCTTTGCTAATACTGCTAATATGCTGACAGGTCTGAAATTGTTCTTTAACATGTTACTTAGCTTCTTATGTATGGGTGAAATTTCTGCCCATTTCATATCATCAGGAAAAGTGTTTGTGTCAAAACTTTCATTTATCACTTCCATAAAAACATCACATAAATCTTCACTGCACATTTTTACTAATTTGGGGGGTATGCTATCATGACCACTTGGTTTGTTAACATTCACATTCATGAGATATTTATAAACAGTCTCTCTATCAACATGTGTAAAACTAAAATTATCATCTACTGTTTTGTCTCTACCAATTGCCAATACACTTGGGTGATTACTATGTCTTTCAAATACCTTTTCTAAAAAATCATTTTCTGTCATACATATTTCATCTGGCTCTCCAATTGCGTCAGCCACAGTGTTGAAGAATGCATTAAAAATATCACACACATCTTTGGTGTTTGTAACAATCTTACCATCCTCATTTAGAATTACATTATCCTGCTTTTTTGCCTTTTCACTCACAAAAGGTCCAACACTTCTCCAAAAATCTCCAGGGCGTTTCATGTTTGTACAGCCACCCAATAGGTGTTTCTTAATTGCATTTCGTCTCATACTTACAGTTTTATTTCTCTCAATGATATATTTGAAGCGTAAGAAATTGTTTTTCCTATTTCCTAAATGCTTGTTTTTCCACATGTTACGCTTATACATTTGTTTTCTTAGTTCTGAATTCATATATGGGATTTGTTGAGATTTCAAAAATCTGTGTTTTACTGGAGCATGCTCATCTATCACATCTTTATATAACATTGTCATACACCAGTATTTGTCATTCACATCATCAAATACATCACACACATTAAATGGAATATTTGATACATCTTTCATAAAATCATCCTGGTTAAAATTCTTATATGATCTATATTGTATTTTTCTTGGCTTTTTAGGGGGCACACATATTTTAGTTATACAACAAACCATATTGTGCCAATCACTGTAACCACATGTGGTGTTTATTGGCTTATGAAATCTTGCAGCATTCTTAACAATAATAGGGTCAATTAGTGTACCTCTTTCTGATTTGAAACATGTTGGTTCTGTTATTATATTCTTAATACCATAAACATGACATATATCTTGAGTCATTACATTGTCATCAATTTGCATATCAATATTTATGTCACCCAACATGATAATCTCTTTATATGAACCTATATATGTATCATAAAATTCAGATATTAAGTCTAAAAATACTCTATTAGATACTGAAGGATTTTTATATACTAAAATCAACAACCATTTTTCTTTGCGTACTGTTACACTTAAAACCATACATTCAATGTGATCTTTATGTGAGAATTCCATATGTTTTTCACGATCGTGTGGTATGTCTGATCTTACCCATACATGCAAACCACCGGATCTTGATGTTCTGTCTTTTCTGTAGCTTTTAAAACCATCAACATAAAATTCCTTATCTACATATTTGTTTTTGCTTAGCTTAGTCTCAGTTGTACATAATATATCAACATAACCATTCAATAATATTTCTTTAAAATAATCCCTTTTTTCACCTACTTATAGCAGATAGAATGCTGCCTCACTGAGTTATCATATCATAGGTCCATGACAAGGCAGCCCACCCAGTCACAGATTTACAATCCTTTGGATCATCACAGAGGAATTTGTGCTAATAAGCTACCGTTCTCACCAACTACACCATGACCCATGCATGATTGCATAATATGACAATTCACCATTTACACTGGTAAAGCCATGTATCTAAAACTTTGCCAACGCAAAGATCGGACAAAAATGGTATAATGGTCCTCAGAAATGAGCATGGAGGATCAACATTCTAATTGATGCACTTTTTGCAAAATACCAAATAAGGTCACAAAAGGTTGCATAATCTGGTAGTTCAGGATGGACAAGATCAGACACACTTGACCAAATAGTTATCTTGGACAAAATCAGACAAAAAAACATGTATAAAACAAAATATATATAACAGATTCTCGTGCAAATAGTGACTCTCTTTATTTGTTTATTTAATATAATACTACCAATTATTTTGTGTCAGATTAGCCTTGTTTCACATTTTAAATTGATATGGATTTACTTTTTTACATGGCAGACTATTCACATGTTGGTATAAAGACACTGTTTTGATCTATACCTATCAAAGTGCAAGCCGAAAAATAATATCTAAGCCCCCAAATATTCGTCTGTACGGAGAACATACCTGCAATATTCCATCACAGACCTCTACCTTATAAACTTAAACAATATAAAAACAGAACGCGTTCCAACTTATAGATTCCATGCAAACATATGTAACAAACAGTCTATTTTCCAGAGGGATTAATCGCTCAGCAAACGACCGTAATAAACATCAATACAAATATAGTGTACAATGTTTCCTTCTCATACTGAATACAAGGCAAGTAAAATATCAGAGAGAAATGTCCATAGATGTTATGTTCATATATTCAATTGACCAATATGTGCCATCTTTGACACATAAGAGGAGCGTGTTTTGAATTCAATAGGTCGCATAGAATTTACTTGAATCATATGAGTATTAAGGCAAGAACATGTGAGTGCAGTGTTCAGGCTGGCAGATCTCTCAAGTTGGTTCTGGTGGAAGGATCTCAAGAGTCCGAAGGACGAGTGAGATCCTTCCACCAGAACCAACGAGAGAGATCTGTCAGCCTGAACACTGCACTCACATGTTCTTGACTTTATCTCATACTTAACTCCTGCAGATAGGTATGAGATAATGGTTTTGGTTTGATTTCCAATCTATTTAAAGCAAAACAGAGAGGAACACATTGCAGCATGTGTGGACCTATGTTGTGTGTGTCAAACAACATAAACAATGCCACGCCCCCTTTTTAATGACGTCACACTCAATGACGTCATTACAACATATACTTTATTATGTTATGACGCCATTGAGAGATGGGCATAGTGCCACTCTATATTGTGAGATCCTTCCACCAGAAACAACGTGAGAGATCTGTCAGCCTGAACACTGCACAAACCTATGTTCTTGACTTTATCTCATACTTAACTCCATAGAGAACCGCATTAGCCTCCAGCCTCTCATGGCACGTGCATCAATGCCGCACGTGCAGGGTTACCGATGCGTACGCAAATATGATAGATATCAAGAGAGGAAACAAAAATCTATGCATTTTCTGACCTTTCGAGGCAGGTGATGTTGTAAACTGTGCAAACGATTGCTTTCCCTCCAAATGTGTATCTAGCCATCTTCTAAAATTAATTATCTTTGATTCCATGTTTGCAGTATCCCAAAAAGATTTTGCAAAAGTTGGTTTAATCTAGTTCAAAGTCTACAAAAGTGCTATGAAAAAAATTCAGATCACTTTGGTGCCCGGAAGTAATTGGTTGCTCTGGGAGTTATATAACGTCACAATACATTTTCACGTGAGGTCAATCAAAACAATACCCACAACATTCAAATATTTTCAACTCGCCAATCAAGATTTAGCATGCACGTGAGAAGACTGACTTCCGGGCACAAAAGTGATCTGAATTTTCTGCAGACAGGAAAGTTGATAAAAACATGGAATATATTTAATATTTTGGAATATTCTTCTCTGGAATTGTTTTATCATTGTATTCTGCGTGTGCTGTCCAAAGCACACCATTCATAATGCTCTGTATACTCTACGGTAGGAAATTCCTTAAAAACTTGTTTCATCTCTTGAAGTACATCATATTTGCACCTCGTGCACGTGCCAACCATTGACATGACGTCACTGACCAGCACGTGCAGTGAACACGCGCTGAAAACTGATGCGGTTCTCTTTGCTTAACTCCTACAGATAGGTATGAGATAATGGTTTTGGTTTGATTTCCAATCTATTTAAAGCAAAACAGAGAGGAACACATTGCAGCATGTGTGGACCGATGTTGTGTGTGTCAAACAACCTAAACAATGCCACGCCCCCTTTTTAATGACGTCACACTCAATGACGTCATTGCAACATATATTTTACTATATAATGACGTCATTGATAGGTGGGCATTGAGATCCTTCCACCAGAACCAACTTGAGGGATATCTGTCAGCCTGAACACTGCACTCACATTCTTTTCTTAAGATCTGTACTTTTTACAATGTTAACACTGGTCTGGTATATAAACCATCTGCGGTAGATAAATATGAGATAAAGTCAAGAGCATGGGTTCATGTAGTGTTCAGCCTGACAGATCTCTTTTGTTGATTCTGGTGGAAGGATCTCACTCGTCATTTGGACCAAGGATGATTTGTAGTTCGGCACATGGGTGATCTGCGAAAGTAGTTCAGCAGAGGGGTGATCTGCGAAAGTAGTTCGGCAGAGGGGTGATCTGCAAAAGAATATCTCATAGGTGCAGAACACCTTCTTGAAGCACCAAGTATGAGATAAATATGGGTATTATGATACCATTTTCAAAATATCTAACACAACTAGACACAGTAATGTGTGGTCAAAGGCAGGTCAACCGTGATCATGAAGTTCAACTGCGACCGTGAAGGTCAACTGCGACCACGAAGGTCAACCGCGGTCAGACACGCTTATAGGTTTATTCTAAGACGGCACCAATCAGCAAGGGACTTCACACAATCGCCATACTTACCCGTATATCTTGGACAAAGCCAATTTGGTCTCTTGAGGGTTCCACGTATCTCAAATCTGTGTATTGACTTACACAGTTGAGACAAAATGGATGGACATGATGAAGTATATGTTGGCAGGGTTCAATTTTGCCAATAGTCCTACACGCTATCATACCCAGTCCAACTTGCTGCTAAGTCATTATCAAAATGCTTGCTTCACTTGTCTCGGAGTCACACCATTCCAGAAAGGCGCCACTTGGCGCCTTCTTTGGATAACATATTATTTTCAGGGTTATCTTTTCTTTCTTTAATTTGGCGGTTTTCTGATATTGTTCTTTCATCAAATCACTTTTTTTTATAAATCCAATATGCTAAGCTAAAACAAAACAAAATAGTAGTAACCTCACGTACGTCCAATTAATCCTAACATTTGTTTTATACTGGGGGTTCTTCTTACAAAAATAAATGACACGTCCATATATAGCAGGCAGTGTTCTGATTATAAAAAACAACACGCTGGACCAGACGGTTACAGACGCCCAATTTTACTGAGAGTTTGGTTGGCAGAAAACTAGCATTGACTACCCTGCATGCCACGCCCAAAGTGTGTAAACTGCCAGAAAAAAGTGTCCTATCTTTATTTGAGCAAATAGCATTGTACCTGAGGGATGTTGCACTTAGCCGTGTTTGCTACACGTAGACAGGCCATTGGTGGGCAGGCTTAGCACAGAGATCTTTGTTTGTTTAAGGTACCGCCGCCGCATCCCACCCAGGGACTATGAATTGAGGGCTACTTCTGGAGATGGGACTGAAAACACCTTATAAGGAAAAAAAGAACAATTGTATTGTGTGGAAGGGGATGCTGCTTCCGGTCAGGGACAGAGTCCTGAGGGGCACCCTCCAAGAGCATATCTTACATATAGTGCTCTATATTTAAAGGCACCCTCTGAGAGCATATATTACATATATTATATTTAGAGGTACCCTCTAAAAGCATATCTGACATACAGTGATCTCTATTTAAAGGCACTCTCTGAGAGCATATCTTACATATAGTGCTCTATATTTAGAGGCACCCCTGAGAGTATATCTGACATATAGTGCATTTAGAGGCACCCTCTTAGAGCATATCTTACATATAGTGCTCTATATTTAAAGGCACTCTCTAAGAGCATTTATAGGTTCGGGGTGTTTGTATGAAGGACAACTCACAATGTTAGTTATATTATTAAGGAAAGGGGAGCCTTGTCACAGGGACACAATGCCCTGCTCATACCCAAAAATGTTTGGTATTTATCTTTTATATTGCCAGATAAGACACGGTAGAAAGAGCCAGACCAGGCATTTGCGATCGGGTTGCATCTTTTTATGAATTGTGTGGAAACTGATTCATTTGTGTTAATATGCATGTTTTGAACACCATCATTTTTTAATACCTTTAAGCAGTATATCAAAATCATAACATGAGCAGTGACGATAGAGAGTTGCAGTTATGCATTAAACAAAGGTGGGGGGGGGGGGGAATCTATGCAGAATACATCTATCTTGCAATGGATCCACGGGGACTCATGGGAGACACTACGAGCCCTTGAGGACTTCCACATCACTAAAAAAACTGCCACATTAGTGGACAGTGGTGAACACACGTGATACGTCATGATGGAATACCAAGATGAGATTTCTCTGGCGCACTTAACCCTTGTGGTCCAATTCCATAAAAAGGCTTGCTCTACCGATTACCTCTTGAAAAAAGTAGTTTGTCATACTCCCAACCTGAACTAGTCAACAAAGCTATAGTGTAAGATTACTGTGACAATATTTCCTCCCAATATCTGATATGTTCAACGTTAAAGGGTCTGAGATCTTATCAGAAGTATGTCTCATGTGATTTACAGAAATGTATGGGTAATAATATAAATAAAATATATTTGATCAATCAGATATATGAGTCAAAGTAAAATCCCATGTAAAAACTACTGGGGATCATACTTGTGCACGATCATATAACCATAGTAACACAAACCACGGCCTTTGAGAATCAGTAGTGAAGTAATAGCTGGAATGAAAAACAACTCAGTAGCAGATATCCTCCTTTCTCGACCAGGGAGGATTAACAAATTGATTGTTCTTAATCAAGAAATAGTTCATCATTTAATGACCTAAAAAAGATGACTTTATCAATTATTTGACCCTATTGTCTAATGCTTAGTTGCCCAAACAAAACAATTTAAAAAGTGTAGTGTTAGGAACAGTTGCATACCTTTTATTGAGAGTAAAGTCAATCTTTATTGTGGAATCCAAGTTATGAATGCTGGAGTCAAGATGGCTAAAAGTAAATGGAAAATTGTTTCAATATTTCTCAATATTTCTCATTATTTCATATAAGACATTTATGGACATGTAATAGATTTCTATTGTCAGATTCGACATGAAGTAGATCGCCTTCTTATTAGCACCAGTTCCTCTGTGGTGATCTCAAGGTCGTTGGCTCGATCACGGTTGCGCAGAGATTGAATTCAAATACAAATAGAGATACAAATATAGATATTTTATTACACTGACAGGCATTACACTATTTTACTTTACATATTTTGCATAGTTTACTCTTTAGTAAATAGCCCCTAGGGACTTATCAGTCACTGTGCTTGTTTTACAATATTCCAGAGTTATGCACATGCATAGTACAACAAATACACTTTTCATTCAATATCCAGTGAATTATTATTTATACATCCTTTTGTTTCTCTTCATCCATGCATTATATAAATAGTTGCTATATAACTGCCATCCATATTTCACAATATATACAAATTTATCTTTATCATCCATTGTGTTAAACAATGCATTTTACACAAAATACATTCATACATCTGATTTCTACTACATATACATGTAAAATGGAATTCATCCTCAATCTCATCATTATTTCATATAAGACATTTATGGACATGTAATTAATGGACCTGAACCACCTCCCTGTTTCTATATATAGCAAAACTATTCCAAGCCTCATCTGTGCAAGTAATGATGTGAAGAAAATTTAACATAATCCTCAGTGATATATTCCTTCTTAAACAAAGCATATGCTCTTAAATTTCAAATATTTTCATTCAAACATTGTATATTTTTCATATGGTGATTTATTTTCAAAGATATCTCCCTTTCCACACTTAATGAAAAGTTACTTCATTTCATTACATCAATTACTGTGGCCAGGTGTATTATCATAATCATGTTCAAAGATTTTCTTTCAGCATCCATGGACAATACACTATTCTAGACTCAGCATTTCGGTATGTCTTCTTACTGTAGTATTTACCCAACCAGTATCACTCTCTAGTGCCAAAAGTGGAGCCTTTTGATGAACTCCCAAATGGTATCTTATTGTCCGCTGTTGGATTTTGTCACATGAGTAAAAAATATTGTAGCCCCAAATTCCTGCACAATAATCAATTACAGGTACTACTCCTCTATGTTACAGTTTGCTAAAAGAAAGCCACCATTTTTAAGCAACTTGAATTTTGAAATTGTTGAAGCAAACATTTTTAAGCAACTTGAATTTCGAAATTTCACTACCCAATGGTCTACCTATGGCACCGGAAAGTGTACTTGCAGTTGTGTTGAAGTCTAGGAACTCGTCAAGTATCACACCAAGATATTTGTATTTATTTATAACATCTGTTTCATTGTTACCCATAGTAAAAATCTGATTCGTCTTCGTCTGAATTTTTTTTCTGAAGTGTAATTTTTTGGTTTTGTCAACATTGATTTTCATTTGCCAATTTTGCACTAGTTATCAAAAAAGTTTAATAATATCTGAAGCGCAGCTTTATTTTCGGCTAGAATTAAAATTTCATCAGCAAATAACAATAAACAAATTTTGTCTCCATCTACTTCAACCCCAATATTGAGAGCTTTCATTTCTTTAGCTAGATTATTTATAAAAATTGCAAATGCGGTAGGTGATAAAGAATCGCCTTGACGTACACCACTGTCAGTTTGAAACCAACCAGTCATATGAAATAACTTTGACAGAAGACAGGGGATGGTTGTATAAAGCTTTGATACAGTTGTAAATCTTTCCATCAATATTGTATTCCAGTAATTTATAAAACAACAAGTCTCTGTCATCCCAATCAAATGTTTTCTGCATGTCAATAAAACAAGTGAAAGTGCTTTTACCTTTCGAAATCCAGCTTTTAATAATTGAAGATAGTGTAAAAATATGGTCAATACATATTTTTTTCCAAAACGATTTTGTTCATCTACTAACAAATCAGCCAATTCACAGTAGTTCGCAACCCTTCTATTGATAATACCTGAAAAGTCTTTACAAACACACGAAAGTAAATTTAAATGTGATACAACTTAACAATGTCAGAGCTGAAATACCCTTTTCCGGTTGGTTGTGGCCAATAGATAGTAACAAAAGTATCTCTGGCTCTTGTGTTTAAAGAAGTATCCATGAGTTCCCTGTTGGATTTTATGTGTTTGTCTGTGGTGGAAGGTGCGGTGACCTACTCACGCTAAAGGCAAGATTAGACCTGTTGAGTATACCTTGACCACCATCATGGTGGTTGGGACGTGGAACAGAGTAAAATTTGAGGTTTCCCTCTTCCATTTCACCAATTTACCTCTCATGGCCATAAATGTAATACTATTATACGATTACCACCGCAATTCATAAACGTAGTGACATCTCATTCCATATTATCCAATCTCATTCCATAAACGTATCTCATTCCATATTATCCAATTATCATCTCATTCCATAAACGTTTTAATATCTCATTCCATACATGTAAATATGATATCACAAAAACAATACAAATGATATTTAATAACATTATTTAGTCTACTCTTGGTAAATTAGCTAACATTTTCAAGGTTGTATTCCTGTGAATGTTAGTCCTGTTAGTTGAATAAATCTTCTATTATGAGGTCTATAGAATTCCACCAATTTGTTGTATATGTCTGATTCAATTTTTGATTTGTAATCATGACCTTTGTATTTTCCTAAACATGATATTTTCTTTACATACTTTGAATCAACACAGAAAAAGCCCTTGGATTTTGAGTAAGTTAAGTTTGAATATGATATTTGTGGGTTGAGTCCCAAGAAGTTCTCGGCGGAACGAAGAATCGGCACCGGATCCTTGACGAACTTATCTCCATCTAAGATTAAAAAGTTTTTTCTTGGAAAATAACTGAACCATCTGGAAAGGTGCATGTGATAGATACCCTTATAAAGCAATGTAGTGTTTGGATTCATTTCACCTTTGCTATCAAAGATTAACTTTTTCAGTGTTGTGTTTTTGAAGTGTCCCATATGTCGCCCGTGGAACCAGTTTGAAATTGCCCGGTCGACTGGGTTTCTGAGTATCACCAACAATTTCATATCTGGGTTGAACTTATAAATTTTAGCAGTGACAGTTTCTATTTCAAAATAATTTGGAGTTTTTTCCATGGTGACATCTTCAGGCAAGCTTCTTGGCATGAGCGATCGGTAAAACCTGAATCCTCTCTTGTATTGTTTATCGAAAAAATGCGGTTCGAATGCCACTTTATCTGATGGAAATCGTACCCTGCTGTTGATTCGAAGGAATCTTTTCAGTGCCTCTGCAACACAAAGTCACAAAACTTAGATGTTACATGTCAGTTCATATAGAGGCCCCCCTGGAGGCTTTTGACGACAAAAATCACAAATTTTAGGAGTTATATATCAGTTCAGCTGGAGGACCCCCTGAACACAAAGTCACAAGTATCATTAGTAACACAAAGTCAAGAATATCATTAGTGATAGAATGTCAATGGTTTAATTAGTAATACTGTCACAATATCACTATCAATCCAAAGTCACAAGTATAATTAGTAATACAAAGTCATAAGGATTAAGTTTTGCAAGCCGGGTGTATAAAATCTAATGAGCTGAGATATGTATATTTATTATCTTTCTAGCATATATAGGCCAGAAGGCTCAAAAGATTGCTCCATATTATGTCAGGCTCTTAAGAGATTTTGAGGCAATTTTCCAGCTTGACTTCCACAGTCACAATACATAAAATACATGTAAATGCAACACTTTTTGTCATGTATGTTCTCTTAAGAGAAAACACACCATTCTATGGTAACGGCGGAACATGTTACAAAAGGACATTATTAACAAGAGGGTTAATATATGAGAGTAAATATAAGAGGAAGTATTCAGAATAGGAAGATGTGTACACCAAGAAGTGTATAAATTATAAGAGATCATCTAACAGAGGGGTATATGTAAATGTCAGGCATATAAACACTGACAAGTGTATATAACATGAGGGCACATGTAACCACTAACAGGTGTGTATATTACAGGAGGGCACATGCAACACATCCTCAAGGCCAACTGGTGACACAGAATTAAGATCAACCCAGTGGCTTCTCTTATGTAACAATATACCTAACAGGAAGGCTAACAAATGGAAAGGGGTGCAGACATACATTAGAACACATTTCTTTAATAATGAGATCACAGTTTTTGAAATCTACGATACTATCTATATCATTATGTTATCATCTTCTCTTTTATATATTTTTCAATTTTGAACATCATTGAAATTCTGCAAATAATTAAAAAATAAAATAAAATAAATAGTATATTCTAGATATGCCTGTATATTATATCACCACTTTATAAAAATGCCAATAGAATAATTCTGTTTTAAATGATAATTATTCATCCAGATAATAATTAATCATCCAAAATAAGTTGATTGACTTATTTTCTCCCTTGAAATCAGCTGCTTGAAATATTCCATGAAACAGACGTAACAGATTAAATATAATGCTACATCAAAAATACCTGTTCCACATTTTTGAACTCCAATGATAATGGCTGTAGGGTAACGTTTCTGCCACAGGTTTCTATCACTAGAATTAGATTTGTTTATGTCTTCTTTTTCCTCTGGATTTTCTGCATCATATGTGACTAATGAACTTTCAGAGTTGTCATTTTGTCTGGTTATTCTTATATCAACCTTCCAATGCGCATTGCTCCAGTAATTTTCTATCAAAGCCACTAATATAAAGAGCGCCACCACGATCCACAGAATAGTTTGAAAATTGCTTATTTTTGGTGTGATTGCTCTTATCTTAGCAAGTCGTAAATTAGCACAGGTCTTCGTGATCAGCCGTGATTTGCGTAGCATTGCCATCACGGCGATATTCCTCACATCAAGTAAAGTAAAAACAGAATGTTATCTTTCTGCATCGTTTTCAAATTATTAGTGCACAGAGAATCTTTTTGAGGTATTCAATGATCGCAGCCAGGCTGTCCCAGAAAAGGTTGTGTAACCGGCCAGACCAGAGTATAATATTGTCCCTGGAAGTCCCACATTTCACGACATGCCGCCCGCTCTCAGTGTTCCGAGAAATAGTGACCTACTCTCATCAAATGGCTAACTCCACCTAAAAAATATAACAAAAGTCCATATTTTTTTTTATAAAACATGGTTATAGTTAATTTGAAAGTTATTTCGAAAAAGAACCCTGCTATGTTTATTAATATTTGGTCATCGGAACCCCGTTTCAGACACTCATTTTTTCATTCAATTCATCGATATCTTCTTGCAGTTTATTTACTGTATAAATCATATAATGTGAATATTAAATAGGAATCGCACCTGTCTTACTCATACACATTCTCAAAATGATTTGCTATTAAGTGTTGTTTTTTATCGGGCATATATATAATAATAAGATAGTATATAGAGCACATCCTTGTCAATGCAGTACCTGTATTATAAAACCCACAAGTCAATTCTAAAAGCTCATTTGCTAATTATTAGATGTTTCTGTAAGAGTTACTCTGCTTGGCGAGGCAGAGTCACATACTACCTCTGCCAGTATAGGCATACCCTCCATAGCAGGACTTCTCTATCATATCAGTCCCTGCCACCAAAGCTATAAATGTGCGCACAGAATCGAGCACAAGTCATTAGTATTTAGAAAAATCTGGCTGACAACTCATTGGTGAAAGAATATAAATAGTTTTGTTTTGTATTGGCGGTTGTACTTATTGGTCAGTATATGTGCCAGACACCTGGTTACAGTTTATGACCTAATGTTGGTCAATTCAGATTTGATGATATTTTTGTGAGCAAGGCAAGTATTTATAACTCGGGGATTGCTAAGATAGCACAGTTTTAGAAAATCCGAACCTTACCTTTTGCTTTCTTACAATATTTCTTTCAAGAAGTTGAAGTGTATGTTTCAAGAGAAATGAGGAAAGTCTTAAATTGAGTGATGGGACACCCTGGTGCTCAATTGCTCATTGATATTTGCAAAGAACTACAAAGCATTGTCACACCCAACTGAGCACAGGGTTAAAAAATTATTCTGTAGAACACTATTCATTTCCATATTTCCCTCAACAGTATAGCCAGCAATACGATGATGGTAATTTGAACCGGGATATAATTTATCTGTATGCTCAGTTGAGTGTGGCAAAGGATGAATAATTTTGTGATAGAAAGAAACACCAGGTGCGAACAAGACGTCCATTAAAATGGAATGGTCGGCACTTTTTATCCCGCTTTTAAAACTGCTGTACAAGTGTAAGAAAACAGTGTTGAATAATTAATTAAGTCAGCACAAGCCGCCGCCCGCCACCGCATCCGCCGCCGCCCGCCGCCGCATCTGTCGCCCGCCGCCGCATCCTCCGCCACACTTTGTTTTCTTCATCATTCCTTTATGCTTGGACATGAGAACTAGATACTATATTAAGATAATATGTAGGCCTGGGAAACTCTTGGGGTTGAACTTTTATTAATTAAGTCAGCACAAGCCGCCGCCCGCCACCGAATCCGCCTCCGTATCTGTCGCCCGCCGCTGCTGCGTCCACCGCCACACTTTGTTTTCTTCATCATTCCTTTATGCTTGGACATGAGGACTAGATACTATATTAAGATAATATGTAGGCCTGGGAAACTTTTGGGGTTGAACTTTTTGTGATTTTGGGTCAAGGTCAAGGTCATGGCCAGCACAGGAGCAATTCACTTATGAATGCTCTATTTTCTTACAAAATACAGCAATATTGATATAACATGAGGGGCTTGAATAAGTTTAATATTGGGTGACCGTAGGCAATTTTCAAGGTCACAGGAGCCGATTTTCAAAATCAACTATATGTGATATTTTGCAAAATATTTTGCAAAATAGTATGTATTCTCCCTACATTTATCTTACACAATATCTTTGTTCATAATTTTTAGAAAAAATTGTAACTAGGTCACAATGACCTACTTAGATGCCCTACAGGTCACAATTTCCAAAATATTGTGATTCTAATCCTTTACGAATCAGAAAAGATTAGATCATGATATTGTGTAAATATATGTAATTATATGTATCCTGTACAATATGTTCATGATTTAGAGAATAAGTTATTCTTGTTTAAATATGGTTCTCAAGACAATTGATTGAATTGTTGACATTTGAATTGTTCTGAATAAAATCACTTCTGTGTGGTGAATGGAAATGAATCAGTTACCAGAATGATCAGCACACAATATACTTCCCCACTGAAATACAACAATGAGTGTAAAATGCCATCTTGAGGACTAAACATGTTTAGCTGCACCCCATAATTTTTTCTAGGTCAGAGTTTGGGAGGCAGGGGTAATCCGATCCAAGGTGGCAATCAAGCTTGGACACAAAGTTCTCTCAATTCATTCCTGTGATGTGGTCATCACCTCTCTCTGTTCTCTGTGGGGTACTTTTTACAACTTGTCACCTCTTGGTGTATTTTAAGATGTGATGCATGATGCCATTTAGTCCATGATGATACTGAAAGGTTCAAGAGAGCTTTAGTCCACTGCATGGATACCGTGGCACATGGAGAGCGAGTGGATGGTATCAAGTGTCAGAGTGTCCCTCTTTAGGTCAGATGATCACGAGATTTCTATCCTGCATGTCAGAAGGAAGAATGTTCCACAAAAAGTATAACTTAAATTGTTTAAAGAAAATGGAGGTGTATTATTTCAAAGCTAATATACAATTACAGTATCCTGATGATTATCATGGTGACAATCAAGCGAGTGAGCTCCTTACGTCATAAGTTTGTGCATGCTGTGTGGGGGGAGCATATTACATGATTCCAGACCAGAGAGTGTGGAGGTCCGAGACAATTCTTACACTGGGAAGTGAATGAGACTAAAGCAAATGAGACCGTCTGACAGAGCCAAGTTGAGAACCAATCTCACCCCAAGTGGCCTGCCTCCGCAAAGGCCGACCAAAAAAATCTCACGGCATTAGGAAGCAGTCCGAAGGATCTGTCAGTCTCCCTTACATTTTTGATGATCGTTCTTAGCTACATAGAATCTGTAAACCTGGACCCATCATAAAGATATCACGTAGAAATACATAAGTATCATTCATGGATGTATAATACACCTTTTTTAGACAATGAATTGTGGGAATACACACCAAAATAGGCCACGGGCCGTGGCGCAGTTGGTTAGAGTGCCAGATTATTAGCACCAGTTCCTCAGTGGTGATCCAAAGGTCGTGGGTTCGATCCCAGGCCATACCGAGATTGAATTCATAATACAATTTGCCATATGAGCTGAGGCCCGTACCTAAAGGATTACACCCGTTGCCCTTGTAAATCTGTGACTGGGGGTTGTCATGTCCAGGACTTGCGACATGACAAAACAGTGAGGCAGCACTATATTTGCTACATGTAGGTCTCATCACGAAATGACTGAAATAATGTTGAAAGTGATGTAAAACCGAAACAAACAAAGAAATACACCATAATAATCATTTATCACATATTTTTGAATACATGGCGGTGGTGGATGACACTTTACTGTAATATTTTCTTTGAACTTTTTCTTATTCCTCATCCAAACTTTTGAAATACCACAATAATTATTATGCCCTATCATAAAAAAATGCCTTTATGTATCATATGTGCCCTATTTCGCCCAAAATATTGTGACTAAAATAATCAGTATCACAAAATATAAAAGATCCAGTGTTATTGTCACACAACTCTGTAACTTCAGTAGACTGGTCACACCTCAGAAACTATGAGTTAATTTACCTTGATATATTGGGGTAGGCTCATGCTAAGCCTTTCATTCTATCAATAGATGCCCAGATGATAATTAGTGATAGATACTAAATCAACTCAACAAAAGCTGACCCGCTTTTATATGCCCATTACAATTTTCTCAATACGGATGTGTGCAGCATTACAATTGTTAAACATAACTGCGAGCCACACCAATATAAACCCTTTTTGTCATTTTAAGGGATAATGGGTTCAGGAGCAACATTGATAACACCAGTAAGCCAGACCCTCAATGCCATGTTTGCCTGTAAACGGTGTAGTGCTTGTAATTAATAAAAGACAGATTATCATTGTTACTGAGATGTCTTGCCCCGATCTTCTGTCACCCATTAAAGGGTGTTTTTAGAAGAGAGGAACAAGCGAGGTTGTCAGGGGGATGTAGTCTGAACTCACTTCCGGTGGCTGACCAGGAACGTACAGAGACGAGGTAAGGAATTAAATTGAAGCAGAATAAAGTGTTAGAGAAGGAAGGAGGGCATGGCAGCCAACCAAATGAGAGGGAGGAAAGGAATGTGGGTCAAGCATATTACATTATGAACCAACTGTAAACATTTATGTTGGACAATTTTGCAAATAGGCCTCGTGGGACGATATTTGGCAAATATGTCAGGGAAGATATCTTATTGCTT
Organism: Amphiduros pacificus; assembly: GCA_949316495.1. Classification (NCBI taxonomy): domain Eukaryota; kingdom Metazoa; phylum Annelida; class Polychaeta; order Phyllodocida; family Hesionidae; genus Amphiduros; species Amphiduros pacificus. The sequence continues at coordinate 46,913,926 of OX439002.1, read as the reverse complement.
TCAGAATATGTTAATGTCAATTAATTCTCTCAAAGGAATATTTCACAAATATTAACTTGCTGATAGATATAGGCTCGATCCTCATTTTTTAATCTTCAACTCATAAAGTTTAGATGTCCATCCAAATGAGGAACAGTACTTTTTAATTTTTGAACTCTTTAGATGTGAGACTCAATTTCTGGAGTTTGAGAATTGTGATACTCATCATTTGAAAGTCAGGGCTAATTTTGTATTGATTGGCACCAGGTGTCAGTCTGCCAGCTTGCCTCCCACGCAGACACAGTGCACTCAACTATGGTCTGAATGCGTCTCCCACAAGCGAAACGTTCTCCACAGTAGGCAATAAGATGCTCTCTTCAGGGGAGGAATATCGAGTCATTTAATTACCTAACCAAATCCTTGGGTTGTAGCACGCATGCCTTGTTAATTCATTTAAAATTATTTGGAAAAGAAAAACATCTTTCTTCTTCATTTTTGCGCCAATTATGTGTGAATGTGGCGCATTAATCACCTACAATGTGCGATAGGATATAATTAAAATGTAGGGCAAGGCGCCTTTATTGAGTCAGATGAGTCAAGACTCATGGAGATTTTAGTACATCTAGATTCAAATGAATATTTTGGATTTCTTTCAAATAGAATCACCACTTCTCACCATGGTGAGATACAATATGTTCATCATTACCATGTTCACACGTGTCTTCCAGCTCAGAGCCTTCCCGTCTATTTATCCAACTTTAACAACAGAATTGCGAATCTGGATGGCATCAACAGCGGCCTTCCGGTTCCTTTTACCCTGGTTACCTGTTTTCACCAGATTGCCTCCAGACCAAAAAAACATTTTACGAGTTGTGAAGATCATCTAAGGTCGGTTAAGGAGTTAACTTATGTGACATTGTGATTTGTAACTGCGTATTTAAAATGTAATTTTACATGTGTAAAGCATCCATATCTAGATAGATTTGCGTATTCTAATATTAACTACCTCCTTTTTGTGATCATTCTGGAGGTTTATTCTCAAAATAAATTAAAGTCTGTTAATATATTAAAGAACTTGATAAAAGAATAAAAACGTTTTTAAAATCACTGAGGCTTGCCATGCATTTATCGTATCTATTATGACTAATTCAATTTTAGAACCAATCGATTATTTAGACAAAAATATCATGTCATAAGCAGCAAGGATTTTTGCATCTTACATATCAAGCACTGGGGTAGGGAGGAGGTAATAAAAGTGCTTTTGAAATACATAAGACACGACCAACTGAGTGTATTTTACATCTTATTATTCTTTTTTGTTTCTCTTAATAAATTAATGTACTTTGTACACTGCACAATAACTATTCTCATTGTTCGAATTTTAACATTTGTGCTCCACCAGGTGTCTCTTTTGTCATGCACAATCCACTCTGGCATAGGTTTGTAGATATGACAGCTGATGTAATGACCATTATTCTGTATGCTGTGAAGGGAATACGTTAATATTTTAGCAACAAATGCATGATTGTAATTAAATGTGATGTTAATCATCCACTATGAGCCATGCTTGTTTGTCCACAAATTCCCACACGTGATAGGTCTTAAAATACCAGATGGCAGCATGACCCACTTGAGCAGTGAGAATTGTAAAATTCTCGCTATCTGCTCTCCTGGATTTTTAGCTGGTCCGTGAAAAAAATGACAAAATTGGCGCGAGAGAGCAGTGCATGATGGGAAAGATGTTGCGTTGTAAACTTCCATCTGCTTTGTGGGAGGGAAGATGGGAGGGAAATTTCAGACTGACATCGTACATTGACACGCCAATGTCAGTGCTATTACGTGTTTGTTGTGTAATCTTTGTATAAGTATATTGCAATCTACGTAATTTATGTCAACATTACAGAGGCAAAACTGAGAAAAACAACGATGTAAAGATGAAAGGCAGAGGCGACTATGTCCCGAACAGGCTGTCGCCGCTGTTCCGGATGTGCCGTGTGCAAAGAATTGGGTCAAATACGATCGCAGCGCTCTGAAAATGCAGCGTATATGGTAGAGCAGATAGGGAAAATTACTTGGTTTCGATAGCTGCTTTCGTAGTCATTATTATTATTGTATTTGTAAGTGTAATCGTTGTTTCATGACGTGTACTCCCCTTAAGAATAATCAAGCACTATCTCAACCAACATTCGGCCATCTTGATTTCTGTTATGAGTGAACTCATTGAGTACATATTAACACATTAACTCCCTATGAAATTAACATCCTACCGAACTACTTTCCATATGACTTCTCCAGAAAAATGTGCACCACTCCAGTAACTGATTTTCTTTGGCTAATTTCAATTCTCTGTTTTATGTTTTCGAGTTAAATATATAAAATGTGTATGGACATTATATGACACACCTCATATTCAATATAAATTATTACATGCTAACCTTATATACCTACCTACAGAGAATCAACTAGAAAATGGTTAGATTTTAATGAGAGATGAGTTATAGATATCTGTTTCTTTTTATCGATTTGCATTACTATTGATATCATCTTAGACAAACATATTTTTGGAAAATTTTACTCTATAAATTTAATTTAGGCTGTTGTGTGAAATAACGGAATATCCCTTTATAAAAATAACTTGATCAAGTGATAAAGATGTTGACTATTTGTGTGATTTACCAGTGAGAAGGTTAAATCATACTAATCAACATGGCTCAGTGGGTAAGACATCTGTCTCACATGCTTAAAGTCTGGGGTTCGATTCCCACCGGGAACAATATATTTTTTTTTTATTTATGCTGAAACTGAAATCTTCATTTTGAAGTTTTATTTTCGCAACATGCACATCAGAACATATAGAATTGAAACATTTTTTATTTTGATAGAAATTATAAAAAATAATGACGATACAATAAACAAAGGTGAAATCTTCATGTTGGGGTCTTTTTAGAGCAGAATGAAAGTCAGAACACATAAAATGTGTTTTTCTTTTGTTTATTCTTTTGTTTTTTCTTTTGTTTTTTTTTCAAATGGAGAAAATACAAAAAAATAAAATAAAATGTCTTTATTAGCAAAGAAATGGAACAATTTCAATTTTCATACAATGCTGTGACTCCAAGTTTTCTACAGTACTGACAAAGGGTGATACATGGCTCAGTGGTTAAGATGTCTGTCTTCTATGCTAAAGGTCCAGGGTTCGAATCCTGGTTGGGAAAAGTATTATTTTCATGCTGAAGGTGAAATCTTTATATCTGTTTGAGTGATATGTACTTCAGGAAACATAAATTGATTTGTCTATTGCAAATGCAGAAGAATATAAAATAATAGAAATGATTTGATACCCCCCAAAAAATGAAATCTTTATATTGGAATTCTTATTGAGCAATATGCATATCAGAAGAATGTAATTTTTATTATTTTATTTTGCAAACATAGACAATATTTGAGCAATATGCATGTCAGAACATAAAGAATTGAATATGTTTTTTGCCAACATAGAAAATATAAAAAATAGTAGTTATATGCAGAAAACAAATATGAAATCTTCATATTCCAATTTTATTTCAGTTTAGAAAAAAATGAATTATAACATGGATCCAATTTCAAGAATTTATCATAGACTTTAAACTTCGCGTAAGTTGATCAAGAGGCCAACCTTGAGCATTTCTGAATGAATCCAGTGCGATGCAATAGTTCCCAATGTTTCAGCATTATTATGTGTCTCACAGGTCTGATGATATGCTTTGACCTTTTCTCATGGCAGGATTGCTCACTCAACATTTCGTCTGGATCCACATTTAAAAATAAACATGGACTGTACCTGTCTAAGGTGTTGTTACAATTCATCAACACTTAAAACATACCTGCAAACAATGCTCATTCTTAAATACATTCAATCAGATTGGTATATTATATATTCCAAAACAATTTTCAAGATCTTCAAAATGTGTCGTTGTCAATATTTGACCATATCAGTCACTGACAGGATGGAAATCAACAGGTCACATGTCACCTGTATGTGCATTTCTCTGTTGTCCAGTGAGATTAGCCAACAATGCATGTACTCATATGTGCAAAGATCACCTCTTGGAAATGGTGTCGATACCTCTAAAATAGTTCTCTAGTTTCACAGTTGTTTAAACACTACTAACAATATAGAATTAGAATTTCTATATTTGAAATAAATTCAAATATTGCAATCATGATTTTAATTGTCAAATAAAACCACAATTTGAATAAGAAACATGTGTAGTAATAATGCTCAGATGTGTGTAGTGATTTGCCCACTATTTTTGACATGTGAAAGTGACTACACACCCCACTAATCTGAGTACTAATCTCAGTAAACAAGTGTTCCCAGCAGGACGCCATCTCATATTTTTAATCTCTAACTACGGTACCCTTACCTGAGACTTTCCTCTTTTTGTCAGGTATGTTGGCTTAAGGGAAAAACACGTAATGTTAATGAACTGTTTAATTAACTGTTGTTTCAAGCAATTATCTATTGTTTGAAATAAATCATACATCCAAAATTGAGTCCAAATATACAATAACATTGTGATATATGGGACATGTTTATTTGTTTCCCTACTATGAGTCACTTTATTGGACATTTATCGATAAAATCATTTTAAGATTTAACAATTTGAACAGTAAATTGAAAACACAATTTCACACCAGGGCGTGTTCATTATTTTGAACATGCAACATGATTTTCTGTAAAAAAAAAAAGAGTTCGTTTTATATCCAAGCAGTCAGGGCGTTGTGTTTAATAAGGGAGTATAACGAAGCAGGCATATCACCTATCTCGGTCATGTCAGAGGCTCCCATGGGCTCTGTTTCCGCATTTTGACAGTTTGTCGTCTTCATTGCTGAATATTAATCAATACAATGATGAATGGTAAATGCATGACCAAAATATAAGCTTCACAAAAGCACAAGCTAATAATGACAAAGAGTCGCTTACATTGTACTTTTAAAGGTGGCCAATGAGCAGAAATGATCTAATATCTTTTCTTTAGTATTTGGACTCAATATTTGTCTACTGATCTTACCCTTGAAAACCACGATCTCCGTTAAAGGATTTATTTATTTAACAGCATGTACATATCATATTATCAAACATTATCATTTCAATTTATAAGAAAGGGTAAAATGATACATACAATAATTATATTTTGGGGTGGAAGTTGTAGATGTGTCCATGCCCAGGTTTAGTCTTTATCGGATTTGCGGTCAGATGTTTTGTTGAAATGAGATCATCTAAACAATTACTAACAATCTCTGAGTCTAAGTCTTTGGAAGTAGACAGGCATTGCGCTCCGATGGCAGGTCTCAGTCTAACCTAGTTGGAGGGGGTCTTTGATAAAAATGAGAAAAAAAGCCAAATGGAAGAAAAAACCTAGAGAAAATAGCATTACGTTTTATCTATAAAAGAAACAAAGAAATATAATATTTTATATATTTTATAATATTTTTTTTATGGTGGATACACCATCAACATTTGTGAAAATGGAGTGAATTGATAATGGTCTTCGAAGTGTTTTGAGGGAGCAGAATGTAATCTGGTTGTGACTTTAGTCCCAAACTACAACCAAACTACATTAATGCATTCACGTTCTGCACACATTTAAAATATTAACTTATTATCATTGGTGAACACGCTGCTTTCTTGATAATTAGAGATTTCCTCATCTGCTGAGCACAATTAGGAATGAGATCATTTGATACCAGTAACTCTACATTTGTAACAAGTATACAACATTACGAAAACACTAATTCCATAATGATTAATCAAGGACATTGCCATAACATTCTTTGATGTCATCCTTTGTATTCAGGCAACGCCAGGTAAATATACAGAGACCTGTCATGGATGCCACTTAGCTCCAAGGTGAATCCTCACAGATCAGCTGTAGATCTTTCTTTCAAAGCAAAGCCTTTGATAACCAATCGTGATGTCGCGGTTGTTACTATCAATACTGTTGAAGCTATTTTGCGTTATTTACAAACACCGTTGATGGCATGAAGTTTATATCCATTTTAATACCTGTGCATTTTATTCTTTTACTCTATGTTTGCTTAGGATTATTGCATTTTTAAAAATTCCTGTCAGGGTCAGAGATATTTTTGTATTGGTAGAGTAATACATTTGACAGATATTAAGTAGGTTGAGCAGGCGATATGTCATCATGAATCATTATATTCAAGCAGGAGGAGAAAGTGATGAAAAACGTTTTTTATGTTTTGTATCAAATCAGCACTCAATAACTTTATCTACTTCCGGGTATGAATAGACATAGTTTTAGATTAGTTTACCACTTCCCTTTCTGATATACGCCATACAGGATTTATCCCACACAATATTTACCACCATGATATTCTCTCTGACAATGTCTACAAACCCCTTTTTGAAGGCTTCCATGTGGAACAAGTTAAAGTGCTTGTCATTCATGTTGATTCTAGATTTCTTGCTGCTTTACTCTGCAAAATATGTATTTGAGCAGATAAGAGCGTTCAGTGATGGGGTTATTGTGTACAATGCTCTCTAAATGCCACGTCGTGAGCAGCAACTTTTCGGGGAGAAAACCCTGAGCACGTGCTGGATCTGCAGATATGGCGTCTTCTCAAATCGAGGCTGAAAAGCAGAAAATAACTGTCTGTGGAAGCTGTATGTTCTAAGGTCTGGTTATCATTGTCATGGAGTAGCACGCTTTTGAAGGGTTTGATACGAAACTGACGGTCAGATAAAACACTGCTAGTTTTTATCAGTTTGCCCTGTTCCAGGCAGGTTTTCTGATCTTCAACCCTGAAATATATATATGTATGTATGTATGTATGTATGTATGTATGTATGTATGTATGTATGTATGTATGTATGTATGTATGTATGTATGTATGTATGTATGTATGTATGTATGTATGTATGTATGTATGTATGTATGTATGTATGTATGTATGTATGTATGTATGTATGTATGTATGTATGTATGTATGTATGTGTGTATGTGTGTATGTGTGTATGTGTGTATGTGTGTATGTGTGTATGTGTGTATGTGTGTATGTGTGTATGTGTGTATGTGTGTATGTGTGTATGTGTGTATGTGTGTATGTGTGTATGTGTGTATGTGTGTATGTGTGTATGTGTGTGTGTGTGTGTGTGTGTGTGTGTGTGTGTGTATATACCTAACCCCTATAATATAATTCCCGATGAGATTGTCTCCACCCGTTGTACTCTCTTTGATTTATATAAAGGGGTTCCTGTCAGGGTACCACCCGCGACCCTCTTTCCTCCTCAGGCCAGCAACTACACACTCTCTCTGCCATGATAAAGTCTCCACTACTGCCACTTTAAGCCTCTGAACATGTGTTGGAATCAATCCCGAATTCGTGAATGCTCAACAAAAATCAAAACAGGGATTCCGAGACATGATTAAGACCCCTCTTCACAGTATTGATGCAGACATCTGAGGGTTTTATTCTGATTTATAGTATTTTGTGTTTGTTAGCTGTGCTGTCTTTGTCAGCATAGCTGACTTATTCTGTCTGTCCGTCAATCTTGATCTTCACCACTGAAATTACCGGGTGGATTTCTTATTAATTCATGAATAGGATTGGGTATTGTCATATCCTATTCTTAAGGCTCATTTTCTGTTCAATTGTTTTTCTTGCTTTAATAAAAGATTCACATACAAGTGAACATAAAACACTCAGTGCCTCATTCTGCTCATGGAAACATAGTCTTAGTTTGAGACTTCTGGAGAAGAGTAATGTGAAGGTGATAGAGTCAACCAATATATCAAATACATTCTTTTGCCTCATTGACTTCAAGTATCAATGTTATAGGAGTTTGTAGGCATTTTTGGCAACGGTCAACATAGCTCTTAGGCCTGTCATGAGTTTTTGTCCCCATAAGCAAATACGCCTGACTTCAGAGGATAATCACAGGTAAAGAACAGTCATGGGGATTAGGAACCTTGAAGTTTTGTCACTTAAATTCCACATCTTTACACAAAGCACCATGATTTTCCAATTGAGAGTTAATCTTAATGTACCACAGATTATTTGATAAAAGTTTGGTGAACCTGTGTTTCAAAGCCTCTTCCATCATGGGCGGTATGCAACTTGTTTGCTAGCCAAAACACACACTGGGTGTTTTTTTCAAGAAGTAAGCTTAATGGTGACAAACAAGGGAATACCTTGCGCAGTAGATCATCTCTCAAGTGTAAACATGCCTGCCGTCTTCAGGAATCAGCGCAGAGATCTCTGCTATTCCTGCGTTAGGCCTCATAAATGACAGCTTTTCTATTTTCAGAAGATTGGAAGGTCTCCAGAAAGGAAAATATTTTAAGACTGGAATATCAGTTTGTGCTAGATTATTAACCCAATATTAAAAGGTTTTCCCATTTATGAATCTCTTTACTAACTATATTATACTTAAAAAATAGGAAAAAAATGTTGTTTTGCGTTCGTGCAGTCGTATAATATCGATGAGTTTTCGTCCATGTTATAATGTTTAGATTCGGCCTACACTTGACTCTTGGTTTAATTTGGTTTTACTTAATTATATTATAGGACGCACTAATGTTGCCTGGAAATTGTTCCATACTGTGCTGTAAGGTTTTAGATTCTATTTGTCTAGAGGTGTCAACGATTTTATTGTTGTTGGTATAACTACATGGCTTAGAAAGATTCTCAATTAGAATTTAATGCTGAGAAGGCAAACACTATTCTTTGCAACGACAGCAATACTACTTATAAAGTATTTATTCTGCTTCTGATATGTGTGGTCCAATAATAGATTTAAAACTCAATTTTTAGAAATTAAACCAATTAAGAGTCCATTGGAATTGCACGATATATAACCCTGTACTTAATCATATTCCCATTAAGCACACATTTGAGTAATTAATTGCCTTGGATGGTATGACCTGTTGGATGTAATTGAATCATGATATAAATTGAGGCAAACTTGCAAAGGTATGTTAGGTTAATTATGAAAAAAAAGAGATATGGAATGATATTTGAACGTGAAATTATCTTTGATTATTTGTTTTTTATCATTTACTGTTGATATATTTTATCTTTCTTCTTGTAATTAAGGTATTATTTGTGTTAGTTTTTGGTGAAACAATGATATATATTTTGGCTATTTCTCATCATTATGATCTATCCCCCGATTCTGAAGTATTCCACTCAATATGTGTACTTACTCATAAAAAAACTAATTAATCATAAAAAACTCATGCTTCTTCTTGACCAAATCTGTGCAAAAAGGCATGAGTTGTTACTTTAAGCTTTCGTGAAATCAAAGATGTCGTAGATATTTTACAAAGATTTAGGGTATGATCAAAGGATGATGTGTTCATGATACTGTGATACATTCAAACTATCTCCCTGAAATCAAGCAAAAACACCTATCGGGGTTATTGTGTTTTGCTGAAAGTGCTGAAAGTGAGAACTGTTATGGTCCGTAAGGTTGTTAGCCTGTACCAATAGGCAAACACCAATGGACAAACAGGTCTCTGTATGCCAAATCACTCCAGTGTCCCAATTAGAAGGTGCCCCATTTTTGCTAAGTAGCTGTTTGCACTAGATCACTGGTCAGTGAAGCAAGGCTTGTTGACAAAGTGTTCAATGGATGATTTGGACTTAAGCATAATACTTATATACTTTCAAATGGCACAGAAATTGTTGTTAGGGTAATATGATGAATTTTAACAATTGATCACAATGTTTAATGTATAGACATTGATACAATGTGACGAAAATGTGCTTGAAAATCTGATTTCATTAAAACTTTATATATATAAAAGGGGGTGTTGCCGAGCTTTGAGCCTTGCCGGGCCTTGGTGTTGCAGAGGGTACATCACTATGAGCATTAACATCAAATGTTCAATATTGGGGCAAGATCCAGCTTTTGCACGTTAAAGAATGTATAATTAGATTTTATGATTTTCCAACCTTTTTGCTGTAGGTACCTTAATACCTTTCTTGCAATAAGTTTATATCGCCGTAGCACCAGGAAAATGTCTGAAAAAACGCCTTTATTGTACCACGTTTCAAAACGGGTTCCAGTGTTTAGTATTTCTAGATGACAGTACATTCAGGAACTATTTTGACATAATTCAATCATAAAGATTTCAATTTTGATATAGGTGTCAACATGTCATTTATGTACAAAATTAATGTCACCCTTATTGCGTGATATTTAACTTGCCGTCTTTGTGTGTTAATCAATTTGTAATCAACCTGATTTGTAATATATTTCTATTGAATGATATTTAGCAAATCCTTTTGGGGTGATACTATCTGAACACTGTTTATAACCTAAATAATAGTAAAATAGATTTTACATTTCAAAATAGCTTGTATAGTATATTCTGCAAATAATTCTTCATTTAAATGCTTTCGGATAGTATTTGGTGTGGACAGTCCTCTCTTAAAATATACAGATAGAAACATAATATCATTTCACGATGTATGTCTGACATAAATATATTTTGATATATAACATATGGTAGTATTCTTCCATATCTGATCAAGTTCAGTCGTGGCTTGGGACGACTGGACCCGATTTTACATCTGATCTAGAGTAATTTATAGTAAACAGAAGCCTCGCTCACACAAACATACGCATATGTTCTCCTGTGAATATTGGCATTTTGGTCATTCTTCTCATGATAAAACAATGTATATTTTGGTTCATCACATACCAATTGAGAACCCATTTTAAACCTCCATCTACGTTTGTAAACATATATTTCCTGTTTCTGAGGAAAGATATTTACTCACGATTAAACAACCTCGTCAAATTATTGCACCGCAATTATATTATGATGGGTTTCATGAATATATTGTATGTCAAAAAAATCAGAGCCAGAGCAGATTTAGTTTATGAACATCTTAAAAAATAGGAATTTTTCCACACTGATAAATGGGTGAACACCTGCTTGACTTCTACGACCATAATAATGTACCAAGCTAAGAGGCTAAATGATGTGGCATTTTTATAAGTGAAGCGCTTCATACACCTGTGTAACTCACAATTTTAAACTATTTTTTTAACCTTACATTTGTCTTCGTAGAATACATGGATGGTGTAGGCAAGCACCAATGGATAAAGTGAACCGAGATCAATTAATTTACGTGCGCATTTGATACAGGTTTGTTGACCAAGGTGTCCTTGGCAGGCACCAGTGAGACTCGTGTGGTTCCTTGCACTGTGTTGTATTGGAGTCAAGCTAGGAAACATTTTGACAGGATTAATCAGCCGACAGGAGTGAGAGAGTCAGACGGGTGCGCTCCCTACTGAAGCCTCCACAGATAGCTGTTTGCAGGCTCTTCATGAGGTTTTAATGGGTCTAGACACCTCAAAGCCTCCCATGCTGGCTTTCATGCTGTCAAAAATGTTAAGAGTCTCTTAAAACCCCAAGTCATATGTTCCTCAATGCTCAAATAATTCACGATTCTTGGAAAAAAATATGGGTTAATCAATCTTTTTTTAAAAAGGTCTTTATTAAAACAGGTGCTATTGGTAAATGTGATCATCTATAGAAGATTTATCAAACAGCATGTGGAGTACGTTTGTAAGGGAACTGACATAGAACTTAGATTAATTTCTGCAATATACCAGAAGGGCCTTTGAGGGCCTTCTGGTGTTGGCATGAAAGTAGTGTTAAGGGAGTCCAAGCATCTGAGAGGATGTTATTGGAGTGTACGCATTATTTGCTTGTGTTTTTATGTCAGATAGTACAGAGCATATTGGCCGCCAGCGACCCAACCTGCTTTAATAAGAGTTGACACCTTAGTGGCAACGAGGAGAGCTATGGGCGTGCACGGCTCCCCAGCGGTGGCGCTGCTTGGGGAAAACGAGGTGGGCCAATATGGCTGCAGGGTGGCAACGTGGGGGAGGGCATCAATGACGACAGTCCCGAGACAATATGATAGACAAGCTGCAGATATAACATTATCTACTTCACTATGTCGCAACCATATGCACAGAACAGGGTGTCTGCAAATATCACCATATGCGAGAACACACATATCTTGTCAAGTATTCTAATAACATACATAGACCTTATGGGCCAATATTAAGGATTAATATAAAATGCAATACATATTCTTTCTTTGAAAATTAGTGATGGAATATATCAAGGTTGTTGAGTGAGGTATACTTTCAGACAGCCTGTGTGCCTATTGGTGGGGGCATACCAGGTGTGCCACAGGGCTACATCATCTAGCCCAGTCTGAGAGAAGCCCAGCCAATGATCTCCTCAGCACCCCTCAGGAATGGCATAAACGAACTACTTTGAAAAGTTTACACTCATGTGGAACAGTGCTGCCAAGAGATCTGAGACTGGCGCGTTATATACATTTAAGCAACCTCTTCATTGAAAACACATAAATCGTCAATTGGAGCCGCATAGTGCGAATATCAATAGGCGCTGTTGTTTCACTTGGGGTATTTTGAAAGGTATGAATGAAAGATTATTCAGGTGTGAAACACAGGAATGAGTCCCACCTGTAAAGGCTTTGGTTGTGCAATATGATAGCCAGGTGTGATGCACCTACCAGAAAGCAAATCACCTAATTGGATTGGATGGTCTCAGGCATAGGTGACACCCTTACCAACGCATGGGCTAACCATCACACTGGGCCGCACTTGATTATACAGAAAACATGATGGCACCAACTTAGGCCGTTTGCCAATAAATGGACAACTTTTGTGTGTTTAGACAGGCTACGCACTTCTGTAATTTGTTCATATTAGCTAGGAAGCTCTGATTTGCGAATTGGTTTAAAGAATGCAAAGCACGGGTGGCACTCCACTGCCCACCTCTGCGATGGGAGACTGGTGCCGGCAGAAATACATCGCCGCTGCATGAACGTGGTCACTCATTCGCCTGTTATAAACCCGTGTCAAAAGTTTGCTGTAGGCAGGCTAAGGTTACAGGTCGTCTTGGTGGCATCTACCACCTCGTCATGAACCATTCAACACTGAACATCTCTGACCAAACACTGCAACAGAAAAACACCTTCACCGGAGATATCTAATCACTTTGCCGGATTCTTCTGACCCTACATAAGATTAAGGCTGATCGCAATATATAAACTGCCTGGAGTTGAATCCATATCAAGGGAATAAGGATCCAACCAAGGTGGGGTAAGCACAACAGGAAACATGATCACCTTATATAATGATAGAGGGGACGCTCCTCAGCCCACCAGGACCTTTATGCATCATCAACATCACCCCCACTACCTGTTGCCCCCGATCCCGTCTCCTCCGGCCCCGTCACGACCCCGCGCTACCTTCACCGTCGCCCAGGACGACGACAATGATAACGACGACGAGGACGACACAAAATACGGTAACAACCACGTCCGCTTCAATGAAGTGATCGACTATGATGAAAGGTTTGTAAAAGTAGATTTTTTTGAGCGCTCAGTTATACCTGATTCATTACTCGGTCTATTGGAAGATGGATGTAAAGTTGGTGTGCTGGGAGAAGGGAAAAGCAAGCAGAAATATGTTCCTGCTTGATAAAGAAGGACGTAGCGTCACAGCTATCGATCCCCTCTAGTCAGTATCGGGCCAATTAGCTGACAAAGCCATGAATTCTCATTTCCAAGTCTGATTGTCTGAACAAATGGCGGACGGTTCCGGAGCCATGTGCACTAGCTAGTGAAATTCTCTATTTGTTTTTTTTTCTTCTTTACAGCCCTTTGACTAAGGAAATTCGTTAATGAAGAACGATCACAAATAGTAACACTTGCTGTGCTGATATCAAATATTAGTGTACTTTGTGGTGAGGGACAATTCTGTTTTTACGTTAAGTAAAAGTAAATGTTGTTCAGTCAAATCTAGTTTGAGGAGAAACTGTGAGAATTTCCTTTTTAACATATTATACATTTTATTTATTTAATGTTTTACTCATAAATACGGCAAAGACAAATATGTAGTATCTAGGTATGATATTCCTTCAGGGGAGGGCCTCAAGTGGAATGTGGGCGAGGATTATATAGAGGGCTATTGCCTAGAGAGACACGTGAGTAAAGGTCTGTTTGCAGAGGGCTTGAAAATGTTTGCATAACAGAGGGTATACCATTTCGAAACTTCAAAACTTTCTGCAAATTAAAACAAAAAGGGTTAACTGGTAAATACCGCATTGTGACTGCGCATGCTCCAACTCTGGCTGAATTCGAGAATATTGTTTGTGAGAAAAGAAACGTAGATACATTTTTCATCAAGAGCTCGTCGCAAAATTCTACAAAGTGAATTAGCATACATTTTTTCCTAATGAATCAATATGCAGTTCATTGATATAGTCAAAAATTGTGATAAACAAAATGTCACACAGAAAAGATTTGGCGTCGATGTTGTTCTATTTTTATTGATAAAAAAAGACGATAAGTAGATATTATACATTCTCTTATAAATTAGAACGCGGCAAGGTGTGAAGTTGTCTCCATTAACCGCGGCAACCCTAATGACACCTTCCTCTGATCTAGACATCAACTTGTCTCCAGTGTTTTCCTATTACAACGCGTCGGTAGCTTGCTCTTGGAGATATGCGAGGAAGAACTTCACCACCCAGAGTTAGGAAACTTGTTTTGCAGAGGAATTGATATAGTAGATCCAGCTTCCTTTGAGTTGACTTGTGCTTTCTTGCTATATTTATTACACTGTTTTCAACACCTAGACAGACATGACCAGGGTTTAGAAATATGTATGCATTCACTTTATTATCAAAGAACATGTTTAAATGTCAGGTTTCAAAAACCAAATATTAGATTGTAGCATGCCCGACAAAATGTTTTGTTTTGAGAGTAATCTTGAGCGTTAAGTGGCAATCTATGTTCTCCATTAGAATATTTATCAAACTGAGAAAGCTATCATTTCTTTGACTCCACAATGAAAGATTTTGCTTGGTTTTGACACGCATATGTCTGACATCGCATAAAATGGTCTCCAGAAAAGATTTGCATTTCGTTGGATTGTCATATTACACTTTATCATTCCGTGAGATCTGTCTGGGGGCAGTGTCGGCTGATATATGTATAGAGGGGATGGAAAGGACAGATGAAATTATGCTGAGAGTGGCGGGGTGACACAGATGGAGTGGTGCTAATAATGTAGGGGTTACACAGGTGGAGTGGTGCCAATAGTGTCAGGGTGACAAAGGTGGAGTGGTGCTAATAATGTAGGGGTGAGACAGGTGGAGTGGTGTTAATAATGTAGGGGTGACACAGGAGGTGGAGTGGTGTTAATAATGTAGGGGTGACACAGGAGGTGGAGTGGTGTTAATAGTGTCAAGGTGACAAAGGTGGAGTGGTGTTAATAATGTAGGGGTGACACAGAGGGAGTGGTGCTGATAGTGTCAGGGTGACACAGATGGAGTGGTGCTAATAGTTTCCGGATGACACAGGTGAAGTGGTGCTGATAGTGTTGGAATGACACAGGTGGAGTGGTGATGATAGTGTCAGGGTGACACAGATGGAGTGGTGCTGATAGTGTCAGGGTGACAGAGATGGAGTGTACTGATAGTGTCAGGGTGACATAGAAGGAATGGTGCTGATATATATATATATATATATATATATATATATATATATAGTTGGAATGAATGGATTCTTAACAGCACATCAACACATTAAGGTCATTTTTTGCCAAAACATAGTGTTGGACTGACAGAGTGGAGTGATGATGGAGTGGTGATATTGGGGTGACATAGATGGAATGGTGATATGATGGATAGGGGTAAATGCAGGTAAAACAATTACGGAAGAAGGAGAAATGAAACATGCAGAATGTAGACTAAATGGAGCATGAAAGGGTGGAGAAGGTTTCTGATTTCTTTAAATATGGATTTTCAAACAGATACAGATCAAAGCTAGAATGGAGAAGTTCTCAATGTTAGGCAAGAATGGTGAAAGAAAACATAAGATAAGCTCAATTTTAGAAATAATAGGTGAGAGGGTATGGGGAAATGATTGGTTAGCTGAATAAATAACCCTTCTTCCACCCTCTTGATGGCGGATATACCTCCAGGGGGCTCCCTTCTCATCACCCAAAGTTGTAGCAATAAAGGCCATCAATAACCTGTATAAATATGCTGTAAAATATACATAGTGCCAAGGACACCAACCTGTGCTGATAAATAAACTGTAGATAAATATTGCAGGTAGACACTGGTTGCAAAAGCCTTTAAAACAATATGCTTTGTGTTTAGTAGGGTAACAGAGAAAACAGTCTCTTGGTAGGTGCGCACACACCACCAACATTATTCTCTTGTTTTCTTAGTGAAAAGAGAATTCTCTCATCAACAGACAGTAGTGTAAGTACTATATCAAACTTTATCTTTAGATTTGTAATATGTTATGTATATTGAGCGATTAGATTAGATGAAAAACGGCAGAATTTTCTCTCAAAACAGGCAGGAAGAATAAATATTATCGTTCTTAAACAAGAGTTATCAACAACAGAGGAAGAGTATTTGACATTATGGATATTGGCAGCCGACCTTCATTTAACAGGTTTAGGCTTTGTCGGATGATTAGTAAATTCTGCTCTAACTTCTAAAAAAAAGTCATGGTTGTTATCCAGGATGGCAATCATTACTTAAGGAAACTTATCTTATTGATTGATCTTAAAAAGGACAGGAATGTGTGTGCTCAGATTCATGATAAATCCTGAGAGGTTAATGCATTCTCCACCTGCTTGATAAACACCAATGCATAACGAAGTATATGGCAGTCAGTATGATTCATGAATCTTTGACACCCAGGAATGACATCAGCTTGAAAATAAAGATTTATGTAAAGCCTGAAGATATCCTCTAAGATTTTCTGTGATAATGAATACTGCAGCCTTTTTTGTCTTATTTAATGAAGAAGGTAAAGCAGACGACATCGAAGTGCGTTTATTGAAGAGTGTAGCCTGATATTACATAATGTTTCATGGGGCAGAAACCACCTGCCAAAATATCCTATGATAGATGATGAGACAGCGGTCAAATGCGATAAACGATGGGATAGATCAATCATATTCAGCGTGAGTAGAAGATTATCCTTACTGGTTTTACAACTAAAAATGTATTGCACGTGTTTCGGCTTGTGGTACTGGCAGACGGGAATTAACGGGACAACGTATTCTCAGAAAAGCCTGGAAAAATATGAGAGGGTGTTAGTTTTTCTCGCAGCTACGTTCGACTAGCAATGTTTTGGATGGTTTGTTGTCAGTCTGCTGTATAAAAGTTGGTCATGTTGTTAGGCAGGTGTTGTGGGTGATGTGAGACCCTTGAAGAAAGTTCAAATAAGCCCATATCATCGTAGATAGGAGGAGTGAGGAATGGTGTATGTGAAGTCTATGCCTTGTGGAACCCCCCTGTTCGCCCCCCAGCGTGGCTCTGTCGGGAACCTCACAAGCTGCCAGCAAGCTTTCTGACATCTACACTTATTCCTCTCGTAAATAAGGTACTCGTCATATAATACAAAGTGCTATTTATCTGGGCTAACACACTAGCTTCTGAATTTCGGTGGAAAGTTATAACATGGACAAACGTTCTCCCTTTCCACGACTCTCAGTTCCGCTCATTTTACAAATTCCTCTTAACTTTCATAGTTGCCTGAAATAATTATTTACTGAAGTGAAATTCATTCTTTGCCAAACACTCCAATTACGGCGTTATCTGTCAGTAGTATCCTCGCTGACGACCTTGTTCCAGAAGGGAATGACAAAACATGGCCCTACCTGATACCGCGTTACAGTTACAGTTCAAATATGCACTTGAAACTCGTCCTCCATTATCCCCCCAAATGTATATGTTAATTAAGCGTTAATTAAATTACTCGATCAATCATTTCTATCATTGCCAAATAATACATTTCTGGTAGGATTCACCGGAAAAGTACCATTTGATTGGAGAAAAAAATCAGGAGAGCGTTACAGGGTCAAGTCTGTTATCTCAGTTGATGTAAATTCTAAGAGTGATAGATGCATAAAAATGTGGCAATCAATAATGGTTTCCCATCCAGCAATGATTATAGCTTTTATAACTTACAAGAATCATATGTAACATCAATCAAAACGTAATCACCACTCTTAGAGCATAAGGGGGTTAGGCAGCTGCCATGGCAGTTTTATGGCAATCTAAGAGATTTGTAGGCGTTTCTCTGAAGCTCAAGAGGATATGAATTATTGACCTTGGGAGTCTCCACATGGCAATTGTTAGCCAATAAAGCCACTCTCGGGTTGAGGAGATTTATAGAGACATTCACACCTAGTGATTATATAAGGATATATTGAAAATTACCCGAGAAGATTCTGTAGAACAAGCAAAATTACGGTAACCCTTCACTTTCACTACATGGCTTTCTTGTTTGTTGTTTTATTGAATAGGATATCTAGTTTTCTGTATGTTACTGAAATGACTGCTTATGATAAAGATACTGTATTGGTGCTGAATATTAAACTCTGATATACTGATGTGGTTCTAAATGTTGACTGTAAGATATCGTGTGGAGTCTGTTAAATGATCTTTGGCCATGCCAAAGGGTTAACCTGTTGTCCTTGTAAATCTGTGACTGGGTGGGTTGTCATGTCAAGGACCTGCGACATGACAATTCAGTGAGGCAGCACTATATCTGCTACAAGTAGGTCTCATCACGAGATGACTGAAATATTGTTGAAAGTGATTTAAAACCCTAAACAAACAAACAAACAAAACCAGATCACTGGTCGGCTAAGCAAAATTTGTTGACAACTTTAACTGGAAGAAACTGTTTGGCTCTGATAGTTGACTGGGAAAAACTTTTTGGCTCTGATAGTTGATTGGAAGAAACTGTTTGGCTCTGATAGTTGATTGGGAAAAACTTTTTGGCTCTGATAGTTGACTGGAAGAAACTATTTGGCTCTGATAGTTGACTGGGAAAACTGTTTGGCTCTGATAGTTGATTGGAAGAAACTGTTTGGCTCTGACAGTTGACTGGAAGAAACTATTTGGCTCTGATAGATGACTGGGAAAAACTGTTTGGCTCCGATTGCTGACTGGGAGAAACTGTTTGGCTCTGATAGTTGCCTGAAAGAAACTGTTTGGCTCTGATAGTTGATTGAGATTCTGTGTTTGGCTCTGATAATTGATTGAAAGAAACTGTTTGGCTCTGATAGTTGACTGGGAGAAACTGGTTGGCTCTGGTAGCTGACGGCGAGCATTGTGATATTTGTTCGTTGGACAACTGCAAGATAGGAAGCGAATTCAATTGGTTGATTTCTGAATGTTCTTTATCTTGACAGTAAACCTTTATTTAGGTTCTTTTGGTTGACAACTGGACACCATGTATGTTGTGGGAGATGGAGGGGAGAGAGTGTGGGAATTCTCATCTGAAAGCCCTCTCCTTGGTACCGTATATTTAGTGTGAATAACAATTATTCGGATGCCAAACTGGCATGAAATTATATGTGAGCATTTCACAGCATTTGCAGAATAACAGACTTCTAAACATTGCTCAATATATATTTCAAGGTAGCATAGTAGTTTAAGCATTCAGGGATGATACATCCGGGTGTGAGGGACTTAATCTCGAGCTAATCTCGATGTCTATTTCCGGACATTATTACAAGTGAAAAATGAGCATTGTTATTTTGCACATATTTTTTCTCAAAATTTGGACATCAACATATCACGTCATGTTTAAAATGTGAATTTGAATGTGATATGTTAATGTCTCTTTTAAGACATGATAGAAAACGATTATCCATATTAATAGTTAACCTCAATGCAAGCTGCGACCGGAGTTTCTCTCTCTGTAGCTATCAGCGGTCAACATTGCATGAAATGGCAAATAAGCGAAAATGGCACTGTATACATTGAACCATGTAATTAATGGAAGAGAACGATTGAACAAATCATGATCATTACGTAATCAAATAAGCTCCCCATAACACTCTTCAATTTCTCGCTAGGTGGCTTGTTTGACAGACATCTAAACATTCACGATGCGAGAGTGTGATAACAAGGCACATAGATGGAATGTTTTTATGGGAGATATTTGACACTAACATTTCAGTCATACGTTATCTTATTCATATAGTTACAGTATGGATTAAAAGTGTTGTCCTGGAATTATCTTTTAACTCTATTAATTCTCATAGATACTGTGTCTGTGTGAATATTTAAAAACCTGTAGATCTGAATGTTTAGATGTTAAGATATACGGTAATATTAGTTCTAGGCAGAGCAAAGTTCGGGGCATACTCAGAACGCCATAGCCCGAGGAATCAAGCCACTAGACCAATGGGAAGCGCCGGGTGATTTATTGCGGTTTTTATAAAGTGTTGTGTATATGTGTAATTGATGCAGATAGCTACAACATACTGTCAGCTATTCTGATAGTAAGGGAGTACTGACATCCATACATCACGCCTCTTAGTAAATGATATTCCTTGTACATCATAATGGCTACCTTGATATTTCATAACTCCACACACTGAACCTCACGCTGTTGATCTGGCCTGGCATGACTTCACTGCAAAGTAGATCCAGGTAGTCAAGATTTTCTCAGTTTCTTTCAGCAGTCAGTTCTTCAAAGGGTTTTTATAGTTTAAGAGAACAAACAGTTGCAGACCCAACCTATCTCGTATATATCCACCCCGAGGGATGCGCGAGGGCAATAAAGGGATGCTTCTCTGCTATTCGGTTAAAACGGGTTAAGTACGTTTAATGGTGAGCCTTATTTGCCTGGACACACCAAATAGCAATAACAGAAAAAAATGACCAGAGATGAAAAGGGAACTTATAAAACTTACATGAAATAAAACATTCTTATTCCATCTTTCTGTTCTCCAGGTGGTAGTGGGTGCCACCCAGTAAGCCCTTGACCTAGGTTCACATCCTGGCATTTAGACTTGAGCCGGAATGACCTTCTCTTGTAATATGACTCTCTTATATAATGACCTGACATGGTTCACTCAAGGTCTTTTATCTCCACCCAGAGGGCAGCACCGTGTAGCCACTTGCCTTCAGATTTCTCATAACTCACAATGTGTAACTATGTACATAAGGCTATCAATCACACCTAGAGTTAAACGCCATGATGCTCTAGGTATGGCATGCCCATAAAGTGAACATTGCATTCTCTTGCTGTTTTCATTTACAACATCTTCACTTTAAGAATCTATTTAATAAAAAACAGAGTAAGAATGTTTCAATTTCAAAAGAGTGTTTGCATTCCGGCTCTAGAGTATATTCATAGAGTGAATAATCAAACCATCCCGCACCAAGTCAATAAACCTCAAATATTTGATTTAACATATATATTTATTATGACATCAGGGATTCCACACGAGAGTGATCTTTTAAATGTCCGGTGAACCACCACGTGTTAGGAGATTTTGATGGAATATTCGACCAACATTCAGCCATCATGGCCTCGGTGCTATCACAATAGTGTGAATATTTTCGCTACTCTCCCCAATTCAACTGTTTAATCCCCCACAATCTTCCTTCAGTGTCAGGTGCATTCGTTTAAAAGACACGTCATGCAAAGGAAAAGCTGACATTAATGTTATTTTTAATGTGTATGATTATTTTTGTAAAACACATCAGGCATATTTGAAGTGAAAAAATTTTTTCTTCAAATACTTCTAGATTGATTTCAATTATCTTTTGAAATGTAGTTTCAAAGCTCTAATTTAACAAGTATTTATGAAAATCGTTTTATATCAAAGTTAGCACGACTTTTACCCCTTACCATAATGTTCCATCAGATGTACAAATCCTTATCATGTACTTTTGGCTCTATGTAAATATATTGAAATTAAGATAATTTACAAAATAGAAAAACATCACCTGTCATCTCAACGTGCGTAATAAACTCAAAGTATATAATTTTCAGCCACCTACACCAGAAGTAGATTTATAGAAAGTAAGTAGGAAACACCAATTTAATATTATGAAACGTATTCTCTTAATCTGGATTCTTTCATATAAAATCTCAGGGTATACAGGAAAATATATAAAACAGTAAAAATGCGAAATTGATATTAGCCACCCAGAATCTGCAGCTTCATAAGGTATAGATGTTGAAATCTAAGGTTGTATTGAGATGTGCAACAGATTGAAACAAAAAAAGAGTTATGTTTTAGGAGATAAAGGTAAAATATATATTGCGCTGATTCCAGACAATGTGTGCTCATCACTTGATAGTAACTGACTGGGATTCAAACCGGAAATCCCTGGGTCTCAAGGCGAATACTACACCAATTGAGCTATTTCTGCCAGTCAATGTGGTGAGCAACATGTTGTGAAGGTTAGGTTGTCAAGCAACATGTTGTGAAGGTTAGATTGTAAAGCAACGTGTTGTGATGTTTAGATTATCAAGCAATATGTTGTGATGTTTAGATTTTCAAGCACGATGTTGGAAAGGTTAGATTGTCAAGCAACATCTCGAGAAGGTTAGACTATCAAACACCATGTTATAAAGTTTAGGTTGTCGAGCAACATGTTGTAAAGTGTAAGCTACCAAGTAACATGTTGTGAAGTGTAAGCTACCAAGTAACATGTTGTGAAGTGTAAGCTACCAAGTAACATGTTGTGAAGTGTAAGCTATCAAGTAACATGTAAAGTTTAAATCATTGACATAAAATGTTGTGAAAAAGATATTGCCAGGTTATATATCTTGTTTAGGTTGTTTAGGTAATTAGATATTATTTTAAAAGATTTAAGTTTCAAAATAGAATATTTTAAAGCAAAAGCATCATAGTAACACATGTATGTTCAGAAAAGCAAATTAAATGATGGTATTAATAATATAAAGTAAGGATTGTAAATCAGATAATATTATGGTCAGTGATGTAATCATTTCATGAAAACATTAAATGCCAAATGTTGCTTGTTTTGGCATCAACATTTCAATGTTCAACAACATTGAAATGATTAACACGTATCATAAGTTTACCTAATTAAAATAGACGGCTGAATGAGATGAAACATGTCTTTGATCATATGAATTCCAAATGAATAATCCATGGCAAATCGCAGTATTCTATTGGCAAAGCGTTCCCAAGATGACAATGTGATTCTCCTGAGACCTAGATTAAATGGAGGGGAACATCCCAAACCTATCTGACAATTATGATAATATATATATTTCACCAAAGGAGACTGAGGAAACCAGGGCATGAGGTTTTCCCAGCCTGTCAGCTTGCGGGCAGACATATTGGACCCCTTTATCAAAGTCAAGAGTACACTTTCTCATCTGGCTGTGAAAAAAATCCGTTGTAGATTGACAGTTTACTAGCTGAGCATATGGTATCATTCTGGTCTTCCCTCACTGGGCACTCGTGGTGATAGCCCTGAAGATATCAGACGATGTGGGTCAGATAACGACCGCTCCCTCAATCGATATGGAGCAGATAAGGCCTGGTCCCGGAGAGGAAGTCGCGGTTGGCAAGAAAGTAACATAGAAGGCTGATGGTGTGTGGTGGCATACTGGCAAGATTTCCCTGATTAATTCTGAGAGTTCAAACAGCCCTCCTTAATGTTATTCTATCTCTGCTTAGGCCAGTTATATTTGATAATTGTCTAATCAAATGGTACTTTCATACCTGTACTGTATTACTGGATACAGTAACACAGAGGCATCAATATAATTTCATGTTTGATGCTAAATGCAAAAAAAAAATAAAAAAAATACATAGTATATTCATTTATTCAATCGATCGATATGAATAAAAATGATCACTTGAGATTTGAAGTATTCCAAGATATCTCCCGCAACCCTCACAACCATCATATGGACATGCGTATTTTATAAATCAGATTTCTGTCTTTTGTTTTGGTATTTAATTATTTCCAAGGGACCAATTAATTCATAATTACAGGGATGAACAGACATTCTGTCATTGGGTTTTATCCTGTAGATTCAAGCCTCAGTAAGCAAGTCATGCATTCTGGTTATTCATTACAATTATTTGTTGATGGTTTCGATGTATCATGTCACTAATTGCCCCAATAAAGCAATAAGTGGGACTCTAACTATGCCATAACTTTACTACATTCTGGTGTACAAATGAACTCGCTTTCCACTTTTACGATTCACATTCCACAGATTTCAGAAATTTCACGAGCATACCTTTTGTATTGACTTACAGCAAACAGGTCTATACAAATGAGACTGTTGCACCCAACACGTGCCTATATCGCATACTCGGCTGTAGACAGAAATCATAAATGCCGTCTCAGACGAAGCAATGATATTACCACAATGGCAGAATACCTCAGCTTTGTGAGCAGCTCAAATATTACCCACACAAAACAATTTTGAAGAATTGAATCGCTATAATATCCAAAGGGATAAAAATTGAATAGCTATAATATCCAAAAGGATTACAGTTGAATCACTATATTATCGTAAAAGGTATGTCCTAGCTTTATCCTAAATATGGTAAATTAGATTTTGTAAAAGAATTGCACCATTCGTCCATCTTTTTTAACTGTATGAAATTGATTCAGATCAACCTGAGCATATAATACAAGTACAATTAGGTGTACAAATCTTTTTATCGGTTAATGTCCCACCCTCATTTTTTAAAGAACTTATCGTATTCTTATTTTGAATACATACCCATCCCTTACCTAAAATACCTTATTCCAATACATATGAAATGATTGGGAAAAGCGACAATATAATTAACCATTTTTCACATTACAGCACAGATATTTTGATATAAACTTTTATCCTAAAACTCAAAACTGTCATCAATCTATTTTGAGATCACCCAGGGAAGAGTTAACAAAAAAATATATTTGGAAAGTCAAACACTTGTGTGCGATGGGGGGGAGATCTTTCAGCAAGTGAAGTCGTATCTTGGCAAGGGTAATCAGAGAAGTTGGTCTGACCATTTTCCACCTGAGGAGTTTGGTCATCACTCCTCACTCCCACAGCACCGATATACCTACCTCCCTACCAGGCCGCACATATACTTGTCCATCAATTATATCTGGCACCTCACTGGCGTTTCCTCTGATCCTCGGTCAATTACAGACCCCAAGCAAGAATCTGTGCCTGGAGGGGAATTCAATCCCCTAACGATCTTCATAGTCGTCTTATGAATCTGATAAAATTGCTGGTATGATTTTATTCAGTTTAATTTTGTATTTATGCAAACATCTAAATGACAAGTGTTGGCGAATTTAAGGTTTATATCATGCTTTTTATTGGTTAATTTGAAACTAATATTTGTCATATTAATTTGGACAATTCAAGTAAAAGATTCATGCTATTTATTATGAATATTTGATAATACTTCATAAAATATCTGTATTCAAAATAGTTGCTTTAAAAAAGTATTTCTTCTTCATTGATAATAAAATTATCCCAGTTGCCAATGTGTGTGTATATCAAAATAAAAGGCATTAATTTCCTTAACATATCTAAATCCAATTTACGTTCCATGTCCTGCCCTTGACCTTGATCTTTCACCTTTGACCTTTGACTCTGTTAACCTAGTCATCACCTATAATGATGTTCAACGTTTTGCTCTGGTAAGTACGGAAATTGAAACTGCAGTTCTATTTTGAGTGAAATATTTTACCATTTTTTTTATTGTGTAATCTTAGTGAAATCTGCCAGTCATTTAGATTTTTAGCAATGAAATATTAAATTTTTCAACAACAAATATGGTGACATCTCGTTCACACTACTCGTATAAAGCAAGTCTAACTACAAACATGATCTCATCCAAAATTGGTTCCATTATATCACGTTATGCTGTGAAGTGCGACACTCAAATTTCGAAATGACTAATTAAACTGGTATTGCGATCACAACGTGTTGTGTGCTTGCAGGAGAATTGACAACTGTCCTCAATTAAGTGGGGAAAGGAATACCCAACCATCATGCATAATGCCTTCAAGATAGAGCATCGATGACAGACCGCCAAGCCTGCTTCCACCATGTATACATTCAATTTATTGAGTATATTGACCCTTTGAAAGTTATCAAAATATCTATCTTATCTATCAATATATTATTGCCTGATTTGTGACAAAACAGATTTATATTTATGTCATGTCAGCAGAGGGGTTAAGTCTTAAATGTACGATAGGGTGATTCTATGATGGGGGGAACTTTATCACCGAGACGGTGCTAGTTTTTCCCGCAGTCAATGATTGTGTCGGTAATGACGTGTATTGTGAGTGCAACCAAACATGCCTCCAAGGATCCAAGACTCAGACTCTGTACTAGCGTCCGGTATCATGGCATCATAGTGAGATCAATGGTGTCACAAATAAATGTTTTCAAGTGAGGGAAATAGCATCATGGGTCCATGGTGGCACTGTGGACAGCACCGATATTTGAGACTTATCAGCCATATCAGGTTTTAATGAAAACTGCTCAGTTGTGCCTGCTACGTTTATCTACTACGCTAAAATAATCTGAAATATCTTCAAAAGAAGAATGAAAATAAACAAAGAGACTATTCTCTTCATCAAAATATATAATGTGTTTTTTATTTTGCATTATCGATCTATATAAGTTGCTTGTGCAGTGAGGGTGAGAAATGTTCTGTTATTCTGTCTGTCCATTAATTTTAATTATCTCCTCCGAATCTATTGGTCGGACTTCATAGCTATTTGTAGGCGAGATATTATATTATCACGGGACCAGGTTTTTTAAAATTTTCCATTGGGCTCAGATTATTTCCATTTTGTTATGGTTTTTTAAATAAATCTATCAAAACAGCTATCAAAAAAGAGTTCACAAAATTTACAATAAAGCAATGCTCAGCATAGCCCTTAGGCCACTGGCCTATTTTTGTAATGGACAATGTGCCATAACACATATTTTGTGAAATAAATGAAATAACACAGATAATGGTATCAAAAGAAAATACAGAAAATAAATGCATATCTCAATCAAATGTATATTTTATTCAAAGCACCAAAATATTTTACAGCAATAACTTAGGTCCGAAATTCTTTATGTCCATAATGCGAGCATCGTGAAATTGACAGCGCAAATAAAATGGATTAACAAGGTGTTTTCATGTTTATTTTGATATTGTGAACATTTTTTAAAAGACACATATTCATTTATTTTCACACATATAAAAGCTATTGCATAAACATATGCAAAATCGTTTTATGGCTATCAGTTAGATACAACACAATACATTTTCTATTTTTTTAAAGAATGATTTCTTGTTTAGTCTTGTAGTCGATATTAAGTATTGTGTTGAACTGTAATTGCTGTTAAAAAAACCTCTTCAGCTAAATAGATTTTACATATTCATCTACTCCATTATGTTTTCCTGGTATACCACAAGAGATTTGAGATAAAGTGGACTCATCTTTACAAGCTTTATGCAAATGTTGGAGTATTAGGCTGGCCTACAAAAATGGATGATTACAATCATGTCTAGATCAAATTGATTTATCCTGGCACATTCCTAGCTTAAGGCAGATTCGTTTACAAATACCAATCATTAGTATTTAAGGGGGGAGATATGAACTTGACAATCCCCTTGCCAAGAATATAATTGTCACACTGAATATCTGGGTGAGCATTAAATGTTTAATCATTTTGGCAGCAAATGGTAAAATCGCCCACAAAACATTATTATTTCACGATAAATGTCAACCTGCAACTGGGGAAAGGAAAATGTCTCAATGAAATCTTTAATGAGATGAAACAGATGTGCATTGTACTTATGTTAAAAGATATATCTATAGAAACCCATTCAGGCTATAGAAACCCATTCAGGAATACAATTACAATGACATGAGGAAAAGTATATATCAGAAGTAAAATAGATATTAAGCTAGTAATGAATTAAAAACACAAAATAACATTACGGGACAATTTAGTATGGATTAAAGAACACGTTGTAGCTTTTCGATTTATATATTTGTACTGCGATAAATGTATTCTGAAGTAAAACAGAAAAGCAAAAATGTAAATAAATATCTGAAGACTTGGAACTTCTTTATACAAATCCTATATATAGTGTCTAAACAGCATAGATTGAATTGGATGTGGCTGCATTCTGGGTCTGGCGCGCCTGTTCTCTGTCAACCTAAAAGGGCCCTAATAGTTTCTGTGCATATATCATTGTTTATGGCTTTTTACATAGGATCGCATTTCTACTGTGTTTAGATATGTTATATAACAAAATCTCCCAGGATGATATGACAAATGCTACATTGGTTCCATATGAAACAACATGTTTCATGGAGATTTCATTATAGAAGTAAACACGTGTATATATGAACCGACAACGCATTATTATGCCTATTTAAGTTTTGAAAGAAGTTGACAATCTGATTCGCTCTAAACTCTATAAGCCCCCCTACTCTGTAGAGATTTGGGATGTCGCTTGACATTTACACACGTGCTCAGCAATTCAGAATAATGTGAGTTGCTCTTAGCAGATCACCTTTCAAAGTTATCTCTGCATATCTGACTCAACTCCTCCCCGATTTCACATATTGGATGGGAGGTAACAACTGGAATGTCTTCTCAATGAACAGTCTTCCTAATTCTCGAAGAAGGTAATGATCCAGACTGAGATGATTACTTAATATACACTACTCAAACGCACGAGTATTCATATGATAGTCATGCCTACTTTTTCCATGAATATCTGCAAACAAATCGTACAGTTTATGGCTTCAATTTAAATATCTTGGATATACAATGGCAAAAAAAATTGTCAATTGTAAACTTGCGATGTGGACAGTGTGCTTTGAGTCTCATCAGACACATCTCTCAGCGTTGATGACGGCATGGTTGCGGGATTGCCGGCAGAGGGCTCTGCATCCACAGTGGACGCTGTCCAGGGAAGCGCAGACTCTTATTTGTACCCCCTGTCTTGCTTGCAACTGACATTCACATAAATCCAAACACTCTGTTTCTACAGTATTAAGATAGATATTTATATTTATATCTGTGTGCGCTAAATGACCGAAAGCTACTTTCACCACCTTACTATCCCATGACAAGGAACTTCAAAGAGAAAGGAAACACTTCTACCATTCATAAAACAGATGACCTGCGTTCCTATATTCACAGACCTGCTATTTGCATATACCACATATAATAGAGTTAAAAAGTTTACATGTCTTTTTGTGAATATAAACAGAATTGGTCCCAAACAAAGCATGTAATAATGTTGTATCAGGTCTTATTGTAAAATGCTCCATATAACAAAGTTACCTTCTACAGTGTGCTGGTCTATCATGCTGAAGCACAAGAGCTCATCAGGGGAAGTGGGTTACTGAGAAGCACGCCTGTCTAAATAAATTACACCCACAAAGAATGTGTCTTCTTTCTTCACAAAGTATTCATTACGTCACACATATTGAGTTGGTAGGTTTTTACGGATCGAGTAAAGCGTTGCTATGCTGGATTATATACTGTAGCGCAGGAAGTGGCCGGAAGTGGCCGGAAGTGGCAGACTTGTTTTTAAGTAATCAGTTGTCAAATTCTGTCAGAAATACTTTGTGATATCTACCTTTGTGATGAAAGCTTATTAGACTTTCCACGTCTCAACTTAGAATTAAAAGAGATGATAAAATCTAAATTTACAACTGAATACCTTATATTTAAGTTGTGAAATTTGAGATTTAAAAAGAACCATCTCTTATTTTAAGAAATGCATACTAAAGATTTCTGCATATATCCTTATATTTTAGTATATTTGAATACCGTTCATTCGTCTGTATATTTCTATTTCTAATATATATATGTCTATTAATCACCTTTCATCTCGGTATATATATATATATATATATATATATATATATATATATATATATATATATATATATATATATATATATATATATATATATATATATAAATATATATATATTTATATATATATATATATATATAAATATACAGAAAAGATTAAATATATCTCAATCATTTCTGTTTGTAAACTAAAATAACTCATTGACTATCTACTTAGATATATATATCTATACTTAATATTTATTGATATATGAGGTTCATTTCTATGGGATAGTGCATTCCAACCCACTCTGGACATGGTTGACTGGGCATTGGATTATTTGTGATTCAGGCTGCACTTGAGACAGATAGACTTGATTCCAACTGTTACCACGTGTGACCTTCACTGTGGTTATAATGCGCTTATAATATACAAACTTAGCCCGTGAAACAAGCGCTTTACAAGTGAACTGTCATGACTGTGGTATATACAATGTGACATGATGCATTATCTCTGACAATGAACAACTTTTTTACACTTAATACAAACTCTGAAAAAGTCATATTCTGTCTAGTTGATATCGATTTTAGCTTCAAATCGATAAAAATAGTTCTTTGAGAATCGTGTTTAAACTTTCTTTGAATGTCTCCTCAGGCATGATAAATCTTGTAGACATTCCTGCCTTCTCTTGCTATCATTTCAGCATTCTCATGATGATCGACTTTTCTGTATCAAATATTATTATATTTATATTAATTCACTCATCAATAAACCTAATCAGGAACCACATAAAAATTAACAATATAATAGTATGATTTGTCTATATCTTCTTATCATTTTATTGGAAAAGCACTAACAAATAATATTTCTTTCTTTACCAATCGGTTATAGTGATGTTATTCCTTCTTGGTCTCATCTATCAAAACTTTGTGCCTGGGCCGAACTAAAGGTTGGTTATTTGCTGTAGTGGACTTCACGCCTTGTCTCCGACAGTCCAATTTCTATTTGTTATCTCCACCAAACATTCATTCCATTGTAGGGGAATGCCAGCATCTCATATAGAAAAAAAAATCAGATAAAGTAAGACATTGTATTCGTTGTGACAATATTTCTAAAATTTATATAAAATAACTCTACTCTTTCAAAATTAGTTTGAATCAATTTACTATTGTTGATGGTTGATATGAAATATTCTCCAAAAATGTAACATTTAAAAGATAGGTACACGTGAGAAGAAGTACGTGAATAATTCTAGCATCATCGAAGTTGGCTGTAAAGTAGGCTGTATTAATGGGAGTGGATTATCAATCTCAGAGGAGGTCATAAAGTATATGGTGTTTGAGTGAACCCACTATCACCAGTAACAGCTTGAGGACTTCGCTCACGCTTCAAGCAAGGGTCATGATTAGCAGTATGGCGCTCATCACACCAAACCTTTATGTATCTGGGTCATGATAAAGTCTACTCAAGTGCTGGTCCCATCCCGTGTGTGTTGGGTTCTCCCTGTCTCAGAATGGGTGACCACCCGTCTAAATCTTCTTACTGATAGCCTTGAGTAGTCGCTGCCATATATAAGTCATATTACACCTCACCGTGGACAGATAGTCCATAAGAACATGCCGGCCACTGCACAAAGAAGCGATAGGCTTCTGTTCGTTGTATGGTCCAGCGACGGGGACCGGATCCAAAACCAGTTCCACTGGGCACGATTAATGAGATCGACAGGACCTCTCATATTGTGATTTCTCCATTTCACGCTCTTCCAATCTGGCGTGATTTACGGGTGCTGCTAAATAGAGTGGGTAGTTAGCGGTGGTTGGTGCCGGCTGGCCACCCTGATGGCGGCTTCGGTGCCAAAGCTTTGCCCCTACCACTTCCCGGAGACGTATACCAAAGTTGCGTAATTAAAACGCTAGTGAGGACTTATGAGCGTATCCTAGCTTCTTCATTGGCGGTGAGGGCTAATCAATACGAGCTAAGTGGGTTGGCCCTGGGACTGGGGGAGGGGGCCCGTGTCTTGTGGCGGCCTCAAGCCTTGCCATCTTGCATGACTGCCCCCATCATCCAGGTGATAATTAAAACTGGTTCAACAGATGGGGAAGGGTGTCTACGGCCGCCCGAGTGCCCTATATGGCAAAGTGATCAACACCTCTTTATTGGGGGAAACTTCGGGATAATGTGCCTCATCAGATTGTTATTCTCACCTTACTGGAGTTTGTCATGCTATGTGGGAGTCTGTGCCCCGCGTTAGTCTAACATGCACCATAACCTCCGAAACCTAACCCAATTAGGCCACAAAGAGATGAAGACAAGGGGATACTTTACCGTCAATTAACCCACCCAAAACTGGACAATTTTGACCCAATCGTTGCAGCCACGAGAAGGAGAGCGGTAGTAAGCCCAAGAAGAGAGTGAGGATGGGGGATGATATTGACGACAACGCCATCAGTCAGCTTCTCAATGTCGGCTTCAACCTGGCCGCAGACCCCATACTGCAAAGGTAGGCTGCCCAAACTTTACTAATGTACCGTCCAATCTTTATTTGCTAAACAAGGCTTTGGCTTTCCGATTTCTTAATGGGGGAGGAAGAAATGGACTCACTGAGCAAAGGCTGCTGCGGGTTGGCGTCCATTAAATCAAACTTGTCAAATAAAGAGAATGTTATCATGCTTTTAGTGGTCTATAGAATTAGCCTAGCTAGCAATCTCTCCATCTTCATATTGTATATCTTTTTGCGCAAATAAGTGCAACGAGGGTGATTTATTGTTCATTTAAAGTGCATACAATGTCTATTATCGTACAAATCACGCTGCTTATCAACACCAAAACATAAAAGAGTTATCAAAGCATAAAATGGGTAAACATGAGTGGACTATGGAAACTGGCCATAGTTTAGTTGTAAACATAGGCGCCCATATGTAGACGGCACAGATGGTTTGTGTCCATCTTGACAAGAACCAAAATGATTGGCAACTGTTATGCCTAATCGTATATGTTTTAGACAAGATGGCTTTGGTGCAGCAATTCAACTTAAGTGTATCTAATATATACAGGTGATAGGAAGACCTTTGGATATTATTCTATCTTGTGTGCGCGTTTTTGTACTAACTGGCCGGAATAAGCAGCCAAAAAGGCCCCCCTAACCAAATCAGAAGGCTGGTGGCGGGTCAAAGTCTGCTTAAATGTCAAGGCCTCTGATATGATTTATATAAATCTGCGGCAGAAGTAGAAAGAACGTGCTTTCTATAAAATAGGGTTTGATACCCTTGAGGAAAGATGGAGTTTTACCTGATATACCACGAGCCACGTGTGCTGACCAATGAAGATCAACTGAGGAGGTGTTAAGTGGCCAGAGACCGGTTGATGAGTCTGCCATGTCCTGCATGCACACTCCTGTGACCACTGCCATTCGCACGCTTCCCCATACCACAGCTTCCGTTGGTGCTGACTTCTTGTGGATATGCAAAACAAAGTTTGAAGCAAATTATTGGTTGTTTTTCTACTTGAGTACAAACATCAAGCAAGTCAACATGTAGCGGAATGGCTTGTGGTGGATATCTGCTTAACGGAGACATCAATGTTGATTGACGTGGAAGGACGGGAGTTGATGGCATTGTTTGGTTTGCTGACTGCTGGTGTAGGGAGGTTGACTGTGCGTTGTCGGATGTTGGATGCACTGCCTACAGCCACATGTAGAGCTGACAGAGGAACAGCCAGTCACCATCAACACTCAACACTTAACTAGTGAAGCCCATAGGTTGCCTTGTGGACACTTCTACCAAGCTATTCCGAATTATATAGAAAAAAACACATCCACCGGCAGATGTGCCGGTAAAGAAATACAGGGAACTGATGGGTAAGCAATGCCCGCTAGGGAGGAACCATTCAAGATGAAGAGAAACAAAACTGAAAAGAAATATGGTTATCGGGGTTTGGACCCCATTTTTGAGGACCATTGTACTGAGATGGAGCTCATTGCCAACAGACATTGTATTGAGAATACCAAACTCTACGATCCGTACACCGAAGTGTAAGTAGTTTCTACCATTTATCAACTCAAGAGTTGCATTTTTTTATTTCAGCTTTATGAAATATTTGTTAGCCCATTTTGAAAGATTACAGAGCATTTTGTGATCCCTTAAAGCTATCAATCTAAATCCAAGATTCCATTTTACTATTTAGATTGCGATTTATCGGATGAGATAAGTTGATAGTCTTGGGACATTCACTCCTGTGCAATTCTGTACTCATAGCGTGACAGAAGCAAGCCAAGTTAGAAGTGCT
Organism: Amphiduros pacificus; assembly: GCA_949316495.1. NCBI lineage: Eukaryota > Metazoa > Annelida > Polychaeta > Phyllodocida > Hesionidae > Amphiduros > Amphiduros pacificus. The sequence continues at coordinate 46,879,926 of OX439002.1, read as the reverse complement.
TCTGAGAATTGCATACCAATGATTGTCACTTCATTTAAGGAGGACATTTCTTTCTTGGCTGACATGGTCCCATTTGGTGATATTTTGCATTTCATAAACACCAATGTTGCCGGCTGGTCTCGAGGTGCTCTTGGTGCATTCTTACTCCGGTCATTATCAGATTGTACTGATGAAAGTCACGTTTTACCAGCGAAAACTAAGAAGCTACTGTGATGACCAAAATCTCTTGGGAAAACTCAGGACAATACGGGTATTTAAGTCCAGAATACAAGGATTCGGGATTCCCTTCGTCCTCTCTGTTTTAGCGAATCGTCACATTGGTCTTGAAGATGGCCGCATTTACTTTCATATGTAGACCTTTGATTCCGGGGAAGGTGGACAATTTGATGTTTGTTTTTGGGAGGGAAAGCACTAGGTCCATTATTGGATAATGCTGATAACGACAGGGAATGTAAACTTTGACCATTAATACATTGCCAAACAAGGCAAAGTGGGTCGATATGGCCATGTCGGAAACACAGTATGATTTTCCCACCTGGAGACGCTCTCAAACGCCAAGAAAATGACCTTCAGATTCTGCCATTTGTTCAAAGGTCACAAAAAGACGGCCATGACAAAAAAGACAGTCACGACATCATAATACCGGCATATAGAGAAAACTCACAGATTTCTATATGGTGAGTGATAAAGCAGGTCGGTTGTTCAAGACTATGACGTATTGTTACAGATATAAGCAGGGCCTGTAAGTAGAGTGCATGCATTTACCAGGTGAGGCTCTCCGCAAGCAAGTACTTATAAGAGAGCGGAGCTGCTCTGGGTCATAATGGGAGTTGGATGAGGGGCAATGTCCTGCCACTTGAGGGGATTGTGCCATACCTGTAAGCCAGGCGACAGGTAGTCAGCTAGTGGAGGAACAAACAGTCAGAGACGATCTCTGCCCAGCTCTGGCGCTATGCAATATCATGTACTCCCATATCATACCCTACTCCACATGCCCAGTGTGCAGATTGATTGTCCTTAGATACAAAACTCATGGTATTGTGTACATCAACAATCACCTGACATATTTGAGGAAATTGGAATGAAAGTTATACTTATATCTTATAATTCTTATTAATATTTAGGTTGGGGAAAGGATTCTTATATTCTGACAGCGTAAAGTTTCCTGTAAATAGAGTGAGCAATTGTAATATGGGTAATGGAAAAAAACTTACATTCCATGAAGCAAAATATGATATATGACCCCGAGTCTCAGATTGATCCAGGATGTAGTACTTTATCACCATCAAACAAGAACAAAACATGTAAAAAGTCATGACTTAAGGTAGCGGGAGTAAGTAGGGATACAACAAAATTGGTTGGGTCTGATTTAGGTTTATTCCAAGGTCGAGCATTCTTTAACCATTTCTTCACCATTTCAATCTCGAATCTGACAGGCCCAATTACAAGCCAAGTGGAACTTTGTTAAAACTGCCAAACGGTGAATGTCAGGATGTGGTAACTTTATTTTATTTGAAAATGCACGGCACAACACCAAGAAAGTAAACCCCAAAATGATAACTTGTACCACATGGCGGATCTCATCTTTTATTCATAACTGGGTAGTATACATCTTATGTGATGCTGGGGTGACTCCTTTGAAGTTTTTCAAGCACCTTTTCTAATTTTCTCAAGTCAAGGACTACTGGGGTAAATGTGTATCAGGATGCTGGATTCATTTGAAACATTAGGTGACCTTTTTGCCACTGCAAACCTTATATCATAGATATTACACTGTACCAAGTAACACTTTGATAAGCTGGTCTGGGTTAAATCCAGTTCCTTTCCTCCTCCTCACACTCTGAATGGAACCACTTGAGGATGTGCATAATAAAAACAAAATTTAAATCCTTGGTAAAATGTCTCACAAAAATGTCTCACAAGTTAGAGAATGGCTCCAAAAGCGCTTTTTATCTTTCAATTATTGAAAACTTCTATATTTTCTTAAAATTTACTAACAAAAATTGAATTAGGTTTATTGACACATTCAATTTGGAAATGCCGGTGTATGAATATCAATAATGGAAATAAGCATATTAAAGAGGCAAATCACACACAATTTTCATTCATTATGAAATATGTATAAACACGAAAATCATGATTACCAAATGAAAGCTGGGCTTCTCGCATAGCATGTAAATCACATTTACATTTTACACGAGTGAGTAAATACAGAGCTGATCTAAAGGGACTTTGATAAACTATGTACCAGTTTGTCATTAATTGATTTGATTTTAATGAATTCTATGCACACACACTCTCATAAAGGGGGTCCGGTTTGGACTACTCATCTTTCAGTGCTGGAGCAGATAGTGTCTAAATAGGAGCATCTTTGTTTATTTTGGCTATTGACCTGTGTTTCATCAATACCAAGCAGAGCGCGATACTGGCAGCTTTGCAAGGGTCACCCAGCACGCTATCGTGGCTATATTAGGCTTAATGTCACCGCCAACATCTATATATCATGATCAGCCCACAGTATTATGCTTATGACACATTTGATAAATAGCTACCTCCCTTTGACCATGTCTGTGGCCTGTAATGTGTGTATTACCTAGTACTTTTGTCCATGTTACCCCCGTGTAAATAACGCAAACCCATAAGCATCATTAACCCTGATGTTGCTTGTCATTATAATTCCACTAGCACTGAGCCAAAACAATTCCCCATTTGTCTTTATCAAAATAAAACTAACACAGACTAAATTGCATAAAACATAGCTTGTAAATGCATTCAATCCAATAACTCCAAGAATTATTCAGTAGTTTTGTGGCATTCTGATCTCATGAAAACCAGGTCTTTTTATCAATATATTACTTTTATAACATGACCTCAGCTGCCCTTTGATATTGACCTAAAGTGTACCTTTAAAGGCAAACATCCTTTTTTGTTCAAAATAAACCACAACGATATACTTACAGCCTAATCCTATATGTTTTAATATTGAAAGATGCACCCAGTTATATATGGAAAATATGGAAAAAAATACTTAAATATTGATTTTATATGGTTAATCATATTCACTCGATTGACAAGCTTTAAGCGTCCAATTGTGACAGAAGAGACTCGGGTAACTCAATTTTGTTCTTGAATCTATATCGTTCAGACTTTCTTTTACAATGGGGTTTGTTTCTTAAGTTAACCGATCAATTCCAACGTAATTCCCCAAAAGTGGTCCAAATCTAGAGCAATTGATTTGAACTCCTTAAACCAATAGGCTGTGTTGACATCATTATGGTTAAGAAGTCTGAATGTGTACCGCAAACAATTTTGTAACGAGGTTATGATCACAGGTCAAACACAGCTAATAAGTGAGAGTGAAATGAAAATCCACATTAGGTACTCGATAAATATCAACACCTGCGCACGACCCTTATCCAATTAGTAACACATTATGATTATGTATCAAAATAAAACCGAAATTCTCTCAACAGATAGTCCATTTAGCAACATTACATTTCAGACATTATTTTATTTCTCAAAATATGTTTGTGAGTTATCCAGAACGCAATAATGTTATCTCGACTCAAAACGTTATACTAAAGTACAGAGACTAAATAATCCTCATTTCCAGTTTTGCCACCATTTAAAGTTATTTAGCAATGTCCCTCAGTTGCAAAGTTGGCCATCTAAAAGAATAAATATTGTACTGTTGACTAGGCCTAAACCAGTTTCACTATGTTTTCATAAAATAAACATGGCGTGTTCTTCTCTTGAGAGAAAATACCAAACTTTGAGATGAAAGTATTGTATGGAACCAGCGAGGGAGATTAAATAGTTGTACAGGGCAGTCTCGCTAGTACATTTTCACGTATTGGTAAAGAAATTCAGCGAAATATTTTAAGGGGCTTAATACGTTATAAGTGATTGTTATTTTTTTACTTTTTCACGACACTTTTATTCGACAAATATGAATTGTGTCCAGAAAAATGGTATTGTAATATGCAGCAGAAATGTGGAATGCAATAATGTGAACAATTTGAAATAGTCAGGCAAAGCAATCTTCTATTGAAAAAACTTTTTTTAAAATATAGATCAAAGACAATTTCATCAAAAATATATCGTTTTTTCAAAAATATTTCGAAAAGATTGTTTAAATGAAAGTGTTGTTTTAAAGCATTCGAAAAACTGTACCGCACAAAATGGTTAAATGTCCCAATTTTAACTCATAAATACAATTAAACGATAGAATGTATACTTAAGTTGATAATGTTATCCACCATCAATTCATCCCACTCTGGCCATGTTCATGTCTGCACGATCGCACCAAAGTATGTATGCAATCAAACCTGATAGAAATGTATTGCACATAATGCAGTTTGGTCATGACATGAAACGGCCAAACAAGATGCATAGATGCATCAAATGACAAACTCTGGACAAAATATGACAACGAAAATTAAATATTCATAGATTAGTGACATACAGTTATGGTTTACCTCTTTTGTTAAATGATCGAACTTGTGTTATAACATAAGCTTTTCTGGGACGTTTTGTAGCACACCCTGGTATTGACAATAGTATCTGAATGAAAACAAGGCAGGTTGAGTGCGGGAAAGGCCTGATATCATGAGATATGTCCGATGATGTAGAGAGAGGTAGAGTGAAGCCTTCAACCTGTACCCTTCTTAGTGCAAATCAAGGAAGGCGCTATTTACATGAACCAAATTTGATATTCTGAAGGATGATCTGGAGAGGCAAATTGCAAAATCTCTATTTATTAAAAAAATCCACCTGAACAACAATAAGAGATTATTTCGTATTCTTCATCGAAGAACCGGGTGAAAATGAATAATGTCACAGTGATTTCAATGTGCTGGAAAAGGTGTTGGTTCTCTTTCACTGTTGTTTCTCTCTTTACCAACATTGTGCAGTATTGATATTCATTCTGACGACATAGTGTTTCTTTGTGTTTTCCTCTTAATGGGACAAGGTAATGTAAAGCTACGAATTCTTCAAATTCCTGTTTGTTATTTACTCACAAAAAGATTCAAACCCTTTTAATGGAATATAATTGTCACTTAAATGGCATGGAATGCAATCAGTAAATATTTGGGAGTAAGTCAAAAACGTTTAGTGTAAGGATGGTATTATAAAACATCTATTGATCAAAATGTGACAACCAAGGTCTAATTTTCAACAATATTTCCGTCGTCCACATTGATATCACCCTCAACCAGCTTTCCATTCAATATAACTCTTCCATTTTTGTCCCAACGATAATTACATCACTAAAAGTTGTTGAGGCTGAACATGTTCCAACAAAACAGGTTGATGTTTAAAAAAAAATGGGTGATATGACAACATGTGGGAGCAATTAGATGTAGATTAGTTTGGTGGCAGAGATGTGGTTGGAGTGTGCAAGATCCCACTCCGTATGCTGGGCCATGGTAGGCTCACCTAATCAGGTTTGATCCCAAGGAGGTTTGCCACAAGGAACGTGGCTCCAGGCTGCATTTATGTAAAGTTGCACCCTGTCTATTGCAAATCATATGTAGTTTACTAAGAGGAAATTATACTTTTAAATGCTAATGGATATCACAAGGGTTTACGGTTCTCGTGGAAGAAAATACTGTTTTAAATCTATATGTTAGAATGAGGTTGTGTCTACCTGAAGATATTGATGGATATTAGTTTCTCTAGCACCTCTTTTATATCTCTAACACCTATATATATATATATATATATATATATATATATATATGTGTGTGTGTGTGTGTGTGTGTATAATCAAATAATTCATGCTTTATGTTCATCTGTTGTTTGCAAGATGAAGAAGGAGTATGTCTGTCAGTATATTTTTTTCTGCAGTTTAGTTCTGCCTCAGAGTTATACCTGTCATAACAAGATAGAAGTGTGGAGAGACTTAATCACAAGTTTACACACTTGCTCATCTTCCTTCACTCACCACAGTGATAATCCCATGGACTATTTGACATCAATTCGGCTCATGTTTTTATGTATTTATTGCCAATATAAACCAAATCAAAGCGTCGTATAGAGAATGTTAAGGCATTTTTTGGGCTTTATTGGCATGCAGTGGCAGACTAAATCAGAAGGCAGAGATCTATATAAACTATAGCAAGTGTCCCTTTGCCATATGATGTGTCTCTCCCACACTGATCCCCGCAGTGATTTATGCCCACACGTGATTTGCCTGGTATAGGGACTGTGACTCCCTTGTGGTCGGCCACATCACTGTATATTATCCCAGGCATCACTCATATCTTCTCGCTATATTGACCGCACTATTCATTGAAGGCATTTACTTGATGGTTTATGCACACTGACTTTTACTGGACAAATATCCCAGGCTTATTGTGGCTATGATCAACCCCATTATCACTCACTTAGTCTTATTACAGAAAGCGTAGCTCATTTCATCAAGGTTGGCCATCTTTACTGTTCATGTCTGTTTTCCTATTTAAACTCTGCCCAATTACATTTCTCCCTTGGTAGCCATGTCCAGTATGGTTCCGTGCGCATGGATACAAATAGCCTCAGCACACACGGCCATTGGATGTCCTTCCGCGAGTGAATGTGCACTCTTATTGGATTGCTTGCCAAGCCAGTTGTTTAGAAATGACCTATTTATTGAGGTACAAATCAGAACCATTGTATCAGGCTGATTGCTTCAAAAATAAGTGTCGCCCCTTTCTCTAAAACAAAACATATATCCTGTGTTATCATGTCAAATAGAAAAGGACTATTCATGATGTTTACATAATTTGGTCAATTTTGCTTAAATTATACGTCTTTGAAACTATGAGAGAGTTTTTACTTTTTGGAAATATTGTTTTTGAGCAGAACGTTAAGATCGTTGTTCATGGCACTGCTACACAATCTCGCAGTTGGTGCCAACTTCCGGCTTGATCCGGAAGTAAAGTATGATAGGCAGCGTCTGATTTTAAAACGAGGTTTTCGATACTGATTAGAACTCGACACTTCTAGGAGAGCTCTATGCCTTCGAACATTGATAAAGGATTGATACTTTTATCTTATGTATTGCTTCTTTTATTAGTACTAAATGATCATTAGGTATTTTCATATTTTGTTTGTAGTATTAATAAACCGTAAAGTACTGGGGTATTTATGTCTGCGTATTATGGAACAAGAAGCAACCTGTTGTACTGAATGTCCAGATTTACACAACATACAATATGCCACACACTCATGCCTCATGAAATTATCCGATAGAACTACAGATTCCAAAATATTTGTTCTTATTTTTGCAACCCCAGTGCCCCAGCTGTTGGAGTCTGTGAGGTTGTTGTTGGTGTTGTGCAAACATGTAGAAAGTGGTATCGGGTGTGGCATAGAGGACGTTATCAGGAGCGCTATCTGACCAGGTTGGTGAGATGATGTGTACATAACGCAGTGATACCTGTGAAGATAAGCAATACCAGCCCAGCCCACCCATCCCTCTACGTTACCTGCAACCTGCCATACATTCCTTTGATTGTGTCGCGTCAGGGACTCGCAAACATTTTACAGAGTCACTTTTCTTTCTTTAGTCTTTCTTTGTGCCAAGATCATTTTATTATTTGACCATGCTGTGCGTATTGTCAATGTACCGCGCTGAGTAGTACCGACAAGACATCACAGAATGTACAGTTCGCATACCTTCCACTGGCATAAAGACAAAGATATGCGAGATGAAGATAGGGTTAACCCTTACATCTAGTTTGTCTCTATTCCCATGGCCAGGATCTAACACTTCTGTCTGGCACATATCTCACCAGAACAGGTGTAAAATATTGGTGTTGATACAGTCAGGCATCTGTTTGGCAGTGAATTTGGCACAGTCGGTTGCGCATAGGATTAGTTTCAGTTACAGTTATTTAGATTCCATGTGATCACCTCATTAGAAGTTTTCCTGACCGTCATTAGTATTTATTAGTATTTATCTTATTTTAGCAACTTGTATTGTATGCTATTTATGATCTCTGACCCCAGAAGGTAATGATAATTGAATTCACTTAATTTGCCATACACCAAAATTTTTATCTTTATTAAATGGGAGTTTTCCTCACATATTACCTCATTCTCACATATTACTGTGGTTTTCTAAAGAATCTACCATAACATTTCATAAAAACCTGTGGTGAGGATTTTGAAATGGACTGTACAACAGAATAATAGGTATCTTGGCCTGAAATAAAAAACACACTCCCTTTTACCTCAGTAATGGAAACCAAAAAACCGCAAACTGAATAATACGGTGATCATTTCAGGGATCTATAAAGCTCTGGTAAAATGAAACCAAAGTTCTAGCTCCAACGTATAAATCATTTCAATGGTAATATCTTCTAGTAATACTAATATATGTCTTTCCATAATGTAATCAATATGTCTATATCTAAGTGTTCTTAGGTCAGAAATGAAATTGGTAGTAAAGGTTAAAATGACAAGGTATGAACCTATTTCGGTTCCTGGTGGAAAAAGTCACCTTACATGTGTTCTCCATACAATAACTGATGAGATGTTTATGTGGGAAATATCCAACATGGTTTTGCACAAAGTTCACCTGAATAACAGACTATCACATGTTTCACCTGGTGGTCATAGGACTATCTGGAAGTATAATTGCAACAAACATCTGTCCATACCAAACACCTGTCCACACTAATGCAAGCTGTAATCTGTATCGAAACTAGGCAACAATAAATCACAGCCCCACCAGGTCAGCCAGAAATAAACCAATATTATCCTTTTATCTCAGCGGATTGCTCAGTTTCTTTCAAAATTGTCCTTTTTTATTTGATTTTATTTCAAATATGTTACTTTTTTGTTCATGTCATTTAAATCCATTCAACATAAGATTTGGTCATCAAAAGGAAATAAAAGCTTTATCACATTTATTGCAAGATTTGATAATCTGGTACACTGTAATTTACAGTTTGGTGAATGTTTTGTTGTTTACAACCTGTGTGAATGTGAGATATGAAGATGGTGAAAGTTTCCAGAACCTCTATACACCTATATAATAATATATTAGCCTGAAGCTCCGGAAGGAGGCAGCACCTCTCGTCCATCATCTAGTCCCACATATGTGGACAGGTCAACCACAAAACTAAACTGCAAGCAAAGTGGCACAAATGTCTACCTATTAAATCTGCCATGTTTTCTGTCAGAAAAAGGTCACACCACATGTTGAACACTGCTCAAGGGTTTGTATGACATTGTTTCATGGAGGTAATTTGTAGTATATATATATATATATATATATATATATATATATATATATATATATATATATATATATATATATATATATATATATATATATATATATATATATATATATATATATATATATATATATATATATATATATATATATATATATATTTATTTATTTATTTATTTATTTATTTATTTATTTACCGTTGTAAAGGCAAGACTTCATTCCAAAAAACATTATAAAAAAATGGAACCAATATCAACTTGTGTGCCCCTTTTTACATAGACGGTTTTTTCGTATGCAGGGAGTATGACAGCTTCAATTCCAACGGATGTGTGTACGTCTGACAAATAACTGCGAAATCTATATATTTCTTCAAAATAAGAGAGTTGATGTGGTGTATGCTTATAGAAATGCACATGAAAAGCTGGAGTGGGATCTGCATTGCGTGCAGAGTCTTCCCTTGCAGGAATCATATAAGTTTGTGTGTTGGGCGGTGCCTCTGGGACAACCATATTCGCCGCTTTCTGTGTGCTCGACGTGACATTTGAAGACTTTTTTCAGGGTCCGACAGAAAACATATGAAATGGGCGATGGAATTTGAAAGAAGTGAAGAAAGCAATAAGCTACATTCCATCTGTGCATGAGATGATTTAATATGAGATTAACACTAACTCTCCGTACGTGTCTTTCAGCAGGTTTTATTTTCAAAATAACTTAAATAGTACATCTCAGTCTTGGATAGATAGCTTTTATATAAGCCATTCACATATTTCAACACGTTTCTTTTGAATCCTTATCAAAATAAAATTAGTGAAAAGAGGCAGAAGTAAAAATGAAATTAGTGAAACGAGACAAGACTATTATTTTATCCCTTGAAAAAAGTGTCGATACCTCACCAACACTTCTTCTCACAAGAATTCTGAGGCAGAATGTTGCTTCAAATTGAAGTCGGCAGTAGAGGAGTACGTGGGCTCTGAGGAAATTCCAGCCTTGTGTTTGGTTGTTGGGGAGGCAGCATGTGGTCTTATCATGGCCTTGCTTGTGGTGGGATGGTAACAACCTTGCTTCTGTCAAGTAGTCCCGCAACAAATTACAAGTAACACTATGGAAACCTTTAACAAACCTCCATAGTTTAAGGATCGTTCATGTTCTTATAAACTCTTGGGAGCAATGTCAGTTGTCTCCACATAAAGTATATTTTATGCATCCCCGCACACTTGAATTGATGTTAACCACTGGAAGCAGCTTTCTGAGGACATTCTGAGAGCATCCTATTGGGTCAGTACCCAAGGGCACTTTGCAGTCCTGGAGGGAACAACTCCTTTCAAATAACTATATCACCGCCGCACACTGAGAAGCCTTCTCTGAGGACCTGGAGTCTGCACACACAATCGAACCGCCTTGCAGTTTTATCATCGACATGTTTAAACTCAAATAACAGTTTGAGGCAGGTTTGGGGAATCTAATCTCTTGGGGTGTGTATCAAGCCAAGGAGCAAGTAATAAGCTCAAGGTAAACATTGACCAACAGTCATAATGATATATTCGGCACACCCCCAGCTTTGCGCCATGAGCTCTTATGGTATAGATATTCACGTTTATATCATGCAAACGTCCAGCTAATGGTGCATTTTTCCACCACAGTGAAGTGTTAAAAATGATTGACCTGCCAAATATCTTTAATTCTCCAAAACCATTAAATATTAGAAACCAGAATCAAGGTGATAAACAGTGCTATATCTGGTTGTTATTAATCATATCTTTTCTGAAACCTAAAACCTCTTATTTGACTCAAAATTTGTAATTATGTGTTGCCTAAATCCTTTAAGAAGGGAATGTGTTTCCATGATTCAGGACTTAGAGACTGTCTCATGTATTTATGTGTCATTGATGTTAAGATAATTTCTTGAAATATCACCTATCAAATAAAGACATTAAGTCATATCACAAGTGTTTTTTGTTATCCCGCCGCACTCACAAAGAGAGCCCACGTATTGATCGCTCTTACCACCCACGTTTGGCAGGGTTCGGGGTCTATACAATGCCATCATAGGTGATGTCGAGACGTTTTCATGGCTGATAGTGTCATGCCGTGTGACCAAAGGTTAACTTAATATTCAGCTGATATGTTGAGCTCTCTCCTCACCAACAGTCATTCATAAATGCCAACCTAAAAAAAATCACACTCCTAAATGGTCTGAAATAATTGCGTCAGCGTGATGAACAAGAAACGCGGATCTCTCAGGGGATTTGACATGTATTGTTGATTTGTCATTTTTCTCACAGTTTTGAGAACAATGCATTAGTCCTAACTCTATTTGTTACGGTTATTAATCATTCTAAATAGAAAACAATTGGTTGGTGCAATCTAAAATTGCGTGGGCTTGGTTGTTGACAAAAGATAATACCAAACAAATGCATTTTTCAGCCATTCTTGTTTTTACTGATAACATATTTGCATGTACTTGTTGATCCCAAATTAATTAATGAATCAAACGCTAATCATGTTCATATCTAAAAACAATCAAAACCTTAAAAGCATTCAATAATTTTAAACTTGAATCTAAAATCTGGATGACTTGTCTAAAATAGGAGTATGGTTTTTTTAACCTTGAAAAATAATTCTCATACTGAACAAATAATTCAGAACTTTTCGTTCAGATCTGATATGTGATAAAAAAACCCATAAAATATCAATATAAAAAAAGGCTCACAATAATAGCGTAACTGTTCCTTAAATCATCGGCTGGTCGTGAATCCACAGAAAATGTGCCATTTAAATGAAGTTTGAGGAATGTTGTGCATCTGACATTGGGCTCATTCATAGAAGCTACTATTCCCTTGTAGCCAAGGATCTATGTGTCTGAAATGTGGCATTTATGTCCTCATTTATGTATAGTCATTGCACTGCAATTTCCAGATGGAAAGGGCGAAGCAGACAATTACTTAATCAGGGCTCTGACTTCCATCTCGGCCACACCAGAGCTTGGCTTATCTGCATCTCGCTGCCCTTGGGTTACAGTTGTTGCATTGTGATAGTGCTCTTTTAGTTTAAAATTCCACTAGCCTAAGTTGATAAGCCTTGTGTTACACGACAGAAGCAGTGTAAGCATGTATTCAATATAAGTCAGATAGGTATTTGATGTATGCAGGCAGGGACAGCTATTTTGACACTTCACCTTGGACTATGGGCTAGCATTTATGTTATCTTTAGATAACAGACATTTGTCTGGTGGTTTCTGTTTAGGCTATCCCTTCATTTGCATAGATAGATACATCGCATAACAATGCATGTGACGTGAATATGGAACATGTAATTATCCTACCCAGCCAACACATCAGATCTTTTTGTACATTACACACAATTGCCTTGTGACAAGAAAGGGAATAATTACCTTTTTAAGGGGGCATCTCAACAAAGTCATCCATTCAAAAATAACCGACCATGCACGTGATACATTTTGAATTGATGATTGGCTCACAAGAATAGAGATCTTGCTTTTTAACCACAAGAAGAAGACTTTTCTTTGCCTGGTACCCATTGCATGACAAGGGTCATAGACGCATATGGCTGTCCCTCCATGACATGCTCAAACCCCCTGAGTAGGCAGGAGTAGCCTTCGTAGTATCAATACAAGAAGGTTGTCACTAGCCTGCGTACCGGGCTGATGTAATCTGCCCCCGCACCAGACATGATATCAGGCAACTGCTCTTCTAATCTGATTTGTAGAAATGAGACCACACAACTTTGCAGGTCATGCTCACTAATCACATTAAGGGAACACCGACCCTCCTATAAGCCCTGAAACGGTCTGGCTAAAAAGGAATCATGTTTAGCAAAGGTCCCCTCCTATTTTCCTTCCAGTAGATATGCCTTGGAGGAGTCTTAGTGGTTCTTTACTAATGTGGAGGTTAATGGTCCTATTCGCATCAAGTGGGTTCTTCGGGCTGACAAAAGAGTGTGATAAATCACGTGATTGGTTCATGGATGCATTTTTGAGTTATGACCGCTCAAATGGCAAACAGGGGGAAGGGATCTCAATCTGAGGAAAACAGACTTAGAGATTAGCTTGTTCATGCCCATACGAGGCTTAGATCGGGAACATCATCTTCCCTAATGTTCTGCATTGTGTGGCTTTGACACGGCCAACGTAATACATCAAATATTTGTTACAGCACACTGTGTGTATCTAGACTTGTCTTGAAATCAGATTTAGTTTCAGCTCTTCTGTGATTTTTGACAGAGTCTTCCTCCCATCTTTCAAACATTACTGCAGATTGGTTGCTAAAATGTCAAAGCAATCTACTCGCAGGAAAAACACCGTCCTTCCGGTTGCGGTGCACTATGGGAGGTGGGTTTGTTGGGATAATTTTTGCAGGTAGCTAATTATCAAGTCAACCCTGAGAGTGATAGTATGTCAGGGCACAACATATGGTTCGTTTTCTTTCTTAACTGACTCCTCTCTGGGCTGGGCGGGGCATGCAACTTACCAGAGATATGGCGCCTGTCAAAACATTTTTCTTCTGGAACGAACGACTTTTCCTTTCCAGAGGTCATGCGAGGAAAGAAGGTCTGTGGCTTGGTTTAACAGAGTGTAAGAATTCTGCAAATCGGCTTAACAGAAACACTTGCAGGTTTGCCACCATACGACGCAAATGTTCAAGGCTGGAGTAGCACCTTACACTTGCCATCAATATTAGTGTAATTTGCGTGTTTCACCAATGTCGCGGTCAAAGTAGCCACACCAAACAAGTTTCTCCGCAGTAGGCAAAACAATGATGAATGACAAGCCGTGTAAAATTCTCAGGTTGTTGGTGCACGAGGAGTAAATTGAGAATACATGTCATTGAACAAGGTTATTGATCGTTTCGGAATTGCCTGCTCAAAAAACCATTCACTGTTTTGTGGCTTGTCTTAACCAGATAATAGCTGAAAAATACATTTCATTAAACACGTTTTATGTCTCATTGCATGGTTTACTCAACAAAGAAGGCTGCCTGTCATCAGAGAGTATCCAAATGTTTTATTGGTTCTTATAAAATAGTATTGAGACAATATACAATCTATTAAAGGTTTCAAGTTGTGTTGAAAGATATATTCAGTCATTAATCACTCAGGTGGCTGTATGACCGACATATGCTCAATCGTACATCTCATGATAAAGCACATACTAATTAAAAGATAATGACCCAGGAAATGCCCCGAATAGCATGATTATTAGATTGCATATTAGCTTTAATTTCAGGATTCACTACTGATGTGAATTTTCATTTTGGGCCGGATTCAAAATCACTTATCATATCTTTAAAATAAATATCCCTCGTGGTCATGGGCGCCAGATTTACAATTAATGTTGTTTATTCCAATATGATATATGTGGTGAGTCAAGTGAGCAACTCAGAGACAAAATTTATGGAGTATTGTCAGAGAAATTAACCATACAGTCTATCCATACAGTGTTTTGTTTGTTTATTGTTTGTTTGAGGTTTTACATCACTTTCAACATTATTTCAGTCATTTCTTGATGAGACCTACTTGTAGCAGATATAGTGCTGATATACAATAAACTTCTAACTACTATTTCTCCTTATAGGTACTAAACGAATCTTAAATACTTAAATACCATGGCAAAATAGGTTCCGAGGCCTATCGCATTTGGCAAAACGTTTTCAGGGAAAAAAGTATGAAGGTTATTGACGGAGCTGTACAAAATCAAGCAAAACGCTGAAGGCTCTTCGCTAATCCATTTGATCCCGCAACCAATGTTCTCTACTATATTTATATGGCCGATGTACATCATCCCCTTGTCCTGGTATCAATAAAACCTACACCTATGCAACAGGGAACAACTCCTAGAAAGGTGGTCGTATTTTACTGCGCATTTTCTTCAGACCTCAAACAAGAGCCTACTCTATTCATGTTCTATGATTATCATTATTCTTTTCTTTTCTTTAAAAATGCAATTCTCCTATCAGACAAGACCATTCAACAAGGTTCCATCTAGAATACCATTGATTTGCCCATGACAATGCAGCGGAAAATGTCAATAACCCGCGACTGTCAAAGTCTTCATTGGAGATGATATCAAACGAGATATCTTATGATTCAATTTGAATCACTCGGATATCCCAATCAATGCGTCGTGTTCAATTATGCCCAAGATAAGATTTGATTTCACCAGTTACTTTGATCAAAAAAAGATATCAATTTCAAATTGAATATTATTCTAACATTGGAGTTATTATGGCAGACAGTGTTTGAATATTAGAATGATGGAGTCGGTATGACCTTAATTGTGCTGTCCTCATTTTGAGTAAACCATCAAATTGCTTTTCTCTCAGAGCAGACGTGTACATTTTGGGCATTACCTGCCCAATACTGGAAGTTGTGTATCATAGGTTATCTCTCAAAAATCAATTACTGATGTAATATCTTTGTCCATAAATGGAGTAGGTATGTACCTGAAATGAGTAGGCTCCAATCAATAGGCAAACATACGAGGCTACCACAGTAACAACATTTTAAATTGCTTATGTTTAGTAATACCACATTCACACAGATTTTATTTTTATTTATTTATTTTGAATATAAATTAAAATGTAAGTGGTTAAGGCCCATGAACAACAGCCTTCTTGTGTGGCCTTAAACCCGTATTTCGTCGTGTAAAACATCATCTGGTCGCCGAATATTTCAAATTTCTGGTTTTTGAACTCCATCCACTTGAACATATCAGGGCCATTTGTGACATAAAAATCACACTCATCAGTTATACATTAGATCCCATGATTAATGCCTGTTAAATAAGGAGACAATCATAATAGTTTGCACACATTTGATTTATTCCATAAATCTACCACAACCCACACGTACACATATAATATCATAACACATAACGTACATAATCATAATTGGTAAGCGCCACCTGGCGGGTAAATGGGGCGTTAGCCCGGTGATTACTTACAGATGCATTTTACATATAGCAACAATTATGATCTGATACATGGCCAATTGACAATATACAACCATATATTAATATTGAACATGCATTTATAGATACATTTATGAATGATACATGGCTAAGCCCTTACTAGATAGCTTGTTAGCTCTATTAGTCATTTGAATTTGGGTGGGATGGCGGGTGAAAACGGCTGCCAAGCACTGACTGGCGATATGAAGATTGCCCGCCAAACTGGTGGCGTCTACCACGTGACACCCGCATCGACCACGTGACCCCGCATCGTTGCTAGGGAACAACAATGCCCCGCTGATCTTATATTACTTACCCCCTCTAACGGCTCCCATCTTTAATATAACTTATCAATTCATCATAAGGATACATTAAATAAGGAGACAATCATAATAGTTTGCACACATTTGATTTATTCCATAAATCTACCACAACCCACACGTACACATATAATATCATAACACATAACGTACATAATCATAATTGGTAAGCGCCACCTGGCGGGTAAATGGGGCGTTAGCCCGGTGATTACTTACAGATGCATTTTACATATAGCAACAATTATGATCTGATACATGGCCAATTGACAATATACAACCATATATTAATATTGAACATGCATTTATAGATACATTTATGAATGATACATGGCTAAGCCCAGATTTATGTTTGGCTAAACATTAATAGCCCATGTATATATATATGGTTTTGAAGGATAGTGGGTTATTTGGCGTGTGCTAGTCTATATGAATAATTTATCTGTTTCTTCTCGTCTTGCCTAACGTATGATTTATACGCCTGGGACCGCCAGAGACCGAGTTTAGAGACATCCAGGTCTGACCAATTGTTGGACCCTGCCTGGGATGCAGAACCTATTCTTAGGCTATGAGTGGTAAAGTTGGAGGGGTCCTTACCTAACGACTTGACTAGGTCTTTTATGGTTAGATTTAGACTGGCTTTTGTAACTGCGTTACCTGAACTTAATATTAGGAGTGGGTCCATGGCTTGTATAGGTGAGTGATAGGACCTCGCCTTGAAGTAGGACCACATGCAGCATACTGCACAAACCTGATGCTTCGAACACCCTATATATTTAGAAAAACCATGTATAGATGTTTTTGAACTATTTACAGTGAACGTCATAAATTCAGCAGGGGTTGCTTGACTAAATTTGACTGATGAAGCTGGGGGGGGGGGATAACATCTGACCTGACACGTAATGGGTAACTGCTGTATACTCAGCTCCTCTCAGACACCCAAAGAATCCGAGGGTCAGGGCTGCAGCCCAGGCCAGGCCATCCAGACCGTTAGGCAGGTTAGCCAGCATGGCCCGTAATAGTTGGAACTTTATGGGATGCTTTTGTACGGGGGGAGGGGAATTAGATGCTAGGGATTTTAAAACTAAATGTGCCCTAGGGGAGCCAATTGGCGGGGAAGGGTAACCGTTAGCTATGTGCAAGGCCCTAACTGCAGCAAGATAAACATGTATGGTACTGATGGATACCGCGCCTTTTTGGCTACCTACCCTGGCGGCCATGAAGGCTATAAAGCGTAATACCGTTTGTTCTGATGCTGGGAACATACATAGGTTGTACATAGAGCAAAACTTAATATACAGTGCCTGGGCTGATCCATATGTCCGCCTGGTGTTAGGCCTGAGACCAGTGTTGACTAACGTATCAACGTGGCTGTCCAGATCTGAAAACAGTATTTATGAGGTGAACAATTTGTTCAGTGATAACACAAATTGATCAGTGAGTACATTTATCATAGACAATTTTTTACAATATAAATATTAATAAAATAAAGTGTTTTATAAAGGTGAGGACCAACGCTACGGCTATGTACCGTTTACTAATGAGGCTGAAGCCTGTATAAATCTGCAAGTGATGCTTGCTAAATTTGGATAAATTAAAAATTATCAATAAATTATAGGCTATGTGCCCATCAACCATCAAGTGGGTATCTTACATATATAACCATAATAATTCATAACTCAAAATTTAATAATTGTAACTTCATGATTGTAATAACTACATAATTAACCATGAGAGCATGCGACTATATGTGAACATATCAGTAGTCATATATAACATCCATGTGTTGAGTGCCAATAGGATCACTGGATGGCATGAGTTCCCTGAATCTGGGTAGATCCAGACGGCTTAGAGCGTCTGCGGGTCCATTGTAGTGGGTACCCAGGTGGAAGGCTTTGTACTCGATATGAAAAATGGTGGTATAATAATATAGAGACCTGATTAAATTCATCAAATTAGGATCTTTTGATTTCATACTATTAATACAGTAACACACAGCTTGGTTGTCTATATTCATAGCTAGTTTCTTGTATGCCAGTCTCTCCCCAAAGGTGGCGATGCCTACCACTACTGCCAGTAGTTCACGCCAGGCTATTGACATGTCCTTGGCCCACGCGTATGCGTTGTCGAATGGTATCATCACCCAGGACTGGTCGTACACTACTCCTATGCCGTCATCTGAGGCATCCGAGAACATTATCTCTGCCTCCAATATTGACCAAGGGGTAGGAAATAATGCTATACCGTTATGAGACCTTAAACAACGTTTCCACCAAGCCAAATCGGCTCTTGCCTCGTGAGAGAGGCGAATTTTATGATATAAAGCTTTTGCTTTCTTTGCGATATGTATGAGACGTCTGGTGAACACTGAACCATTATTGACCACTTTAGCACAGAACGTTAGTTTGCCTGTTATCGACAAAATCTCCCGCTTGGTGGCGTATCGACGATTAGACAATTGTTCAATATCTTGTAATATATCAGTCATCCTGTCCTCTGAGATCATTAGACGTTGGTTAACAGTGTCAATTATTATGCCTAAAAACTCCAAAATCTTGGCTGGACCTAGCGTTTTTTTGTGTTGGATTTCAAATCCGGCAAGCTGGCAGGTGTCCAAAACTATGTCCAATGATTTTTGACAGTCCAATTTAGTTCCACTTATGCACATCGTGTCGTCTAAATAATGGATAGTATCCATGGAAGCACGTCGCTTCTTATACACATACTCCATTGCAGAGGCGAAATCATCGAAAAGTTTTGGTGCACTCCTTAAGCCAAACGGCAAACAGGCCATTTGATAGAAATGATCAATTCCCTTTGCGTCTGGCCAAGCGAAACCCAATAGATGACGCTGGTCGGGTGCTACCTTAATGCTTTGGAAGGCATTAGCCAAATCCGTTTTTGCGAGCCAGGGGTCTGGATACTTCATTATCCGGCGGACAGCTTCATCCACTGTAGCATACTGTAGTGAGTAATCCTCGGCCTTAATGCCTGCGTTGATTGACCGCTCCGGCGGGTAGGATAAATCATGTATAACTCGAACCTTTGTGGTGCCCTTCTTCTGGAAGGCCCCTAAGGGGGAAGCACGAAAATTGGGTGGGAGGTCCTGCAGGGGACCTTCGACTCTACCCAGCACAATGTTATTTTGTACAAATTTATCCACATCACGTCTATGCAGGGTGCTGGATTGCCAGTTTGGTGAGATGATGCTGGCCTCACTACCAGTGTAACCAATATTAACTCCCTTTGTTGCTCTGCTGTATAAGGCGTTAGCCAAGTCCTTGTCAGGATGGTCCTGCAGCCAGTGGAGCCAGAACTCAGGGTTGAGAAACGTGCTTGACTCCACCGGCTGCGCACTTTCCCTGTTTAAGACAGGTTTCGAAGGGCAATGGGCCCTTACATTGCCTGCAGACGTGCAATCGTCTGCACCCTTTGAAGTTGCACTTAAGGGTTTGGTAATTGTTGCACACCTCGCCCTGTACCTGGCGCGCCTTTCCGGGTTCACGCGCCGCCTGGGGGTAGCCCGACGACGCGATCCTGGGAAATGGGCAATCCACTTGCCTAACGTGGTCGGTGGCCTGACAACGAGGGCAGGTCTGGACGTTAGGTTTTACTGCTGTGGCGTCTAATAGTGAATACACTAGGTGGGGGTCGATCTTAGAAAACTCTACAGACCTCTTGTTAAGACCTATCCTATGTTTCATGTCCAACGTTGCTATATTGTACCATTTGTACCTCTTATCCCATTCTAAGATCTGCTTCCTATAGTCGGACATCTGGTCATATATGAATAGTCCGTGGTGGTGTACCATGAGTTTTTCATACTCCCCCCATGCCTCGGACCACACCTGTGCATCATATACCCTCCTACGTTGTCTCTTCTGACGATAGCCAATTGTACCTGATGAGTCTACATATGATTCAATATTGTTCACATTGTCGCTCTGCATATACATATTTTGCAAGAAATCGTCAATAGAAACAAACTCACCATTGAGAGCTGCTTTTACAGTTTTCTCGGGTGTACTCTGCACTCTGCATACTCTGCCAAAATCCATGATATGCTCGGTACTGGTCAGCCCTGGTAGTGGGCCTCCCAACATTGGCGGTGAGTTGACGGTGGGTGGCGGTGGTAGCCCCGGTAACAGGGTACTGTCCCTAGACTGCCACTCTGGTCCATAGTTAGCCGTTAATCCATGGCTGGCTAATCCGGTGCCCCTATCCATACCCTGCACTGACTGCATGATAGGTGCAGCTGCCACTGCCTGGGGGCCCCCAGTCAGTTTGAGCTGCATACCCGCTACTGTCTTACACAAGTCCTCATGCGAACGCATCATAATGGATAGCTGAGATATGATGGTAGAAAGGTCCTTACTTTTACCTTCTTCTTGGCTAACGGTGGCAGGCGATTCCTGGCTGATTGACTTCTGAAGGTTGGGGCCGTCTTCTGCGTCGGTCAGCTGGCTGGCGTTAAGAAACGGGTTGCTCGGGCTATTTTCTGGCGACATCAGGCTGACCTCCTCCTCTTCTGACCTTTCTGGGGTGGCGTTAGACATACTAGTCAAGCAGTTACCGACCCCTATTGGACCTCTATGACCTTTGGCTGGCGCGCCGCAGGCCCGGCATGTCCTTTCCCTTGCCGCCATCGCTTGGGAAGGACACTATTGGTACAGTTCAAATAATAACACTCACACACAGGAACACAGGAACACACTGGAACACATACGGGAACACACACAGGCTGCAACACTTAGTCTTTACGACGTCACACGACTTCACCACTTCACAGTCCAGCACTATACGACACACCACAGGACACACAGGACACACTTCTGGACATCAGGACATTTTCTGGATGGCTTCCCTACATGGGTTGTGCTTTTGGCGCACAAACGGCCCTCGAGCCAGTACCTGGTTCTCTGGACATCCTCTTGGCTAACTGCGCCCGGCTATGTAAACGTTGGCTTATAGCTGCGCAGTAGCGGGGACGTCCGATGAAAACGGCTGCCAAGCACTGACTGGCGATATGAAGATTGCCCGCCAAACTGGTGGCGTCTACCACGTGACACCCGCATCGACCACGTGACCCCGCATCGTTGCTAGGGAACAACAATGCCCCGCTGATCTTATATTACTTACCCCCTCTAACGGCTCCCATCTTTAATATACCTTATCAATTCATCATAAGGATACATTAGATATATTTCTAGTATTGCGAATATGTATCTACTAGGGTTTACGTGCCATTCCTTGTGGTCTGTAAACCTTTTGACATCTTGTAACCCAGATATAACGTGTTCATTTTTGAGTCAAATTCATTTGTTTTGTATCACACATCAACGACGACTAGTATCATATAAAATGTGAAATATAGTGAATATATGGTCTTATAAATGATTTCATGTGGTATTGCTTTTGAATTATTGAGCCATATGCTTCTCCATCGACAATAGCAGAGGAATCTATTTTATCATAATTGATGATATACTATTGGGCGTCCGCCAGTTGTGTATGGTTGCCTGAAGAAGCCTGATCGTTCACATCTAAATCTCATCTTACTCATTGGCAGTCAGCACAGCAATAACAGAGTGACACCCTAGATGATGATGGTCTGGTGCTCAAAGTGCTGGTGTTGGCCAGGAGGTCATTTCAAAGCTGTCATGGCAGAAATCGGAGTCACACGTTTTACTCCTTTATGATTGCATTATATTATATGTATATCGCAAGAACTGTTAATGCTCAATATTTATTACAAGAAGAAACTACAATGAAATGACGCACGAGACCCCAAAAACAAATACGGTTTCAGCATCTCTGGGCTCTTACACACATAGAATAATCCCTGTGGTGGTCCTTATCTTAAAGAGCAGGAGAATGTACCCAGATTGTGAAAAATGGAAATAGGCTTTCACGTTTGGTTATCATTCAGTGTATTCATATCATGCAATCCATTTTAGTAAAATCTACCTTTGACTTCTCTCAGCCAGAGGAGAGGCTTGCTGTGGAATGTGCCAGGTATTTGCAAACTCTAGGTTTGGCTCACAGAACTGTTAGAAATATGTGTCTGTCAGTTGGGAAACGTTACTATACTCTTTGGTCCTCAGGTGATGAACTGTCTGAGCCACACAATTGAACCTTAACCGTCTGACCCGGAAGCTTTATCCTTTTAACCCGTTGTCACGATTCCCTCACACAAAAAAATGGACTACCTCTGATATTATTCAGCTGGTAAAATTGCAGAAGTCCTATAAGCCTTTCCGTTATTGCAAAAAAAAACATATTACGAACAGGACAATAAGCTGGAAATCCAAAGATGCAATAGGCAGAAATTGACACAGAGTGAAAGTTCCAAATGGTAAGGCAACAAAAGCCGCACTGGCTATATTGCTGATATGGTAAGCCAGTTGATGTAACTTATGGGTAGAAGAAAGACTGGAGATGGGATATAAGCCTCAAAAGCCACGTGTCTTGGTAGATTGCTTTTATAGATATCTTTTCTATGTGAAGTCCGTAATGATCTTAAATGTACGTGTGTTATAGTTTATTCAGAATAGATATATATATATATATATATATATATATATATATATATATATATATATATATATATATATATATATATATATATATATATATATATATATATATATATATATATATATGTATATATATATATATTATAATATTTGTATGGTCAATGCAGTATATAATGTTATTGTTGTTTTGTAATTAAGAGGTATCTTCATAGTATTTACAACAGAATACACCCGAGACAATAGGGAACGAATTTGTATGATATTTTGGTATACCGTAAATAGTTGTTAATTTGCAGCAAATGGTACCAGCAACTTTTATTATTTGCGTCTACAATAACTTTTAAAGCAAAATATTTGAGATCTTAATTTGCTTTAGTTAGTGTTGATTGACGATGTAACAGGACCGTCTATTTGAGATATATTTGGTATTGTCACAGCAAATCTCTCCAAATATATTCTGAGTGATCTCTTTCAAGACCCAATGTAAAAAGTGGAATTTTCAAAATTCTGTCACTGGCAGAGAGAAACTGTATATTAAAATGGGTTGGAGTCATCCAAATCATTGGTTCTTTGAATATACGTATTTTAGTAACAAGCATTTGTACCACATTGAAAAATATATAACCCGCCTATTCTAAAAAAAAGTTGCCCAAATTATTGGTTCTTTGAATATAAGTATTATAACAAGTATTTGTGCCACATTGAAAAATAACTGACCCGCCTTAGTTTATCATTTACAATATTCCTCTCGAAAAAAATCAAGGAGTTTTCTCCACAAACATTCTCGGATACATATTTTCATCTTAAACCTCTTGTTATTCAGACTGATTGTATTTGATCCAGCGGAACTCATCATCTCAAATAGAGCAAACTGTGTTGTGACCATTAAGCAAGAGCTGCTACCAACCCTATGTCTCCACCATTTAATGCCTTGCACTCGAGCACAGGTATAAATCTAAGCTACTCCCTGTGGTTTGCTTGTGTTCTCCCATTTATTCATCCCTTATAACGCGGTGGGGTAGGTCATAAACATTACCCCTTGTACTTGGTTACACACGAGGCGTGGCAAAACAGATATACCACATGTAGCTTGCCTAAAACATAAATTCCGTCCCCCTCTTTCTGTATTCTCATTTTTATTTGCATGTTAAATCATTTGTGCTCTCGTGTTGAAAGTATGTGTGTACCATGCAGAACATTTATTCTAAAATCGCTGTGATTGGGTGTTCCAACATAACATGACATTCTTGTTTGCCCTAAAATGCTGAATGGCACAATTTCCGTTTATCATAATAGAATTCATCATACATCTATGAAATTTCAGACATATAAAATATATAAATATAGAACGTAACAGATACATTTTATCCAAAACCCCTAACCAATGTCATCATGATATGACTCTAGTGAAAGGATCCTATCAAAAATAAATTGAAATGAATAACTTCATTTTCAGAGGCCAATGGACCATTCTATAATATATATCAAACTGTATCTAACCCTGGTAGAATTATCGCTCCCCAAACTGTACTTAGTTTATGGATTGTTGGATTATAGCCTCACCATTGTACTATACTGAGATTCAACCACAACAGGATCATGGCCAAAGTTTGAATGATCTGTTGGACAGAGTAACTGTAGATTGCCCTTATCAATATGCCGTGGAAGATATCAAGGTTGTGTGAACATAACAGCTCCCCTGCCATGCTCAGCTGTGGTAAGATGGGGTTTGATAGCTTGTGTTTTTTTCTCAGTATAGGCTAACCCTTTGCATTCTGAATATTTTCTACACTGCAGTATATGCTACAGGCACGAATGCAATAACATTGCGTAAAGGTTTAGTCATTTATACATCCTTCTTTTTGGTGAGAGAAAATGGTTTGTTGATAAATATTAAGAGTATTGAAATTTTGTGGACTTTATGGGTATTCTAATGCATTTAAGTGGAAATGCGTCTGATGACTGTGTATATGGGAGTGATTAATACACTTAACAATATAACATTAATTATTAATAACCATCTTCCCATATGATTAAAAATACCTAGGAAATGTTTGCCTGTGTATTTCAAGAGGCATAGACATTTTTACACCAGGTGTCGCTGATAAGATCGGTGTTGCTGCATGGGGTGGGACAGGGAGGTCTCACAGGATGTTCACTATAGAGGGCACTGTGGTATTTATACACACAATTCTTCGGACCGAATATTATGTTTGTATATATCATATTCATACACCCATTTATCCTGCTACAAAGTTTTTATATCATTTTAATAACTAAAAATAATTAAAGAAATAATGGAATCTGACTATAATATTTGTTTGGTCTTCTCCAATCATGATTAAAAGGGATACTTGATATGCAGTGAATTGTTTAGTTCAATTACGATTCCAATTTTTAGTGATGTTGTGCATAATTACTTTCTCACAAGAAAGGAAATAACATATACGCATCATCTGGTTCTGAACCATATCAAGTTGACAGAATATCTGTTGTGTGTGGAAGGAAAAGCAAAAAAACACATTGTTTACCGTTGACTGGGAACGAGCAGACTTCTTCATTCATATACAGTGAGTTTATATGAAGTTCGCTTTGTATGCAAACATTATTGGCTCCCAAACAACGTCTAGAAATGACTCTAGATCTATCACATCCCTATTACATAACCATGTCATACCGAAATTTGCAATGTTGTAATGAGACGAGACCTAAACATGAGATAAGAAGATAGAGTCTCGGAATCGCATGAAAAAGAGACCCTTCTCAAAATGAAGAGGAGATTTGAACAAACGTAAATGGTGGAACAAAAACCCCTGCTCAAATAGAGGCGACAAATGCGTCTTTGTCCAATGGGAATGCAGAGCAGGAGGGTCCCCCATACACTGCTTATCATATTGATTGTTTCTATTTGCCGCAGATATCTTCCACGTTGTGAATGGGAGATCCGAGTTATGTGAACAGTTTGCTGCTTACTTCTAGTATAAGGTTACAGCCCAACGTATATTGTACCTTTAGGAGACAGCCGACATAGAAATTATATTTGACAATTCGTTAATTGCACCATGCCACGATGGGTCCTAACGGGTAGCAACAGTGTAGTAAACATTGGACTGCTACGTGGGCGTAAAAACTCGAGAAATGTGTACTTTGTGACGTCAATACAATTGAGTTCATTCACAACCTAGTGACGTAGGTGCACATCATTTTGACCTCACTGCTGCTTGACTATCAGCCCATATTTGTGTGTATCACTGATGTGTTTTTTCTCTTTAGCCAATCTGGACAGGTCTATGTTAAGGAATACACTGATAATATTTGTTTTGAACATCTACCAAACAGAATATCTAACCATTATTACTTCCACTGACGTCACGGTAATGGTTAGATACCATAGCGATTTCTTGTGCTTGATTCTGCTTTGCTCATGAGATGCCCATACATCTCATTCAGAACCTTAGGAAAAGTTATGATGACATTTCCTCACCAAAGTATAAGTATACATACTATGAAATAAGTATCATTATCAAACGTTTCCACAAATCATTGTTATATTGATGGATGGCTTTCTGAACTTGAGTTATTAAGCTTTTAATTTGTCAGTGCAGAGAATGCAGAGTTTGTTTTGACCTTTATTTTTATTAATCCAGGATCCCCATTCTGAGCATGCTCAGTATGAGCGCAAAAGCACATGGTTCCTGTCAAAAGTAAACAACTTCATTGTGATGTCATAAAACTCATTCTGAGCATGCCCAGTTGAGGCTAAAAAGCAAATGGTTCCTGTTCAAAAAGTAAACAAGCCTCATTATGATGTCATTGAGATTCAGCCATATTGGAAAATGTTGTCAAAATTTTCATCCTGGAAAGTCACACCCATGTCATCACCTTAAGTAGGTCCTTTATTATTTATTGACGATTAATATCATCACAAAATTATTCAACTTCAATTGGGCATTTTTTTTTGTACGCATGAATTATGATGTAGATGCACTGCCAGGAACATTTCCCTTTCTTAAGTTTAGGAAATGGCAAAAAGGGTGTCCCTTGAGAGGGCAATAATACTGGATAAAAAAAGGATAAAGCAATGGTGTCTGGGTAATGGTCTACGATCTGAAGCAGTAAAAACCTATATATTCTGAGGGAGTGTGTGAAATATCCATTTCAGTAAAGACAAATTAACAAAATGATTTAGATATTCTCATCTGACAAAAAAAAATCTGCAACCTTCAAAACTCATTATGGTAGACACAGTGAATCTGTTTGCAAAATGAATTGTTTTAGGAGGCATGTTTGCAATGAATATAAATGAGAAATGTAAAGTTCTGGAGAAAAGTGACCTTTTTGACAGACAAGTTAGACTGTGATGTTTTCTTTCTTATTTGTTAACCGTGATTTGGCTCTATTAGACATCATAAGACCTTCCCGAACGAAGATTTGACAACATTTTTAGGTCTGTAATATTTGTGATTGCATTTAAATCCATAAGCTGCACTTGGCAGTGTCTGTTATAATCAGTCAATGGAGATTTATTCCACGTTACCTCTGATGATTTATGGCGTAGAGTGTTCCCAGCCCACTACCCAACATTGTGTGAGTTACAATTTGCAACTGAAACTTATGACCACGAAGCATGAACTGAAAGGTGACCATTATTGCAAACCTGAGCAGCATTGCACCTGTCTATTATGAGTTATTGTGTAACGGATGACAAACACTGACAGGAATAAGTTTATCTTCGCATACAATGGTGAGACCGGAAACAGCCGAAGCTTGATAGTGAGGCTCGGATGATTCCGTGAGGGCCGCAATATTAAACGCAGCTCACAAATACAGGCACATACAAGAGAAACCTTTTTATTTGAATGACATAAGTCATCTATCCACACCACAGCATATAGGAGGTGATAACTTGTCCTGTCACCAGCAACATATGCATTTTGTATGTACACAAATCCCATGTGTTATTTTTGGTAAATCAATGTAATTAAGCAGATTAATTAGCTTATTTCCCAAGATGAGTGTTGATTGTGAGATTTCTGGAGCATATCTTGTTCCACCAAAGCAAGCTTGGTTGGTCATGATGAATCTGTCAACATCTGATTAACAAGATCAATCACATCCACGTGGGCACCAAGGACAGCAGCATCTATTGTTTTCATAATGGCAACAGTTGTCCATGCTCGGTGCACACGTGTCTTGGTGACAGGACTCATCACACATATTATCTCTGTCAGGATTTTCACAACATTACATTGTTGCCTTGGGAATATTTGTTCATTGGAATTCAAGATGTGGGCAAGAAGAAGGGATTTTTCCCTGGATATTTCAGGGTATGTGTTGACAGAATACCTCATCATCAGCTACAATGCTAAATAGTCCATGTATCAACAATAGTTAGAGCACCATGAGCGGACCTAGTCTGATATGGCGCTATATAAGTGTTTTAATATCAAATTATTATCATTATCATCTGCAAACCTGGATTTTCATGAAAGGCAATATCTTTCATTATATTCACCATTAATTTCATAATTCTTTCATAATTTATTTCATTTTCTTTCAATATGACATCATAACTGAGTACTTTCTCTGATTTAATGTCATTCTTAAAGTCATCTAGTCATAAGACCAAATATGACGATTTGTGTGCAAAGTCAGCCACAACTTGGAAAATGAATGAATTCTTGGTATGCTTTCGCACAATGATTTGCAACAATTGAGGGCAGATTTGACACGTGAGTGGTGGAAACTGCGGAACGTTCTTGGCACTTGAAACTTGAGGAACTATCGGAAAATATTTGAAATTTCCTGCAGACTTGGCCCATTCCACTTTCCTTGTGATCTTCTCTGTACTGCCAATCAGACTATGTGGCCAAGCAGTAGGACTGCTTATATCACTTGAAGTATTGAAGAGTGAATGTCATTTTATTGTGTAAGACATGGGAAAATTTCTAAGGCCTACATTTTAGTTCAGTTTACAAAGGCTATCATTTGTGATTTTTGAGTTTTATAACAATGCTCTATTCGTGCATTAATAATATTATGGATTCCCTACAAATCAAGGTAGGTAGTGACAATAAAGATTTTTTTCTATGAAATTTGTGATCTGAATCAACCCCAGCACAATTACTTATTCTGTGCATACCGCTATAAATGTTACCAACTGATTGAACATTAATCAATAAAACCTATTTAAGCAAAAAACAAAAACAAAAAACTACAAAGACGTCTATCGCCATACCTACATATCAAACCACGATAGATATCTACAAATATTCTCATTTTGATTAGTTTTTCATTCTTTTTGTAATTTACACAAGAATTTGATGAATTTAAAAAATTGGCAGTGATAATCTTGACATTATTGAACTTCATTAAAGCATTCGGGCATTGAATTAGCATAATGTGCATGCATATTCATATCATTTGGGAACGAATGTGTCAATTCACTTATTATAGACCTGAGATATATTGTCTGTGGGTACGTGAGCACTCATATGGACCGTCATCGACCATGTTAAGTACGCTATGTAAATAAATGAAATTTCTATTGGCATATTCATCATTCTTCCGCTCATAAGGGCTAGACATTATTTTTCGTGTTATCATAATCGTGCATGATTCAGAATTCACGTTGGGAATTCTCAACAGAGGGCTTCAATGAGTTAAATAAAAAGGGTGGAGTTTTAATCCATGGCGTACTTGGCTATTGTGGAGTGAGGTAATTACAGGCCTTATAAGCACAGCAAATGCCTCACTGCCTCAGATACACCCCGCATTAATGACAGGAAAAACATGCAGATGAGGATTAAACCCATAACATTTAATGATATAATATATATCTTATTCACCAATAGGTCTTGTTAACGGGAATCAAAATAATATGATTCGATTAGATATTTACTTCCTGTTGATATAGAGATAAAAGCAGTTATTGTGAACTGTTTATCTTAATATTACTTACATATCATTGAATAAACGACTCAATGCAAAATTTATTACAAAGAAGCACAATTTTAAAGTGTATATTTTCCCTTAATGTAGGAATCTATTTAATATTGTGAAATCATTTAAATTCACCGATTTAAGATTTTTGTCGTATAAAACAAGTTTGATTAAGTTTCAAATTATCATTGTGTGAATCCTCACTAACTCGTTTATTCCACTTTGGTGTGAAAAGGCGGCTGGTCTTGTTATTTGCAAAACGTCGAATGGATGTATTGTATTTCTAAGGACTGATCATATTCTAATGTATTTCTCAGAGTAAAATTCTTATAATATTGTTTTGCCTTTATAAAGAGTGATCCAATGCAGTAACCAACACAGTACACATAATCATATAACATTACAACAGTTATTTTTATTTCGATTCTTCTGTAATAATGATATGCCTTCATTTGTCAGTGACTAGGCAAACAATGTGGGAGTAGACTTTGATGCTTGCATATTTATGATATGTAAATCAGCATACAAAAGCTTTCAGCGTAGGAACATTTGATGTATATGGTGGCACCCTTCTCACTCCACGCGCCTTTAATGACACGTGTAAGGTCGGAACAAAAATGAAAGATCAAATGTGAAAAGGTGCGATGTGGCAGATAGAGAGACTGTTACATTATCAATCACACCGGTGTATAATCCAGATTTACAACACTTCCTTATATTCTTCATGAGTGTCAGGTTGATTTAATTAAATTTTTGGTTTTAAGGTGGTTATTCTGTATGGGTGGATGAATGGTCATTTTAGTCAAATTCTTATCGATACTTAATTTTACTATTGCTTCAGACGAAAATCAAAATACTTGCTGTGTTGATAATTCTAATGGACCTCTCGGATGAGTTTTCTCAGAGTAGTGAAAGTAGCTTAGTTCGTAGGCTGTAGGGACCTCAGGGACCTAAGGAACTCCTATGTTAAAGGATACGCGAACTAATTTTATACTTGACATTGATTTAATGCACTAACTGGGCTATCAAATATTGGACGATCTAGTCACCTGCTAGTGTGGGCATTATTCAGCTGATTACTTTAGCACCACTCATGATAAATGCCTCATAATAATGGTTTTACCCATAAACATCATACTGATTTACTGGTACTGAGATTGATTAGCATTCAGTGTAACTTTTGATAAAGATCTCCATGTTCAGTAAGCAACATCTTGATGATATACAGCATGTCAGTTGTACAACAATGAACTACAACATATTCATTCGCTGCCTAGCAACTTTTATGCGGACTTGGAAACGGCGCATGCTCACTTGTGACCAATTCTGAGAACCTCTTAATATTTGTGCTGATATCACATGTTTGTGTCTCCCACTTTCTCCCATGGCTTGTCAACAATATAAAGCAGAGAGAACCAATGAGGAACGGGCGAGAGCACGAGACCCCGTGCGCCACCCCGCTCCATTGATTCCACCTAATGAGTAATGCAGAGATTCAGCCTGGAGTGTTTCCACATCCGCACTGCTTGATAATTGTACCAGGTCCATGCACCACTCGTCCTTGTGTTGTCCCGCTGTCGTCAGGAGGGACACACCGTGGGCTGTCTGATAGCAGCGCTTCAAATGTGCCAGCGCCCTAAACTTTAAATGGCACAGCATAGTATCTGAGAGTCCCATTCAGCTGACCGAGATTGTTATGAGTCATGGGCCCATGAGGAAACCAGTCCTTGTTGTTAAATCTCGGCCTGTTGATGACATGGCGAGGAATCAATTACCAAAAGTTGGAAGGAGGTCCAGTTTTGGCGTCAATATATGGATGGTGAAGGAAAAGAGAGAAGACAGTGTAGGCCTAGATCAATGTATGTTGTATAGGGTGTATTCCTGACTGACCATCATTGGAGGACATTGTTTGCTCTTGCCATTCTGGCATCTCGTGCAACAGGACTACTCACTACTCCGCACCACCTGCTTCAAGTTTACTCATTCATCCATACTCAAGCTGTGATGCTGAGCAATGGTGCCAAACGCCTAGTCTTCCTACAGCAATGTGATAAGAAACACACATGAAAATTGAGAAAAAACACAATAGTTTTGATGAATGTGACATGTGCATCACTTGGAGTGATATGTTGATATGCGCTTTGTCTAATATTGAGGATTAAGTGGTTAATCTATGCGTGATCTACCTTTGAAGCTCCAGCCGGGCGCATCAACGAGCACGCGTTACTGGGACTTACACGTGTGCGCGTTACTATGAAACCATGGACTTCACAGTAAATTGGATATTTCACCAGGAACTGACCAAAAATACCAAATTTAATGCCACAAGCAGTAAGACATGGGAACTATAATTGAGATTTGTGATTTATATTTGATTTGAGTGCAGACAGTGACCAGTGTCCACCTTATGTAAGGCCAATGTGTTGAATATCTCAATCTGTTCTTCTGAGTTGTTATGTATTGACATGTACAAAAACACACATGAATTAAGACCATATATCGGCGGACAGATTTGAATGCTTAAACAAAAAACGGTATTATTCTATATGAAGTGACATATCCATACAAGAGGGCATTCACTTCGGTCAAATCCTGTTTGTATTGAGTGCGATTAGACACGGGATCTCCACTAATCAGGTATCTGACAAATGCGAGCCTTACCCCATGGCAGGGGCACACACATCCCAAGGCTTTGCACCAATTATCTCCATTTGCTTCCAGATAAATGATACCGTGCAATACATACTGCGCAGTTTTATGGATAGAAATACTGACATGAGAAAGTGAAGGATACAAGAAACAAAGTGTATAATAACTGATATTGGATTTGTTAAAGAAAACCGTTTCGCTTGACTGACTCTTTGGCCAGATCGAGAATGTATTCCCGTTTGTTGGAGTCACCGTCACCCAGTGTGGCGGGGAAGAGTTTGCCGTCTTCCCAGGTGTCCACATCCCCCCTGACACCCGACACACCCCGGGTCCCGGGTCACCTCAACCACCACCATATGACAAACCAGCTCACCTTCCCTGTCCCCAGGAAAACATCGCTTCCTGTCAGGTAAACATGAGAGAAACTTATTTCTCCTTTTCAATCAGTATCCATTTAAAGAAGAAAGAGCGATGTTGTTTGCCAACCAAAGATATATCTTTCCCATAGAGTATAATTAGGCTTGTAAACATGTGGTCGTGACGACACATATAGCACCCATGTTGGCGGACTGGTCACATTGCTCGCACATAGGAAATAGAAACGCGTCCCGAGAGAGGGGACCCGAATAGGTTGATGTGCACCTGATGTGACATATACTCTGATTCCACCAGCGGAAGACACTCTTGCGCCACCGGAAATAGGTCCCTTAGGGCTTTTAGAATGATTAAACTGTGCTGAATGTACAACGTGTGTTACAGAAATCAAAGCAAATGCCCTAATTTTAAGTCTGTTCAGAAAACATTGTGACCTTTTCTCTACCTGACCAAGAAGTAAATGTTCTGTTTGGCAATGCGCACAGGGCGACGCACATCTTTAAGGATGAAGTAGCGTTGGTCACACAAGATTGATCATGTTTAAATAGGTAAATTGATTACGACAAGAGCCAATTGTCAATATAGTAATAATGATTTCTTGTTATTCCTCCGTGGTTTGTTAAACATGGAAGCAAGGCTATTCTCTGGTCGTCTGTTCAGTTTCTTGTGGGAGCAGCCTGTTTGAACTTTTCATAATAGAGAGGAGAAAAACGTGTAAAAGGGAATGTAAACACATCATTATGGACATGCCATACTGTTCTGACAAGTATAAATGGCCTGACAAATTCTGACATGCCATGTCCTGAAATCGCCTATTTCGTTGTCCAATTCCAATAAATTACATTCACATTAACGAAGAAACTAAACAAGCTGAATATTCATAAACACTGATATGTAAAATGACATTGACAAATTACCCCAGAAAGACAGTTATGTAATACTTGTAAATTCTTTTGATGGCAAAAACTACAAATGGAGACAATGACCAAAGTATTCATGAAAACATATCCACCAGGAACTATTTCAAATATATATTTTATTATTATTTTACATTACTTGATGATTGATTAGTTTGCATTCATATAACAAACAGTGTAATATATTCAATTATATGTTTGGAAATAACATTTTTCATCATTTAAATCCCCTTTCTTTCTAATCATCTCTCCCAAGTGCCAAATCTAAGAGCATATTTCAGTGGGAATACGATTAGTATGCTGTCATGATGTCTTATGTGCATATCACTATCCCATCTCCTTTGAAATATCTAATTAGTAATACAGACAATCAATGCTTGCCGGATGTGATTGTGCATTGTCCACAGTTGGCGGTAACACAACTCTTGTTACTGACCTGGCTTATACAAACTTCTGGCCGTTGTCCTCAATGTTAACGTAAGGCTTATATTCCTGGTTTGACATGAATGGTGAGTTTCTATTGACTATGGCTCATTTACAACAGAATCATCTATCTCGCAAAACAATTAACTATTCTTATGTCCTTTTTCAAACAATTAGGATTTAACTTGGTCAGTTTTTTTATTAATGATATGGATTTTACCACATTCATGTCTTTTTTACATTAACGATAATGTTTGAGACTATCTATCTTGAAACATGTTAATTTGGTGCATTAGTTTAAAACTTTTGTGCTTGTGTGAGTGTTTTTAAGGTTTGTCATCGTCGCACCATTTCTATAGCACATCTATGATTCACAACTTAAAATAATACATGGATGGAAAGGTTGGATTGGTAAGTGTGAGAGGGTTACTGGCTGGCAGTGGCATCATGTCTGGGATCATCTGTCACATCCTGCCGACTGCCTCTTGCCTACCACTACTAGCTTTCAAAAATCAATTAAATCTTATGTGGGCCACGAGTCGTCACGACGCCAAATGTCTAGTGGGCCTCTTGTCCGGATGTCATATTGGAGCGCCTCGTTCTGATCCCCAAACAGGACACTGGCACAGTTGAAGACCCTCACAAATTGATGGTGAAAACTGTTGCTGACACAACTGGCTGACCAAGCCATTTATTATATTCTGTAGTCCGATTCACGGCACTCAGTGTCCTGACCCCCTCGGGATAAAGTATGTTTAATATTGAAACGTGCCATGAATTCTTTGACTTGGCAAAATATGACCATGTGATATTGACCTTAGGGACGGTTCAACCAGAATTTGAATGATATCACAACACATATTCTTCAAACGACCCTCTTTATTAATGTGTTGCGTAGAAGTTATTTCAAATTTTAAGATTGTCATTTTTACAGTTTTATTCAAGTAATATTCAAGTTATATTCAAGTAATATTCAAATTTGGTAGTGTGTTCGCAATGTGCACGTGTGTTCAATATTCGTATATTCAATATAAATTATATGGATAACATTTTTGTGATCTTAGTTCCCACGTTTATTTATGCTCGGTTCTTACCGAACTTAAATAAACGTAGCAAATATGGTTTTCCTCATGCGCACATCATTATAATTCAACTCAATCGTGATCCAAGTTCTAAAACAATAACAATCAAAGATTTTTAAGATTTTGTGCTTGGGCTGAATGCGCAAAATCTCTTGGCAAGAGAAGTTCAAGAAAAACACATGCTCCTTCCGATTTGGAAACATTATCAACATTTTGTGACTTGTATCCTTTTCCTGGGCTAAGACTCTGATGTAATGCTTTCACTTTTCAGCCTCATTTCCTACCGGCGTGTTTAAGATCCGTGCCTTGAAAGCGATCCTCGCGATTTGCCAAGCTTCATATGGATCCGTCTTGATTGCAGTGACAATATTTCATTAAGTAATAGCAATGCTTTGTGACATGTCATTCTGCCCGGCAAGGAGAGGCTGAAACTGATGACCGCCAATTCAAGGCACGACCACACAATGATTTGTTCTGACTTTGGCAAGCTCTTGTGGGCGGTATAGATTCTTGAGAGTAACTTCTGTATATATATATATATATATATATATATATATATATATATATATATATATATATATATATATATATATATATATATATATATATATATATATATATATATATATATATATATATATATATATATATATATATACATATATATATATATTGACTATATATATTGACTATATAGCTATATATATATTGACTATATATATAAATTTACTCTATATATATTTACTATATATTTTATTTATGAATACTTATAAACGCAGTTTATGTGTATAAATCCTTTGATCGTTCACGTGAGTAGAGCACACAGATTAATGAAGTGTTTTGGACTTTGGTTACTACTAAACGGTCAGATTATCCATCAGCGTGATGTATTGGAGTGTGACTGTATATAATATACAGAGGCTATCAGGGCGGACGTGTTGATATTGCTGCAAGTGTTAATGAGTTGATTCTCCCAACACTCTGATGTGTGTACAATTGATCAGAGTAAATCCTTGCACAGACTGAGGTACCAACCACCATGTCATGTTGCTTGCCATGGGCTTGTGGAAAGGTTATATGACATGTGTGTACCATATTTACCACTTCTCCTCCATCTGTGATATTTCCTTTCATGTTTTTTATGGGTTTTTTAAGTTGGTAATATTTATATCATTTATCATAAAAAAAGTTACACTGTCATGAAAACCAATATTAATTTATTTTATATTATTACCAGCGGAAATCTTTTGTTTCATGTTAACATACCTATCAACGAATAAAGTACAATGTAATATAAGATATACGCTAAAATAAGATAAACAGGTCTAGTGACTATTAGACAAATCGCCACTATTGGCATATGAAATCACAATAATTAAGATTACCCTCTAAATTATGTAGTTCTTGTTTTAAATGCTTGTTGTATAAATTTGAAAGTACTGTGCAAATATTAGAGATATGAAAGCATATTAAACAAATAAAGTGTAATTTCTTTAGAATATGTAAATCTCGCTGGAGCGAGAAGTTGTGAGGTGTTTAGTACCGGCAGGACCAATCACCATCTGGATGTATTCTCAACGGCATCACCGGAACCTGCAACAATTGCCCGCCATGTTGAATATTTGCCTTGAGATTCTGTGGCAGTGTTTGCACAGTCTTCCTAACACACACATCAAAATAATCACTACTTAAAAAACTAAAACATGCACTGTAAAGACAATGCTTACTGTTCACTATAGTTATTCTATAGGTATTTCAGAAGAAAAAAAACGTTCACTCTCAATGTATTCTTTAGAGTCTTTCATTGACCTAAAACTTTCTCTTCTTTTCTCCATTGGAGGGTCCTTTTCTCAGTGGAACTAAATAGCGTGTGTTCCCAATACAAATAATCTTGGTTTCCTGGATCCATTCGTAACAATACAACCTGAAATGAAACTGGTTTGAATCAAACAGAAATAGTACATATATTTGGCTCTTTATTGTTCAGTGAGATAAAGGGTTTAAAGTCGATAACTCTCTTTCTCTCCTTTATCCGAAAAACTCAACTTGCTTTTTTTTTGGTCATCTGAAATAAAATCTGAAAGAACAAAATTTAATTTGGTTTAGGAAAGAGCATTGACTTGGACGTCATTGATGGGATTCAGACAAGGTGGAGCAAGGTCAAATATCCTGAACTACCACGAGATTCATCTGAGATACAGTGCCCAGAATGTCAGCAAGGATTGTTATCTATCAATGACATGCCAATGATAAGCTTTGGTGATTATTTCTTTTCACTTTATCATATCTGCTCTGGATGATATTGGATTGCCACAATGTCGCTGTGCACGTGACAAAGAATGAAAAGTCCCAAATCCAAGCTGCTTGTTAATATGGACTGGAAAAAAACACATTAAGACGCATTGATTCTGCTTTTGGTGACAGTATTTTTTAACAAATATACACACCTTGTAATGCTATCCTTCAATGTTTTGAAGGTTTTGTTTTAAATGAGAAGCTTTATGCAAATAATTTCATTATAGACACATAAAAATGGTCTGTGTGCATTTTAAAAGAAAGAATCAAGTTTGATCACCTTGGTCACCCCATAGTAATATTCCATTTTATGGTTGACATGGACCTCTTAAACAGGTCAATGGAATAGCATCTGTGAAGAAAGGGAAACCCATAAAACAGTTTTATATTGGAATCTGACAGGTGTAGACAGAATTGATTGGGGTCTCGGTGCTTTACCTGTGTATAAATGTGCCAGATCACACTTGTGGGATTATCTGTGGACATGCAAAAGCAACATAACAATGCATTTATTCAGAACAGAATATAACAGTGCAAACTATCAAGTCATCTTTTTGATATTCTTTACATGTGGCACTTTTCTACTCATATTCACCACATGTAATCCTGAAAACATTTTATTTGGGTTATCTTATAAGTTCTTTATCTACATCTTGAAAGCACAACTCAGCGTAACAATGAACAGATCATTGCAAATGAGAATTTGCAGTTGCGGTATTTTTCACTCCAGTTATTTCCTGTCCACATCAAGTAGATAATAGATATTCACCTCGGTAGATAATGGAGGAAACGGAAAACGGGAATGTAATCTGATTGAGAAAGAGGTCAGAGGGTATAGGGTGGTGGTGACTGATGATTCCTGGACCAAGTTTCCCATTATTCTAAAAGCCTTGTGTTGGTCGCCGCTGATGCTTGGATGGAACAACAGATGAAAATCTCGCCTTAACATATATGTACGCCCACAATATGGACCATTTAAATCTCGGAGTGCTCCACGCTTTAACTCCATTGCAAAAGAAGTTTATATTAAAAGTATATATGATATATGGTAAAACTGGTCAGTTAAGATCTTTATTTTGTTTCTAATCAATAAAAGATACAAGACAAAAACTGCATGCTTCGACATTGTATTCCAAATTAATTACAATGCTACATTCTTCAGGATAACATTCTTATCAAATTCATATCAGTTCATCACAGCTTTACACCCATTGTGTACCAATAATATCTTCTCTCTGTTATATGGTTTTGGCAATGCTTTTTCAGTAGTAATTGAGTGGTACTTCTAAATCTGTTGAAGACACGATGAATATATTACTGCCTGAAGTGTAGATTTTATGAAATATTTATCAAGGAACTTTCGATATTCTATTCTAATATGCTATTGCTGGCTTCAGATAAATATCTTTTGTCGAAAATCAGCGAGATGAACAAATGTGTAATACACAATGGGGAGACAACAAAGTCATATGACAGCATTCTGACAGTCTATTGACATAGCGGCATCTAAGTAAGTCACTTGGCTCTCAGCATTGCTTAAGATTCACACTTTAGGGGATATATATATGATGTGGACTGTCAAGTCAACTAAAGTGTTCAGGGAACATTTATAGACACATCCAGGGTGATAGAATTATAATGATTTTTATTTGACAGCTTTATATATTCAAAGTTCACCAATCTTAAGAAACGAATATAAGGGAAATCGCTAGGACGAATATCAGGGAAATTACTTGAGGTATATTTCTCCAATTCACAAAGTAAAGGTATTACATATTTACCAGCTTTACATTATCAGTATGGGTTCCATGATAAATACATAAGATTCCATTTTTTTAGTACACAGGAGCACGAGCTGTAAATGCAATTAGGACCTTTTTCGTTTTCTAAAAAGGCCTTAAACACTCTTTTATGTCATTGGGTAAACAGTTCCGTAAGTGAGCTGCATATAGTGGGAGAATGTCCTTTTTCATTTTGTGATCTTATTAAATGAGGGCACTTCCAAAATGTATCATGAGAGTCTGCTTCTCTGTCCTCAGAGACCCTCAAGTGGCAATAACAGGTGGAGTCTCTAACCTTTAAGCAAATGTTGAGGCTGTTTAGACTCTTTGAAAAAAGCTGGAGTCATAATATCTGTGCATATAGTTTGTGAATCATGTATGATATTTAAAACACATTTCATAACATTACATGTTAGGCCCTGATGTGATTTTAAGGCAGTTTTCAACCAATCTTGGTTTTATTGCATTGACAACTTGGCTACCACAATTACAACGTATTTTGCTACAAACGCAAACCCTACAGATGCACTTATGACAGAACTTGTTAATCCCCCACTCCAAAGTCAGGTGTATTCTTTTAAGGGAAAAACTCATCACGTGAAAAACATAACTTGTATGTCAAAGCTCGCATGGATCTGATGAAAGACATTTGAATATGTGATATTTCATTATAGAAAGGATTTATTAAGCAATTAAAGTTATATCATTAATTAAAGAAAAAATATATGGGAAGGAGTGTCAACTATTGTCAATAGATTAATGCAAAGTAGTTTTCAAATTAATGCTAATTTCTTATTTTTGAATATAATTTCTTAATTATTATGGAGCGCAAAAATGATTTGTGTGATATTCATAAATTGCAAAATGTCCAGTATCATTGTGGTCACATGAGTACAGCAAACCGCAATAATCATAGCAGGTGTATTTTGTTTAAATTTAGGGAGCCTGAATGTTACACAGTGTCATGGCCAAATCTCATTTAAACTTACCCAGAATTTCTATAAAACTGGCTATGACCTCTGTGATTCTATGAAAGCTTTCATTGGTGAATATAACATACACCTTTATGGACTATGCATTATACACCTTTGTGGCCTATATGTGATTTCTTCGAAATAGCGCCAAGTAAAGACTTGAAATATGAGCTAGAATGTCCCTGCATAAGTTTCCACTATGGATGCAAAACGGGTGCGTCTGCTAATCCTGTTCATTGCACGGCCCAATATTCGGTTGTTGACAGTGGCTGAACGCTCTCGCAGCTGAAGGTTAAGACAACAATCCACCTACGCCTTATTATGATATTACAGATCTTTCAATTCTTCAGATCTATATAACTACTCCAAGTTTCTTGATATATGGCATATCATTTCGAGACGAGGAGTCTTGAGATATGTATGGGATCTGTGTCCAAAGAAAAAGGTATTGTTGACAATTCTGATTTGAATAATGATTTCAGCGGGAAACCACCAGAAATCTAATGTGGTATATTTTGATATTAATAAACTGCGATTGCCATCAATATGTTTCTGATCTTCAAATATCAATCAAACGTACTTATATGTTGTACACATTTCTGTGGCGTAGTAATTATGTGAGTCGGCTCAGCGTCTCAATGGGCGGGCGTTCATTGTCATCTGCAAATGGCGTATGAATACACAATATGAATGGCACACTCAAGACGGTCTATGCGATAAATCACAAACTTATGAGAGCAAATCACAGACTCTTGAGGTTTATCGAGATTTATCGAGAAGGAGGTAATCACACGGTGCACTCATACTACTGTATGGCAAACACGGTTGAGTATAAACAAGTTAGTTGGCAGTGATGCCTGTTTCCATTGATGGCAGACTCTGTACATTATGTTTGCTGTCCAGACGGAGGCTGGGGCAGGGTGGGGACATTGGCAAACTTCATTACAATCACAATGTGCTCTCATAAATATCCTCTGGTCTGCAGATCAATAGGTGACCGCCTACAATGTGGAGTTTGATGCCCTCGGCCTCTGCAGGACATATTACCTCACAGTTATCAACATACAAACCTCATGTCCGCATCATGTTTTTGTCCCCCGTCATAACTCTCTTCGTTAGGTTTGTCTGTAGATGGCACAGTTGCGTAGGAGCAAGTTGCTCTAGGTGTAACCCGGTTAAGCCTATACAAAAAGAGAGACATCACACAAGCAGACAGACCTAACTAAGGTTCCCAAGAAGAGATTGTCTCGTATCCAAGCAACTGAGATTTGTGGTTTTATTTAGGGTCTTCTTGACTGTTACCGCCCTACGTAAACACACATTCCTTGTCTCTTGCCAGTATACAAGTACGCAAAGTTTTATCATTCTTGCATAACTCCCCATCTTTGAATTCCACTAAATTTTGATTCAAACTCTAGCCATCTGACATATCATGAGACAATCAGAAACTATCTTGTAAGTAACATAATCTAATAACCAAAAAGCCGATCACCACCTGGTGGGTGGGATATATTTTGTCAGCATGATAGCATAGCTGTTTGTTGTCCAACCACTGTCTATAATAAAATAAACTAGGCTCACATTTAAAGAAAAATAAAAACTTGATTTTAGATGTTTTCATGCATTTAAGTATTAAATGCATAAGTATTAAGAGGAAAATTTGTTAAATACATACAAACATTTCACATAATTTTAAAACATTGGCAATTCTTTTTTTTTATCACATCAGTGCTTTGTTGAACAAGTAAATAATGGGACATAACAAAAAAATAAGTGAGTTTGTTAGGTTGCTTGATAAGGTGTAAGATAAATGTTATGAGGCAGGTCTTGTGAAAGTGTTGTAATCTGAGGTCATGGCCAGTTTGGGTGTCTGGCACCCGTGGACAATACAGCGTTAATGAGCACTGATGCACAATTAATTTGCTTTGAATGGAAAGGAAATGGAGAATGCCGAAGGCGGAAGTGTGGATGTGCATCTGCGCATAGGTCTTTACGTGTAGCGTCTCTACTCTCACGGAACCTCGCACTCATCAGCGATGAAAT
Organism: Amphiduros pacificus; assembly: GCA_949316495.1. Taxonomy (NCBI): domain Eukaryota; kingdom Metazoa; phylum Annelida; class Polychaeta; order Phyllodocida; family Hesionidae; genus Amphiduros; species Amphiduros pacificus. The sequence goes on along the minus strand of OX439002.1, from coordinate 46,837,399 downwards.
ATGGCGCACTGCTATGCTACTGCCCCCTGTGGCCCGATAATCCCATTACTGTCTGCCATAGAGACATAATTGTCACAATTAATTTGACATTAGTACTTTGTTTTGTAAATTATTAGAAAACATTTTTTTCCTTATTGAGTTACAACGTTATAATGACGATGAATTTCAGATTAAAGTGAATTTGGTCGATTATGCGATTTATAAATCATTTTTGTAATGTGAATTCTAATTGATAGACACATATGATCGAAAGAATAGCAATTGACGTTTGTTATTTTCAACAGATAGATACACTCTCATTCCAGTAAGGGCCATTGTAGTTTTAATCGGGTTGGCCGATGGGACCATTGTCATATCATATGATAATATGGCACGTCAGTTTAATACATTTCCAATTATTTAACTCGAATTGCTCACAATATCATAATATCTTCAAACCGCCGCGAGTAAGTGAACAGATAAGTTTGAAATGGCAGATGCATTTGTGACAAGAACTTCAGCTTTGTTGCCCTAAGAGGATTTTGCATGCTCCGGAGTTTGGAAAAAACTGAATGACTATTAGCTATTTGATTTTCTATATCGACTTTCTCAATATGGACAGAGAAACATCATCACTAAATTTAGAGAGGAAAATTGTTTAATTGTTGTTTCAATAGTTATATATAAATCAACCAAATTGAGAAAGTCTGAAATTGACACAAAGGTGATAGCATATACGTGTAAAGATTAGACTTTTAACATATTAAAACATATTAATTTTAAATTTTATTTTAACATATTAAAACATATTTATTTGCCACAATGGTTCATAGTTCTATGACTAGCACCAGCAGGTAACTTGCTCAGTATTGACATTAAATTAGCCTCAATTCATATTACCAAAAAAACAAATAGGGTGAAGACTATGATGTTACCACAAATGGCCGTCAGGTGGCTCTCGTGTTTGTCCTTGTCTAACGTCAGGGAGACCCCTAGATGTCTTAAAGACAGATGTGTTGATCAGGAAATAGTGAAGTTGATTGCCCACAACCTTGAGGTTGATGGAGAACTTTTGCTCAATTAAACATCCACATTGTCCAGACACACAGGTGCCATTAGAGGACACTTTTTATACTGACTCTAGTTAGTGTCCCATTCAAGTGGAGTTGCTGACCACCGCTATACAAAACCTGTAAGGGGGTGTGTGGTGAGATGACTACAGGATTGGCACACAGCTATAAAAAAAGCAAAATCGCTGCCTCCATCGATCTCATCCTGGGCGTCATTCTGCAGACTCAAGTGACTTCATTCTTTATTGAATCACAAATCTTTATTAGTTCTTTAATCAAAGAATGGCATATTTCAGAGAAGTATAAACTTAGAATTATTGAATGTATAAAGTTATGTATTTCAAGTCATTGCTTATTACCAAACGTACTTTAACCAATAATATTGGTCATTTTTTTTATTCTGGTCACAATATCAAGTGTGTGTGACGATACAGTGATGGATGGATGTGGCTGGTCGCTGACAGAGGCATTTCCGACCTCGACAATCATAGTGGGATTATGATTCTGCGCATTTTCAAGGTGGCCGTGATCTCGTTATGCTACGCCTAACAACGAGAGTTGGGGCACCATATTGAATACAGCAAGAAACCAAAATTTTATTTTGACAGCTGACCTTCAGGGTGTCAAATAGACCGTACTCATAATAACTTAGGGGAATGCACAGTTACTTGAACTTGTAAATATTCCCTCGGGAAATTTGGCGTGTTTCGTTTACACTTTATTGTTGAGATACTCATATCTATAAGGATAATATTGAATTTCACGGATTCTTCAACTTAAAAATAATGTTCATGTTAAATCTCACGTAAGATGTCATGACTAAGAGGAACCCATATATTTCAGACCCTAAATTGCCGGAAAGCATTTTCACAATTCGTTCAACAGCCAAATGGCTGAGCGCAATTTCATGACAAATAAAAATGTTTAACTAATCCAATCTGATTGTTATATCGATGCTGCAAAGGCCTCACATTTATTTGATAGCTTTTTCACGATAGCAATAGGATATTGCACTACTTTAGTGCGCAGATGAGTGCCATAATCAGAGCCCACAGTCATCTCTTGCATTTGTATTGATGATAGGCCATATTAAACTCTGACCTTTAAAATCCGCACCAACCGTATCACGCTACGCGACGAATTGTGTTCTTGCTCCAATAAAGTAGTCCCAACACAATACCGACACGCAGCGTTGAAAAACACTTTGATGATTTTATGGAAAACTCACATGATGGGGTAATCCCCATCAGCTTACTGCATTATCAAAATGTACCAAGTAAGGGTCCTAATCCAGTGCCATGGTCTGACAGGGGCATCTTGGGAGACCAATAGATTGTAAGCTGGCATCACAGTCGGACACCTGGTTTGGGCTGTCCTAACTCGATAAATACACTTTCTCATGCAATACCAGCCCAGGGATAAGCCCAATGAATTACACAATTATTTGCTCAGGACAGCCACAAGTGAGTTTGCTAATAAGGGCCAGGAATAGGGGGTCTCCATAGAGATATGGCTTGTCGGTGTTGTAGTACAACTCTTGTTGGATAGCTACACATATTTTGTGAACCAAAGTCGCTACTTTGTCGACAAGTAACTCTGATTGCATATCTTTTGTTTTTGTTTTATTAAAGTTATATTCCAGAGGAATGCTCACACATTTCTCTACATTAATTCTCAGGTAATATCATGTTAAATTAGGTTGAGGGATAAAATCCATGTATTGAATCCTTTTCTGGGATATGAGCAGTGTATACACCATAAATGGTTAATGTGAATGGGGTTGAAAGACTATCGAATTAAAAATCAGTGGAGACTAATAAGATGTAAAATTAAGCATTCTGTACTTTTTAAATTTCTAATAACTTTATTTCTTTTTTAGAAAACGAATTGAAATTTTCTTTTTCAAATTTGCAAATCAAAACATCGCCATGATGAGGACAGTGTGAATAATGGCCCAGTCCATCACCTGCCCGCTGTACATCCTCAGCCCTATGATGATATGCAGTCATGCTATGACAAGATATGCTTAATTACATATTAAATATAATATTGAATATTATTGTATTGTAATCATAGCTAAATTTAATCAAAACAGTTCAAAAATATGTTATTTAGAACATATCACTCAGATGACAAGGTACGAGGTTTATCTGAGCTGAAAACAGTTTTCTGTTGTCTAATTATTTAATTCTGTTGTCTAATTGTCTTATGCGCTTAGAGCAGACCTAGTCTGATACAGCGCTATATAAATTTTTATTATTATTATTATTATTAATTGAACATATCATAATACACTCACTTAACTTTAAGTTTTGCTTAACTTTGGAATGTTCAACGATATACGTGTCTCATTGGGGGCCAAAATTACAAACATTTGTTTTGACCATCTTAATTTAATGTTTTAATGTTCATTGAATGAAACAATTGAGAATGTCAACTGATCTTGTGTTTTCCATGTGATAAATATGCAATAATGCACAATAATTGTTTACTTACGTTTGACATTGTTTTCTTGTTTACACCATGATGACCTTTTTGCAATACATCATTTAAATATTGAACTAAGGTAGAAACTTGAGCAGGAGAACTATGACCACTTAGGATATGCGGTTGGTAGAGGGTGGGCTTATCTACACCATATTGTTATGACTGGTGGTTTGCCTGCCGTGGACATGGGATATTGTTTGTACTCTAATACACATGAAGTGCACAGCAATGAAAACGCTGGCTAAATCACATACTGGGGTTTACATTGCTGCTGCACTCGAATGAACCTGTGCTTTGAATATGAATGGGGCTGCTATAAGACAGCGCCACCACAACATCGCCTACGTGAAGAAGTCATATTACTGCCAGGGATAGTCGGGGTACATTCCAGAACCAGGGAAAAAACTTAATTCTCTTACATATCCTTTACACCAAGGTAACTTCTAGGTTCAGGGAAAACCCCTTTATCCTGATGTAGTTCTTACACCAAGGTAATTCTAGGAGTAGGTAAAACTATATTCCTGGTATAGCTCTTACACCAAGGTACATTCTAAGAGTTGGTAAAACTATATCCTGATCCCTTACAACAAGGTACATTCTAGAAGTAGGTAAAATTATATTCCTGGTATAGTTCTTACAACGAGGTACATTCTAGAAGTAGGTAAAATTATATTCCTGGTATAGCTCTGACACCAAGGTACATTCTAGAAATGGGTAAAACTATATTCCTGATATAGCTCTCACACCAAGGTACATTCTAGAAATGGGTAAAACTATATTCCTGATATAGCTCTCACACCAAGGTACATTCTAAAAGTAGACAAAACTCTATTCCTGATATAGGTCTGACACCATGGTGCATTCTAGAAATGGGTAAAACTACAGAATATGAGTCTACAGTTGAAGTATTCTATGGGATACCCAACCCACACTGGCTTCTTTTCACCAAGGTGTGAGTTTCAATTCCTTGCGATTCATACTCATTCTTATATCATTCCTATATCACCCTTATATCACCCTTATATCACTCTTATATCACTCTTATATCACTCTTATATCATCTCTAAGCATTGTTTATTTCCCTCGCCATGTTCTGTGACAGTTTTAGACAGTTCAGAACTATCATAAGGGTTTGTGACTTGCAAGTAGGTCAAAGTACTCTCATTTCATTTTAAGTGTTATTACAACTGCATCCGGTGTTGTCCAAATTTATCTTTTCTTCTCGTGAAAATTTACTACCCACCGAAGTGGCGATAACGATGTTGTTGTATTGGTGTTTAAGAGTGAGATATATTTTTCTTTTCAAATCGGCTTAAAATTTTGACCAGTGTGACCATTTTGCATCACCATCGGCCATAACAGAAATTAATTTTGCTGTTTTTGACTTTCATCTCGATCCAAATTGCCACCCCAGTTAGACTGGGACATGTATGTCGCATTACTTATGGTGTCAAGGTTCTTACGCTTGATTCTCTTATGCATATTCATTGCGCAAGATGACATATACCCAAAGAGACAATTTAGAAACAGCACATTTTCCCTATTTGCTCCAGTCAAATTTATGGAAATGGCATATGCATAAGCATGTAAAAGAAAGGTGATCTGGTACAGTAAAATGTCTGGTACAGTAAAAGGTTTTGTTAGCGGATGGACGGATGGATGCGTGGAGCGAAGCGAATAGGGATGCATGAAGGGATGCGTGGAGGGATGCGTGGAGAGACGTGGAGGGATACGCATAGGGATGCGTGGAGAGATGCGTGGAGGGATGCGTGGGAGGATGCGTGGAGGGATGCGTGGAGGGATGCGTGGAGGGATGCGTCGGAGGATGCGTGGAGGGATGCGTGGAGGGATGCGTGGAGGGATGCGCATAGGGATGCGTGGAGGGAGGCGTGGAGGGATGCGTGGAGGGATGCGCATAGGGATGCATGAAGGGATGCATGGAGGGATGCGTGGAGAGATGCGTGGAGGGATGCGCATAGGGATGCGTGGAGGGATGCGTGGAGGGATGCGTGGAGGGATGCGCATAGGGATGCATGAAGGGATGCATGGAGGGATGCGTGGAGAGATGCGTGGAGGGATGCGTGGAGGGATGCGCATAGGGATGCATGAAGGGATGCATGGAGGGATGCGTGGAGGGATGCGTGGAGGGATGCGCATAGGGATGCGTGGAGGGATGCGTGGAGGGATACGCATAGGGATGCGTGGAGGGATGCGCATAGGGATGCGTGGAGGGATGCGTGGAGGGATGCGCATAGGGATGCGCATAGGGATGCGGCCAGGAATGTACGGACCGTGTCTGACACCATAGTGACGCAGACTGAGGGAACAGATAGCGCATCAAGAGTTGTTTTTTTTAATCGCACAAGCAAGATCTATTCAACTGTTTAAACCAATGAATCTGTGGAAAATTGGACCAGTCAGTATCACCTAACCATGAAATAGGATCATACACCACAGGTCAAGCTTATAACATTGCCAAAATAAATGTCGATAAGTGAGCGTGACAGTTAAAGTTAGCAGGACATCGCCTTCTTTAAGATTAGAAGAAATATGTAAATTAGATATTAATCAAAGGCCAGTGATGTTGTTGTTTTTGTGCTGGGAAGCAGAACAAGGGGCATTAATAATGACAGTTTGAGAGCTGGGCTGGCATATCAGGACCTTGTCAAGTAGCCAATGTGGTGCTTATCTCCATGGCCAATGTCCCTGTCTGTCACAACACATTGTCTGTATACAATCACATGTTCATAGTTGGATGCCGTCGGTAACTGGGTGTGGTGTAGAGCCCTGAAAGCATGCTACCTTGTTTGACTGTGGTTAAAGGGTCCATTAGCCATGATGAAGTGAGGCTCGGGACTGGAACCCGCTCCGTGCGAGTCCACACTCGGCAGGCACCAAATGCATTCTGCGGCCCAGTCACGTGGTGACAAGCCCCGGATGTGAAGTGGTTCTGGGCGTTAATGGGAGAATGCGAGTGGCGCTGCCATCATTCACCACACCGCAATACACAACAAAAGCATTGGGGTCAAAAACTTTGTTCAGGAACAAGCAACAACTAGTAAAAAAAGATTATAAGATACAAACAAAGGATAAGCTTTTCTTGCCCGATGGGAGAGCTGTGATAGGAGGAATTACTGTGTCTCTTGGATGGGGCAATGCCCGCATGCAGCATGCCCAGTCCTGGGGAACAGGACTCCACCGTATCGACGGTGTCCAGCCATGTGGCGGACAGGAGGGTCAGATTCAATATGGACCTGGATCTGGATCTCCCACCTCTCATATACTCTAACCAGTCACAACTGCAACAGATGGAGAGGGATTTCTCACCAAGGTGCGACACATTCATTTTTCTTTTATCTCTATCGATAACCGTTCTTCGCAAACCTTGTGGCCTTAAATAATGCCCCTTGTCAGGCGCTAAATCGGTGTCTCTTGAACAATTATTATCACTAAACAAACATTACTACTGCTTCAGCGGATTTCTTAGAGAGACAAAACCATCAATCATTTGATTACTTTAATGATAATTGATTACACATGACACCGTCAAAATGGCACATTCAGAAGGCATAATATGCTTTTGATTGCCGAGAACAGATGGCTCATACATCGAGTGAGATACATTAGTCTGAGAGCATGTTCTTAACCTTTCAACTTATGTTTATCAACAGGTGTCTCTTGTTTATCTGAAATAGATAGGATGGTTTCAGCATCCTGTCATATCAGGGTAAATACAACTCATTTCATGTTGGTATACCCATGAAGTAAACATGTCTTATTTCTTTATGCTATACCATAACGTGAATGTATATAAGCCGTTTGACTTGATACACAGCACTGAGATGAAATCACAAAACTATCCTTTATGTAATAGACTTCCAAACAGTTCAGCTTATTATGAAGGCAAAATAGATTAAAGTACATCCTCACGGGGTTTAATATTGAGAAGAACATAACAATATATAAGCAAGGGGCCAGACCTCTGACAATGAAAATGAAGGTTACATTATAAATACAATGGGAAGGGGGGTATATATCATAAAGGGGTTACATCAATCCTGGTATGAATAATGCCGTGTCTTTAATGTGTATGCAGATCCCATTTTGATTGTGATAGTAAATGTGTATTGTCTGCTGTACACACACAATCCTTACGTGAATTTATGACACCACTCATCTCTCTAGTATTGTGGATGTGTAAATAACACATGTATCTAGCGGTGCGAATGTGGAAATGCGCAGTCAGACATGCATATGATGTATTTTTTGCATATGACAAACCATCACACTTGGAGAGAACTGCTCATTTTGCATCGACATTTTTATCTAAAACTAAAAGGTGCCCCTATGTGTAAGATATCCCGAACTGCGCGCTCATCCATTTTCAATAGCTCGCTTGTTCTTTATATTGTTTTGTTCAGACAATTTGGTCCCATAAATGTATATTTCAGTATGTATATTGGACAACATATATTCCATTCCACGAGGAATATAGGTAGGAGTGTCTGGCATATATTCTACGAGGTTTAATTAAAGCTTCAATTACATTGATATTACTGCAAACATTTGATTGATTTTGTAGTATGAAATAAAGTTTGAAAGTAAATGATCTGTTGTTGGTATTGTGATTTTACATAAATATATTTTGTGCTGCATGTTATTACAACACAGTATTAGGGTGGTAAGTGGTCTTGGGAAATGGCGTATTTAACCGAATTGTTTCAAATATTATTTTCTATCAGAGGCAACATTTAGCCAACTCTGCCGAATATAAATACAAAAAAGTACTTTGAAAATAATTTGGTGCGTTCAATGTAGCAAAATGCTAAATTCTGGTACCTGAAAATCACAACTTCAAAGAAATACTTTTTTTCTTTAACATACAACCAAATGACATTTAACATTTGAGTACGTTGCCGATGTGACTGTACATCACAGAAAATGTAATGTTGCTATGACAGCTTTAAATTAGCACTATGTTTTTTCCAGTGCATTCTGCCACAAAAATAAAAGAATATATGTTAAATTATAAATGAATGTGAATCTTAGCCTCTTCATACATAACTGTTTTTATTGCCAGAAGATATGTGTGATGGTTGGTATAAATGTTGATGTACATATTTTCACACCAATTCTTGTGTAGTCACCTGGATGTGGTGCCCTCTATTATATCAAAAGCATGACAATTTCAGTGCACATAATTATGTAAACAGCCCATCCAGACATATGTATTTTTTTCATACATTATATGTAATGATGAACATTTTGCTTTTCTCTTTTTAGGCCTCAGTCGAACATGCACGACCTCCGAAAAACCCCGCCATCATCGAGGGGATCTTTATTTACAAACTTTGAAGATGTACAGGTAAGAATATTTTTTTTAATTCCGGTATATTTTTTAGCATGAATGATCGCATTTGACACAATTAATCATCAGAGCTGAACGAGGGCAATTCTGCTATACTTGTGTCCAAGTGTCTTATTTCATATCCAGAGAATCTACCTAGCATAAGTGTCCTTTGGCAAGATGCTGTTAGATATATTCTCCAAGAAAACATATAAGATATATAATATGATGAGAACACGAATCAATAGGAAATGATGTATTTGCACACTTGAAGCAATTTCTATTATATGCAAAGAATATTGATACCAGCTTTTCCGCATGACGTTGTTTGATTTTCCGCCTCGCTTCAGCCAGCCATCTTACACTGTCAAAGCTTCCAAATGGCCGCCATTAACTTCAATTATGAATTTTAAATCAAAATTAAAACATCTTATACCACTTCTATCAATTTTTTGTGTGTTTAAAGAGTAGTTATGGTGCATATAAAATTTCCGGCATCTGGTCACGGCATCAAATCACGCAATGATAGAACCAATCAGAGGAGTTGATTGATCGGGGTGTATTGGGTTCTCAGAGAATGGGGTATATTTGCCCAATAGGTTATATGAACTTAGGTGATGATATATGGTCATTCTCATGAAATCGTCTATTTCGAAATGGCTGTACTCAAGTTAATTATAAAAGAAGAATTGATGCATTGATGACCATTGCACCATACACACATATATTGATATACCAATTATGTAATTTGACCATTCAATTTGATTACTTAAAAATGTGCTACAAAACCAACCTCATTGAGGTGTGAATGGATATTTTTGTTCTATATGGTATTAAAGAGCTTATATCAAGAGTTATCCTCTTAAAACCTTACTCCTCTTTATCCTAACTTGCTTGATATTTAGTTTTCATCTTTTTGTGTGATATTCATCTTTACCATTTTGCGTGATATTCATCTTTACCATTTTGCGTGATATTCATATTTACCATTTTGCGTGATATTTATCTTTACCAATTTGCGCGATATTGAGCTTGGGCGTAATACTTTTAATTTTGAGACATTTCACATTTTGTTCATTCTCCCTATTATGTCTACGGTCTAGCAAACAGAAACCATTTAGGTATCGTTTAAACAAAGTGAATTCTAATAAGCCAATAATGACGAATTCATGATTTGCTGTATTTGTTAGCCAAACCCTTTAGCACATAAAACAATCATAGTTCGGGATGCGCAAACCATTCATATTTGTTGTCCAAATGATTATGATTATTTGAATCAATTTTTTTCTGAAAACCTTTCTCTTTATGCATGTCTGAACACATATACTTTAATCATGCACACCAGTTTATCGTTGCATAGGTTAGAAATATGTTCATATGAAAATAAAAGGGTTCTGTTCCACAGGAAGTACCAGAATCCCATGTGATTTATCCTGAAGCAAACTTATGTTATGCCTACAGAGAGATGACAATACAAGCCAGGGATCACTTAACACTTAGCCTTGTATATTAATGACATAATTACCATAAGATTGCGGGAACTGATCCTGTGACCAACTCCCCTGGGGAATCTTGACGTTTATCAAATTATTACATGCAGACTCATATCAACCTTGTATTCATTATTACAATCTCATTTTATTCATCCCACTTCCTTAATATTAAATTTAAAGCTGTTGAAACTATAAATTCCCAACCAAGTTGAATGTGAAGACATAAATCACCGTTGAAGATGTTATCTGTCTTGCGTGGTTTTATTGTGTAGATTTTTTTTCCAAGAATGATTTCAACTTTCTGCAAATTCTCAATGATCAACCCAATTTGTAAATTTGCGCATCTATCATTTTGTTTTTTGGTGATTTGGCATGCCAATTTGTATCACCTAGAAGTCCGGTGCTGAATCAATGTGGGAAATATTAAGTCAATAGCTGGCTTAATATTTAATACAATCGTTTATCATTGATCTTGTGGATAAATCTGAAGATTATTTACCAAGAAACTAAAAAACAAACATCAAACTTCTTCATAAAAAGCAATTAGAAAGCAAATATGCTCTTTTGAATATTGTGTCGAGGATAAAGTTTCAATCTTTGGCCATGTAATTGTCAATTTAAAGAAAGATAGATGTAGTATCAAAGTGTGAGTTTCAGTGTAAACTTAGAAGGATAATGAGATGGGCAAACATGTGTGGTGTTTCCCCATGGCTTTAATACCCATCACTGTCCTGCCCAGGCAGTATTCTCCTCTAAATCTAATTGATATACATTTGTGAGGGCCTAATAGTGACACGTGATGGGGCAAAGACGTGTTCTCGTGTCACACGTGGTCACAGACGAGGGCGACCAGCCTCATCTGCAGCCACTTCACCAAATCACAAAATGAACCTTCAGTCATGGCCCTTGAAAGCAAGGCATTAAAATATTCATTTATTCCCTTCTGTACACAAAAAAAGGTTTTTTATGCAGTAACCACACAAAAGGGAATCAGTTTCCGTGATCAAATTCTATTTGGATACACTTTGCTATACATACTTAGTGTGATCCATCCTGTGAAATATATCTAGTTTGTTTTGATGATGTCCACGCCAAGGTCATACCACCATAGGCCTACCACAGAACGTGTGTACCAACACTTCGTATTGCCACTTTATGAAGCTTGGTGAGAGTTTTATTACCTTTTCATGTTTCCTTTTAGGGCTAACGACCTGTTGACATTAAGCTCAAACCTTGCCATTAAAACCGAACAGTACCTAACATTTGCTCTCTGGTCCGGGTATATGTGATGGACAGATATTTGAAGGTGGACATCTGCACTGGGGCGATAATGGGATGTTATTAATGTTTGGTCCAGATAAGAAGAATGTCCATCTAGATATTTTTTCTAAATGTCTCACCTTGCATTATTGGACGCATGATGTGTTATTCCCCTCAGAGAAAATACCAAACATATAGAAGAAAAATCTTTTGAACCAGCGTGGGGAATAAAAAATGATTAGGGGCATAGCATCGAATGCGTTTGCACCTATTGTGCTATGTCGTCGGAACCATTGTGATGCGTGGAACACCGAAACCATGATGGCCGAATGTTGGGCGAATATTGCATCAAGATCTTGGGCGAATATTGCATCAAGATAACCTATATTAAAAGATAAATAAGAAAATGATTGAAATATATATATATATATATATATATATATATATATATATATATATATATATATATATATATATATATATATATATATATATATATGTAATGTTTCTTGGTATATATATATATATATATATATATATATATATATATATATATATATATATATATATATATATATATATATATATATATATATATATATATATATATATATATATATATATATATATATATATATATATATATATATATATATATATATAAGCAGAGGGCACAAGACATATGGAATATGTACACTTTTTGTATACAACTCTTAGGGCAGTAATAAATAAATGTGGTAATATTTATAATCTCAATTTATCGTTGATAGTATGAGAGAGGTCTTTATATGAATGTATTCAAGAATACTTTCAGTTCTATTTGGATCTTTTTCTGTTTTTTAATTCAGAAGTTTCTTGGTAAATGGACCTTAAGCAGTGAATAGTGGCAAATAGGAATTTCAATCTAACCCCATTTTTTTAACATTTTGTTCTCCATTTTGAGTATCCAAGAAAGAGACACTTTCATTTCCTTAAAAAAACAAAAGAAAACAATGATCTCCAATTGGAAAAATGTTTTAATGCTTATCGTTACAATTTGCGGAAAATCTGCGGAAACTGGGTATGGCCTAGAATGTGGTATTTGAGATCTAAAATGGAGTGTAATGTTAAACCAGAAAGCGAAATTACACATTTCAAATATTCAAGCTGAAATGTTCATAATGAAGTGCCTGCATTTGAAATATTATTTGAATGAAATTGAATGGATGCAGCTAGAACTCAGACAGCCAGACCACAAACTAAACACAACCTAGCAATGCACACACAAATGATATGATTAGGCAATCTATGTAAGGGACCCACATTTAGCACAGGATGTGTACTCAGGCAATAATATTTTTAAAGACAATTGAATATAAAGATGGTAAATAATATTCTTTGAAGGGCAAAAAATGAAAGCATTGGATTTTTCGAATCTGTTTTCCTCCCTGGTCATTCTGCCTTTCAATGCCTTTTTTCATATTTCAATAAAGAATTAATTCAGTTTTATATCATTTTTATGTTCAGCTTATGAGTATTATATCCAAGGACATTGCTCCCAGGGGAATAGTAAAAACCAAATACCGTCTATCATTTTCAATTCTTACAAACGTGTTTGGATTCTCAGACTCTGTTTATGAGCAGAAGGGAATTGTTTATCGGTCTGTTTTCGAATTGTTTTCAATTCTACAAAGTCGTTACGAATATAAATCTGTTGATTCCGTTCATTTCTTGAAAAAAATATGTTTATAAGGTCTCACAGTCAAAAGGTTTATTTTTAGAGACATGGCTCCAGGTATGATTTTACTGATCAGATGTTTTGTTGGAGAACAACAGATGGACGTCATCCAGCGTCATCCATATGTAGAGCACGTGGATAGACGTCAGCCATCGGCTGTTGCTTGGACAGAGATGATGTATGAATACACTGTTGATTGTTGTCTCCTGTTAAGCCCTGCAAGTAGTCCGGCATGGTTCGTGGTGTGTGTGAGTGGGTCTAACGACACTAGGGATTGTCACTGTGATATGTCTACCATGTTTCTATTACATGGATGTCCGTGCTCATCCTAAAGACAATACATCCCTCCCCGAGCAAGCAATCAGCTGGTCAGTAAAGCAAGCGAGTGGACTCAGTTAGCAGGAAGCCAAGGTTACATGGGTCATTTTATGGGATAAGAGGTAGATGTTAGGAGATGTTTTGCCCCATAACATTCTCTTTGTGTGGTATTTATTGACCACTTGGAACCTGTTGCCTGCAGGCCAACGTATTTCAACGTCTTTCTTGGATATTGACTTTCAAATATTTAAGCAGAATTGCGGCCTCAATAACAATGCTGGAATCAACAACGTAACTTGCATTTGATTCTCTATGGCTTTTCATGTCGACGCCTGGTATTTAAATGATAATCGGGGTGCGCTCTTAAGGTGGCTTGTGGGACGTAATGATTAAACATTGATTGATCATTGTGTGAGGCAGAAGTATTGTACATAAGTCTCTCATGTGAATGGTGACAGGACGGGGGACATTTCGCTCTCTGTCGCCTCAAGCCTCTGCCATCTACGTTGTTCTTCTACCATTCTTAGAACAGCTTTACCTCAATCCCTGTGGACACCACGCAGCTTACACCAGATTCTCGAGGGTCCGGACACTTCCGTGACCAGCATGCTTAAATCCACAGAACTGGGAGATTGCACTTCATGACAAATACGTCAAGACCGGACCAATTTCACAATCAACACCGTAGTTTACCATTAATTAGCCCTCCCATCTCCCACCAATAAATGATATGCCCATCCAAATATCGGTCACGTTGATTTGCATAAGAGTTTGTGGACATAATAGAGGTTGTTCCTTTGTTTATTTGTGCAATATACTACGCGTAGTCAAACAAGAATTTATGTTCACACATAAAAAAACGAGCCAGATTCAGTTCTATTTGTATCTTGTTTTATTTATAAGATACAACGACTGGGAGTGAAAAGGTCCTAGATATATTGCATGTTATATTTTATTTAGATGTGAGGAGTTTTCTTGGGTAATGTCTGTACGTCTGAGACAATACATCATGTTGGTTTCAGATAATATATAGTATTGTACCACATACAACACATAATGAATGATAAGAGGATATTTTTATTGAAGGAAATATGATATTCTGGCATAGGTTCTGACATGTTCTCCTTTACTTTTAGTATTGCTTCTCACATCCTTTGTAGGCAACCTCGCTGTGGTGGCGGTATCTAATACCTGCACCCTTGGATCGCTTGAATGGGTTTTGATTGTCATTTTTCACTAGTGATATGAAATGTCACTGGAGGCACATATGGATTCTGCAGAGGCCAGCACTAACCTTGTGCCCTATCGCTGCTACGATGTCAATGTATTGTTCAGTCAGAAGGGTACCAGAGCATCTAATCCAACCAGGCGAGACCACGTGAGCCAACGTGATTACCGTATTTTACCACGAGACCTTAATTAGTTCCCGGATGGAGGTGACAAGCATGTCACCATGTGAAAGTCATTTAAAGTGTGTGTAATCAATCATATAAAAGTAGGTAACACTCCATAAAAAGTACATTTCAAATGGAACTATCATACTGCGTTTAACTTTCTGTGGGCGACAATCATAATAATGGCACAACAGAAGTTATACAGTTTTAAACACTTGTAGCTGAACAAAATTGAGAAATAGAACGTTGCTGTTCTGGTGATTGTCTCCTTAAAAGCTTTGCAGCTGAATATATAAATCATCCAGGGTGTTCATCCCAAGAGATTAGATTTTCCCCAAGACTCATATTTTAGGAATACAGCAAGACTGCAATAGGAATTTTTTTTTAAATGTAGTTACATGTAACAAGTTTTACTTATAATTAGATATGTAATGAGTATAGCAAATTAACATTACGACAAAAGTATGTCATATTATTTTATTATCACATAGTTTAGGTATGAGAAATATGTTACATCAGTTATACGATCATAATCAAACGTTTGTACAGCAACATATCGTTTGAATTAATAAGATGTTTTAGCAAATGCAGTCTGGATGGAGTGTGAAAGATGACATCAATGTGGTTGTCGCATACAGAATGATGCAAGTTTAGTGAGCAAAGTTCTAATCTCGTGTAAAATAAGTTTTTCACATATTAGTATTTGTGAGTTGTCTTTGGTGATGGGCGGTATTAGTTGGCACCTCACACACCAACCTCGGCTGCATTACCATAACTGAGAGATGATTTGCCTACTTACAACAATCACACTACAATTGCACCAGTAATTAATAGCCTTTACACACAAGGATGGTTATATTACTGAGCATTAGGAGTGCCCAAACGGGGGCATGCTCATATTTTGTGACCATCAAAAGAGTCTGTGTTAATGAGGACCATAAAATATAGAGAACAATTCCCATGGAAAGCTGTTTTGAATACAAATCTGTTGATTTATCAAGATGTTGGTTTGTTTTCATTCACTGATAGAATTAAACTGCATGCTTAGTTGAATTTGAATTTTGAAGAATATTTGAACACAGTTAAAAAAAACATGAGCCCTTGGTGATTCTCGCACAATTAATAGACAATAAATTTTTCAACACGATTAACTCAAATTAATAAGGTATGCTTGGGAGGCCAAGCAAGAGAAACACATTAGCAGCATAACATGGACATAGACCAGGGATAAATCAGGATACTACAGCTAATTTTTCTCTCCTTTTATCTGGGTAATCCCTGCTGCATACACGTGTAGTTTTCCCATATGGGATTAACAGAGACAACACATAATAATAAAACGTATGTTTTCAGATGTGAACATAATCATACTCATTTAGTATGATTTATCCTGTAGCCGAAGAACATAATTGAAACAAAATCACAGATATCATTTGTGTGGCAGACCCTTATGTGTGATTAATGATTGAGGCTGGCGAGGGTGAGAAGTGAAGCAGCTCATCGTTACAGTTTATGTCTCATTTTTCTTCACAATATTTTTGAGAATACGATCCCATAAACTGAATAAGATTTGGTCTGGGTTTATATTTCTTATGTGATATTGTGATAACATATTTTAGACAGGCGCTAAAATTAGATCTCAAAATATATTTGTTGAACTTTAGTAGTCTCCAAAATCTATATCCAAGTGCAATGTCACACTGACCCTTTTCAATATAATGTTACCATGCATACCCAAGAGATGAAAACGAGAGAAATATCATGAAATGATAAACTTTCAAATAGCAGCATCTTGTTTGTGAAAAAGGGGAACACTGATTTCAAGACGCGGATTTCATTTATTTTGTGTCAAGTTTATAAAATGGGCCAATCATTACACATCTATAATAATGACACATCCAACAAACTATCATCTTATACACAGAGCTTTGCTTCCCAGATCATGTTGTTATTCAATCATAAGCCTGAATGCAGTGGAAATAATTAATAGCAGAGACAATTTGATTTTGCCGCTGCGATCATGGATATAAATATTCCCACACATTATCTTGTGCAAAACATTAAACTTAGAGACAGTTTCTTTACATCTATTGTCTGTAAAATTAAGGATAAGCCATGAATAAAGAACACACGACATGCTTATATTTTTCTAAATGAAGAAAATTGTCACTTATCAAAATGTATGTATCAAATAAGCTTTTTGCCATTGAGAGTAAAACTGATTTTTATCAGTACTTACAAAGCACATTTTAGGAGCCATAGTCATTCGATTGTCTAAGCCTAAGTAATTCACTGTCTCTGTGTGTGATATATTAGGTTGGCAGGGTGAATAGCTACAAGAGAAATGCATGGTTGGTTTAATTTTCCTGATCTAATTCTAAAATGTCATTCTTTGCGTCCACATTTGTGTTACTTGAAATTAATCAATGGGAATGAGGAATTAATCCATATCAATTTCAATCAAATGATTGTATCAAACTGTAATTGACAAAGACAGGTTTGCTGTTCTATTCAAGTTACCTTGGTCATAATGAAACATATTTGAAAATATAATACTCGGTGAAACTATCGCTGGCACAAAGCGCTGTCACCAGGGAAAACGCGAACTTATGATCGATCCTCCTCAGGGTATTTACAGAAGTTATTTACTACATAATTTATCAGTCATAGGATGCAGTCAAACTTCCACTCTCTTTGAGCATTGGCATTCACACATTGTCCTTGTGAGAGACATTTCTAGGTCATTTTATATATCCATAATTGGCAATTGCACACCGCTATTAACATTGTGGCGACAAGGCCATTTGTTGGGTCTGGCAAATCGGATAAAATTAATGGTATCTGAAAACGTAAATGCTCCATATGGAACGAACACATCACCTCTGATTGGGTTACTGCGTGTGAAAATGTTATCTTAAATGGCATTTGAAAGTATCTTCGGACTGCGATAGTTGCATATCCAGTTCACTAATAACTATTGGATATAACAATAATCAGGAATACTTTGTCACTCATTACAAATTAAAGAATATGATTGGTAGAAACAAAAGAATAGATTTATTTATTAAGTGGAGTCTACAGAGAGTATGCGTACCCTTCTCAGACCATAAGATTGAAACATGTCAGTATTTGTGAAAAGTAAAAAGCCCACAGATAGCTACAGACAGGCCCTTCACAAAGTGACACTACTTGGGGAGGTTCAGAATTCCTAAAAGAGAATGGTGTCAAAATACAATACTTGCATCAAGGCTATGGCAATGTTGCATAGTGTAACATCACTAAACCAATATTATAGTATTTAGTTTCCTGTGTGGGTGTTTGCTATGTGGGTGCTGTCATGCTTAAACTACAAAGTGCAAAGGACAGTTTGTTTCCACCCAAATCTGATCATGAGCCGTGATATTAAAACGTCTTTATGATCATAATCTCTCATAATTTATCTGCAAAGGATTCACTATCGCTAAAAACACTACTTAATTGATCAATCTGTATTTCCTACCATACAGAGATAAGGCTGCGATCTGAGCCAGCCATTTCGCGGCTCCTTCTGGGTATCCATTATCTTCCTGTCTGGATATAAATGTCCCATTTTAAACAATTTATACTGAATGTATCTTGCTCCCTGTCCTGGTTTGCCAGGTGGTTGATAGAGTATCTTCCATTGTAGATGCCGGGCCCTGATAGGCTGAGCTTATATAATCCTTACTGAACTCTCGCGTGATTTGTTGCCTTCAATGGACATCACTTTTTGGTCTCACCAGTGATTTTATGACCCTATGTTTTTCTTGTATGCCATTCGAGATTGGTATATTTTAGTGATGTAATTCATAAGTTGTTCTCGTGGACAGAAAGGCTATGAGAGCAAATCATAAACCATTTGAAAAGGTGATGGAGAAGCTTGGCTAATAAAAACCACTTTTCCGCCCAAAAATCATTTCATGGATTATTAGAATACCTATCTATGTAATTATACATCATAAACATCATAGACAATATTCTATCTTAACAGATATAACTCACTTTTCTCAGTTGTTTTATTTATTTTCAATGCGGTAATTTCTTGATTTGTTTGTTTTATTTTAGCATTTACACATCTTGAATTTATGCCACTCACATCATTAAATGCTGTTATGTATTGCTCTGAGATAGAGCTTATAATAATGATAAATTGATGAATTGTGAACTAACAGCGTGTGAAATATCAAAGTATGATCCTGCATTAACTCGTAATTTTGGAAGCAAGGTCAAGCTAAGCAAGGTCAGGCCAAGCAAGGTCAAGCCTAATTCCTCCTTAGACCAGCACATGCCATGAACTAGACGCCTAGAATATCAAATGAATACTCTGACAGGTATGCTCAGATTGAGCGATATAAAACCTTTACCTCCTCAGGAAATGACACCAACACTTCCTTGGCAGCTAGATTTCTTGAATAGCACATGTGTGAATGTTCCCCCAGAGATGAAGGAATGCTGCATGCAGAGGCTGTGTCGTGATTGCGCTGTGACAGGCAAAAAGGGTCATATACAGCAGGGGACCTACTAAGCACGATTTGCCGGTCCAAAGGTCAAGAGAAACTGACCAATAACGTGTGATAAATAGGTACTTGGTTCAAGAGGTCCAGCAGCTACTAATAGTCCTCAGTGGCAATAAACAAAACGCTTTTAACAATAGAATAACCACTTGTTAAGATTCTATTCTGCATGGAACAAATCAACCCTCTGAAATTCTGAAGAAAGTGGTTTATGTTGAGATGATATCTGCGTCTTTACGGTGGAAGTAATACCCACAATACACGAGCAACTATCATACACACAAGTGATACATCTAGGATTATATTTCCACCAGATTTAACTGTCATTCCTCCCGTATACATCCATAAATGTGACCTCCCAAGCTTATAATTGAATATCATGTGATTGTGTGCACAGGGTTCATACCCGGAACCAAAGAAACATTGAAATGAGCACCAAATGATAAAGAAATTATTAAGAGGGTTGATGGACAGACCCATTTGTGCAAGCATTGTCAATGTGCTTGCAGTGAACTTGGCTAAATCTATCTTTGTTCAGGAAAAGACAAGCAATGAATACAAAATGAGAGGTCCAGACTGCAGGTCTTAATCAGACCCATGGCTCTCCTTTGAACTATATAAAGCTCATATCAAGAAGACTGACAGCAACGTTAATTATGACCGTCACAATCACGTGACCATCATTTGGATGTTAGGACACTTGGTGTTTAGCTGTTAATGTCTTGTATCTCACGATTAATAGCGCATCCATGAACACAGATTATCCCAAAAGAACACTTGTCAAAGTAGCCATGAAATTGTGCCTTTGTCGCCAGAGAGGACCTCCAAATGGTGTATCTTGAAGGTTAATCGTTTCTTCTGCGTCTGGGCGTTTTATGAAGTCCTTTATGTGTGTTCACTGCTGAGGCACGCAAAGGAGAAATGAAAGCGGCTTGTTCTGGATATCTGATGCCACCGCGGACCTAACGTACATGTACCACTCTCCAACATGCCACTTTTTTTTCTGTAACGTATTCTTGCATTCGGTGCAGCTTTTCCCTCGGCTTTTATTCAATGTCTTTATTTCACAGTTGATTAGCTTTAACCCTCCATATCATCCCATCTCTTTGCCTTCCCGCTTTGGGTGGCAGGTCCTGCCAGAGGCTTTCGTGCTATGTTTTCTTTCAATTTGGATTTTTTTTCTGCTGTGTTCTGTGTGAAAGCTTTCAGGTTATTTTCTTTCCGTTCTTGTGATTGATTTTTTTTTCAAACAAAGAAAAAGTCTAATGATAATATCAGATTTTACATTTTTGCTGTCTGGACGTAGATTGCATATTACTTTGATTTATTGAGCAAGGAAGTTTGTTGACATGAAAAGTATGCTGCTGATTTGGGCTCTTTGTGACATCTATGTTATAGCCTACGACAATGGGTCTTAAAACTGCAATAGCAATTGCAAAGTTTGCTACACTCTTACATGTTTGTGATAAACATTTTTTTTTAAATCACATGTATTTTAAAATATTTTGTACTGAAGAAATAAATATAAATAAATATACGACAGGATAAATACTTAATATCAAGCACTGCCAAATAAAATGCAAATAAATTATGTTGAGTTGGACCATGCGTGCCATAAAAGTTGTTTTGATATTCAATTTGTCAAAAATGAACACATATTTTCATGTCCTTTGATTTTCCATCGTGCATGATAAAAAGAGTGGTCTGCATCCTTATCTTGATTTAATCAAGCACAAACTGACAAGTATTTCTGAATATTTTCTGCATTTTATGGCAATTTACTCAGTATATGGAGTAGCCACACTGTGTATATATAACTATGCAAAATCCACGAGTAATGGCATGTGCATATGGAATTGGTACTGTCCAGTGTTCTATACAATGCAAATGAGGAATAAATGGCTGCATCCCAAATCACACAATTCGTAGATTACCAATAATTTGTAGGGAGAGATATTATGACATGTCCTTTGATCGCTCACCACAGTTCCCAATCTGGTTATGTTTCTATAGTGATAAAACAAAGGTAAAACCAAACCGCGATGGCCGTGTCACGCCGAACATGCGGCACTGAAAAGAAGCGCATCTGTCATGAAATGACCTTCGCCTCGGTGCAAAATACTTTATGGCATTTTGACATGGTGATATTGCTGTAGTGTCTGCAATATTAGGAGGCGCATAGGGTTGTATTATCAGGTCAATATGTTGGACTTCGACCTTCTTGTCTATCAGAGAGCATACGATGCCACGTTGAGAGAATAAATGTGCCACTTAGCTGGAATAATCCCCTGGTTAGAGAACATCTCTTATTAATTCCTCTCAATATATTCTCGAGATTTTCTCGAAATTGTGTTGAGAAATGTATCAGTATTTTCCTTTTTTCAAAATAGAAATACAGAAATTAAAGATCCTTTTACATGTTAGATCCTTGAGAACATAATGGTATAGCCAAATAAGTTAACTCAAGGGTGAGTGTCTACCATATTATTTATTAAGATGAAAATGTTACTTGTAATATTGTTATTCACATGAGACAATATTCAGTTGATTACCCCTTTGCTAATGCTGAGATGAGAAGATTTCTTATTTTCCCGGGTTATTGCAACAGGAAGACTAATCATAACTCCTCCTAATATATTTGGCTGGAAAACACAGCCCATTACAGGAGTCTGCCTGGACACAAGACAAAATGGCCCTGGGTAAACTTGCACAAGAGAACAATTCATTCTGACCATCTTAGATCAATATTTTGTTTCTATTAGGCTATCAGAGGGTTATTGACTTAGGAAGACTTTTGTCCTCGCATGGTCCAGTTTATAGCTCCACGGATCCTGCCTATCATTGCAAATACATGTCTTGGTCAAACTTGATATTTGTGCAAACATATGCAGCAGATCCCATTGGAACCAAGATATCAAATGTTTTGTAGATGTCAAAAGGGTATTTGACAATGCTGTGTCACTTGTTTTGTTTGAAGTATAACAGTTCATTATCTGTATAAGGATAGATTGCTGTCTTTTGATGAGAAAACGCATAAAAAATGTAATCATGGCAACAACTACAATGAAAAAAAAACATTTAGCTACTGTGAATAATATTGAAAAGATTGAAAGCAATGGGTTGTCGTAAATATAAGATTTATATTGTTTTCAATTACTTCGGCTTGTGCGGCTTGACAACTTTCATTCGACAGATTGAAACATGTTCTCTTTGCTGTCATTGACGGTCTCAAAGTTAATCAATTCCACGTGCGAAAAATTCATAGTACGAGTCATCCCATAATGTTGTGTTTAAAAATTGTGTTACTTCAAAATACAGACCTTTAATGTTGTATTTAAGAATTGTGGTACTTCAAAATTCAGAATTATAATGTTGTATTTGAGAATTGTGTTACTTTTAATTTAGAGCTAAAATATTTTGTTTACATTAAATGGTTATTTGTTTGTGTGTTTTCAGCTGACAGATGAGGAGCGCGTTTATCTGAACGCCGCGGCCCTTGGAGATGTTCCGATCATCCGACAATCCTTGGAGGAGAGCGAGGCGACGCTCAACTTCAACTGTGTGGATTATATGGGCAGAAACGCCCTCCACCTCGCCGTCGACTCCGAAAACATGGAGGCCGTCGAGTCGTTACTGGATAAAATTAATTTTGAGTGTATGGAAGAGGCCTTATTACATGCTATCAGTAAAGGTGGCACTAAAGTTGTGAAAGTGATAATAGAACACCCCAATTATATAGCTGGAGAGGAATCCACTAAGAAAGCTGGGGTGAGAGATCCCTTCTTCCGAACCGAAGAAAAGAGCCAATTTAGTCCTGATATAACGCCGTTAATATTAGCGGCACATTATAATAGCCATGAGATAATACAAATGTTTTTATCAAGGAATCACACAATAGAAAAACCTCATCCAATATCGTGTACATGTACGGATTGTGTAACTAAACAGAACTACGATTCTCTAAAGAGGTCAAGGTCACGACTGAACGCTTACCGGGCGCTGGCTAGCCCGGCCTACATGGCGCTGTCCAGCCCTGACCCAATTATGTCCACGTTTGAGCTCAGACAGGAAATGAAGAAATTAGCTCAGGTCGAAAAAGAATTTAAGGTAAGAGGATTTTTTATGATGTCATATATAAACATATTTTCCTGAAGACAGCATTCCATTCGGGCTTGTCCAGTTCCCGTGCAAGTTAAATGTTTTAAAGCAGTGAAATGTCTCCACTGGTTTTTATCATTTCCTTTAACTTTTGAAATGAGCTGGAAATAGATATAATAATAAATCCACCCAATGAGTTGTTTCCCACCAGACACGCCACGTGAAAACCACGTGGATTTCTGGTTGAAATCTCAGAAACTCATTAGCAACCAGATATCCACGTGTTTAGGTGATTTTCAAACGTGGTTGAGACATGAATTTTCACATGGAAAAGACATGTGAATTATTCACATGGATAAAAATTTCTTGTCTGAAATTACTTCAAAATCACGCCATTTCAACCAGTTTTGCCTGCATCCACCCCCATTCAGCCATAGGAGCACATTTATTAAAGTATTAAGTCTCCACTAGAATATACGTGTTTAGTTGAAAAAACTTATCTCTCAGACTGGTTTGGTGGTTTCGCTTAAAAAAACACATCATACTTAATATAAGGGCCTTTAACGTTTACAAATCTGGAGATATTCTTCGGGATGAGGCTTTTTATCCCACAGAATAACCTTCATGCCATGAACTTTGAGATAAATATATCTGAATATCTAGGAGAAATAATCTATCATCTGTCAGAGCCTGTATATATCTAATCACAATTAGTGAGTGTACAGATATGACTGATGTTCTGCGGGGCCAGTTTCCAAACCAGATAAACACCTGCCATAAGTTAGAGCATATATCGCTCTAAGTGTGAGTCATGTTTGAGCAAAGATGACAGCCAGGGTCGACCCTACCAATGTGACACATAACCCATTAGCCAATAACTGTCTGATATGTCTGGGCGAGATGGCATCTTAGATCACCAACCACCCGGTGCTTATTGCCTGGGCTGTGTAGAGGGATGGGTCCAAGCACACGAGACCCCAGTGTCCCGCCCATATAGGATAAGAAAAGGAATAATGTGTTTCATAGTGATGTGAGAAATTTTAATAATTTTAATAATTTTTCACGATTTACTTTTCTTGCACAGATTTTAAAGACGATTCTCCCAAATGACGGCAGGTCAGAAAATTTAAATGTAAGAATAAAGTCATGTCAATGTCATAAGACACTCGAGGGAGACACTCGAAAGTATCGGAGCTTTCAAATGGAATTTTTGACTCAAATAGAGGATATAGGTAGCATTATCTTGATCCATCACAACGTAACGGCCGAATATAGTATCCTGTTGAAGGAATAGGCCACTGTGGTTTTGAACTACAATTCAAAATAATTCCATAAATACATTTGAAATGTGAAAATAACTTATTTTATTTAAAAAAAAATAAATTCGAATACAAGTTATTTAGGCCAATACTAAGCAGGAACTGTATAACCTAAGGTTCAACCATTTGAAAATTATTTTTTTTTTAGTGGAACAAAGGGGGTTCAGTTTGATCAATATATTTATTAGTTTGGTTGAAACAGACATGAAGTTCCATTGACAAAGAAAACCTTTTCAATTGAAAGATGAATTGCAATTGACTAACAAAATTGATTTATTTGAGCTAAGCTGTAATTGGTGACCAATCTATCTATCTGTCTTGATAGAAAGATAATGTTTGTGATGGGATCAGAAAACACATTCTAAAATGATTGGTAAGCTTAATAAATGATTGCATAAAGACAATTACATTTAGATTATCAAACTCATAGATTATATTGACTCTATGCTACCAGGTAATGATATGGGTTTGCATAGAATATATTTAGCTAGTTTAATCAACCGTTCGGTCTAAAAGACCCATATGAGATGTATTACTGACCCGGGCCTGTTCACCATCCATCATGCATCATTCAAGATGGCGTCCACAACGTAAATCCGCGACATTCCACGAAGGTAGCAGAGTTGCCCTCAGTCCAAAGTCGCCGACTTCTGTCAATATTTACCATGGGGAAGGAAGTATGCTGTATTATCGCTACCTTCTGCTTCTCAGATACAAAATGTGTACTTAACATTTTGGCCGTAATCACAAGCTCTAAATGGACAGGGAGAAGGCTAGATACTCTCGCTGAAATATTCTATCGCCATCACAGACCTGCATCTTCACAGGAAGAATAGACGATTCCATGCAAAGATTTCATAAATGAAATCCTTTTGATATAACTCTCTCACATTTGACATTGGGAAGGCTGAATTAAACACAAGCAAAAAATAAATATTTGAGACCTTACAAATTTACGAAGCCAAAAACAATAGCATTGCTGCGTGCTATAAAACTTGAAGCTGAGATTTATCTGTTCTTGACCATGTCGTTAATTGCACATTACGTTGTGTTTGCTGTCCTGATGACGGCTATTTGTAAAGCCACTGAACCAATATTGCGCAGTAATTGAAGATGAAGTCTTGGTTGTATTATATCATTTCCTCCCTCGTACCTGTGATGGTGGGCTCAGTGAAAACTAGATAATTTGTGAGTGGCTCAAAAATGACGTCATCACAGTATTTATTGCATACAAGGTCATACAATATAGTATGAGGTCAAAATAACCACGTTACATAACTTATCATCCAAATTATAAACATATTATAAGCATAGAAAACGTGCATTGGGAATAAATGATATAAGTTTTGTAAAATATTATCTGGTATTTATCTGTTTTAGAAAATGTCCTCCTGTCGTAGATTGTTCAATTCAGTTCAAGTAAGATTGATAAGGTCACCCAATATCACACACATTAAGCTCCTCTCTGAGGTTGCTCATTTATATTGATATTATTGCATTAAAAAGGTCAGGTCAGGGGGGATGATTTTAACCTTGACGTGAAAGACACAAGCAAATAATATTTGTTTGCACAAATGCATAACATAATGTTCAGTGAACCTACATTTTGGTGGTTGTAATCTAATTAACCTTAGAATAGGTCACTGTGACCTAGTTCCATTGATCATTCAAAATGTAGAACAGAGGTGCAGTGGTAATGAATGCTATTTCTGCAAAATATCACATTTTCTTATTTTGAAAATATGATTTTTTTGTTGTGTTCTTGAGAATAGATCAAGATGGTCTTATTTCCAACACCTCTGAGCCAATCATAGTTCAATCATAAAAAATGGTCACCCAATATCTTGTCCAAGAGCCTGCCAAATCATATCGATATTGCTGTATTTATTTAGAAAACAGAGCATTCTCAAGCAAAGTTGCTCCTGTGCTGGTCATGACCTTTTGACACAAGTTCACAAATAGTTAAGCTCACAAAATTCCCCAATCCTACATATTGTCATGTTATAGTATCCACTCCTTATGTCTGAGCAGAAATGAATGAGGAAGAATAACAAAGTACCGCGGTGGACACGATGGAGACTTAAAAACACCCTTCCAACTTGTACTTCATATTTTTGCATCATGTGAAGGTGCATTCAACAAGCATGTTACCCAAATGTATGTTAACTACAATCATCAGAAGTGAGAGATGATTCCTGAATTTAATAAGAGCAATTCCATAACACATATTTTCATCTCCTGTGTTTACCTTAAGAATATTGATTGACAGATTGATACTTGTGTACTTTTTACCATTGAATTATTTTATTTTTTCTTTCACTCCCTCAAAATGGGAAGCATTGAAATAGATATTCTCCGGCCTTTTTCCTGGGATCACGCCCATTTGGCCACAACAATATTATTTCATTAATGAGCACAATGCGGCCCTGAGAAATGCCCCCAAAGAACACAATTCCTGTACGTTCCCATTCTGAAACCACTGACAGCTGATACCAAACCGTTTAGACAGGCCCTCAAAAGGCACCATCGACTCTGTATTAACCCACTTTTGTTTAGTTAATGGTATGGATATCCCAGCCACATATCATTTGTGTTAGGAAGTGGAGTTTAATTGGAAATATGCGTCTCTTTATCAATGGTTTATTTTGCACTTGAATTTAAATCAGAAACATTTGAAAAAATATATTTTGATATCATTATAATGGTATTTGAACTATATGGTCATACTATTTCGCCTCCTGAAAATGCAGTTTTGATAGTATGAAGGTGGTCTTAAGGTGGACGGACTTTAACACTTTGACAAGCGACAAGTAAATCTCACAATGAGACATGTATGAAGACAGATCGTTTGTCTCTGCAAGGCCCTTAATCTTACATCCTCGTAAGGTTGCGGTAATTACTAGTATGTAAAACATGATCCTTCTAAAGTATTTATAACAGTAGCTTTGTTGCCTTTTCCAGTGCTTATTGATATTCTTAATCTTTCAATATATTTTTTGGCTGAATTACAGCCCCCGTGGCATAAAAAAGGTTCTCAGCATAAAAAAGCCCCCATGGCATACAAAAGGTTCTCAGTATAATAAGCATAAAAAGCATAAAAAAGCATAAAAAGATTCATAAGCGATGGCAACAGTCGAATATATTTTGTGATTGGCTATAATTTAGATATGATCTTCTCATAAACTTTCCACAAGTTCTAAGTGTCATTTAAAGAAGAGGTTAATCTCGTATCTGCGTTGTTGTGTGCTTGTCTCTGCCAAATGTTGCATTTGCCAAATCTGGATGCATGTGTTTATATTTTCATTATCCCAAGCATATTTATTCACAATCCTTAGACCATTAAGCAGATATGATTGATCGTAAGGAGCAATTCATCCATTACTAACGATGTGTAAATTCAATGAATACATGTTTATATTAACACAGTCCTCATACTTAAGCTATGACGTAACCGTACCTGTTTACAATCGGAAAATACCTGGGTAAAGGTCAGGGTGGGTTGGTGTATATATAGCCTTTATATTAGTGGTCAGTGTTAATTATGGGAACAGATCTGAGAGTTCTCTGTTTATAAATATACTTAAGGGTGTCAGGGTGAAGAGATTTAAAGTTTCATAATCATGGTCAGTCTGGCCTTTTTCTGGATGTGAATGCGCATATTTGAAGTCATGTTATTGTAGGAGAGATCTTACTTAAAAACCTGTAAAACTATTGTGCAATTGCGCATAAGAATATGTTTGAACTAGAATGTAAATATTTAAGTCTTATTATTGATTACCAATATAGTATAGATTAAGTGAGCATATATCTAAAGTTTCCCTATTGATTATCTGTGTACATTGATCGGGCTTGCAGATTTGAAGTCTCCCATTTCTTACAGGGTAGAGGGATGAAAATACAATGCTTTTTAATCATCCTTAAGATGAGCTTATGGTTCATGATGAAATGCTTGGATACTTTGATGTATTAGGCCTTACCACAATAATCACCGAATGCTTTGTTTCTCACTCTGATTAGCTGCTGGTAACAAAGGGCGAGATCTGATTTTCATGCCAACTGATAATTGAAAGGAAAGAGCCATTGTTACTCTTCGGAAGGGCTAGGGCATTGAGTCCCAGTAATTGGTTTTTATTTGACCTGATATAGCCAAATTATGTTGAAAAGGTCGTTAATACCTGCAATGATAATTGCATTAAGTTTACGATACCACTGCCCATGAATACTAAGACTGCTATCGCTGATTTGGAATGAAAATAACAGATCTTCAAACCCTCATGTGGATTGTAAAACATACCTTTCCTCTTCCCAGCGTGAGTACTATGTATTTCTGGCAATATAAACAACGCTTGGTACTTGTTTACTGGGTTTGTACTTGACAGCAAATTGACCGCAGCTGAATTATCATCAATTTGTGGAATATTCCATATAAATGAAATCCTACAGTTGTAATATTCGGGCCGAATGTCTTCTAACCCTCACAATAACGTGATCGATTACCAATTACGTCTTGTACTTCCTTAATTGTTGAATAAACACATTTATTTAAATAATAGAATGAGCAATACCACAAATACACTATTCTTGGTTTGACAATGATTGAAAACAATCCTAATCATGCTGTTCGCTAGTGTGTGTATTATCTGATTATTATCATATTACTTTGGGTTAATCTCCAAAAGATCTAACTGAATGTATTATCGTCTTTTGGCAGAGGGTTGTTCAGGTATAACCTCTTTTTGATCCCACAAAGGAAAACAGTTCATAACAAGGATTTGATTTGATAAGCATCTTGATAAACCCTTGTCATGTGTGTCGTGGCCATCATGCCTCTCGTGTCATTGAGAATGACATAAGATTGTATTCAGATGATTTGATAAACCAAATAATGCCATAAATGTGAATATTTACATTTTAGTTCAAACATATTCTTATGCACAATTGAACAATAGTTTTACAGGTAAAAAACGTTCTAAAATATATTTATATTTTAATCATTTTTGGGTTTTATCATGATTAACCCTTATCTTTGTTTGAACATATTGTGTCATAAATGGATAAATGTACTCAGGACATGGTGTCCGCAATTCTGTGACTTTTTGATAGTCTTTAGAACCAGCTATTGTTGGGTGTAATCAGGTTTACTTCAGGAAATATTGTTAAATATAGAATAGATTAACAAAATGCATGGAGCGAGACATGATACATTGGTAAATCTTTACCGTTGAGATTTATTTATTGGACTTGATGTTTAGTTGAAGGCTGCCATCCTATAAAGACTGCCATCCTATAAAGGCTGCCATCCAATAAATATGACAAATAACAGCCAATGAGAATCGAGATGCGAAATTCAATGTGAAATGCATATTTTGATTGGCCAAAAATACTGATTCTCCTAATAAGATCTTACTTATTCATGGTTTTCAATAGAATATGAATAATTCTGCACACATTAAAATAAGCTGCAGTATTATGCATAAATCTGGTCATTGTTAGAAGTTTTGCTTTTGTGTTTTTCATTACACTATATCTGTATTGAATTATGCTATCAAAATGATGCCACAAACTGTAATTATGATACACAAGTGTTGGAAGATGCGATTTTTTAAATAGTTACTCATGCAAGATTGGCAAGCAATTAAATTTGAAAATGGCGTGTCAAGTATTACAAAATGGCTGTCAGAGGATCATGGGAATTCACTCATCTGTCTCTCTATTTCATAATAGGTCACAGGTCATGTTTGACTTCCTGAGGTGGTGACCTCAGCTTAATATGGTCAGGGATAGTGGCCAGTGTATATCGCCATGTAAAACTCTCCACCGTTGAGACGACTTACAGAACTTCCTCATAGTATTCAGTTAGGATTCATATCTAAGTCTGTACAAAGCCTATAGATTTCATCTTTATTTTACATTAATATCATGCCAATAATCCTTGTGATTTAGAGTAAAAGTGATTATCATTTCAGTTAAACAGTCACTTTAATAACAAACCTTTTTAATCTCATCTTTTAGGAAATAAATGTATCAAAATACATCGAGACTTAAACTTAAGATGTCTTCAATGTTTCAGACAATCATATGTGATGAATAAATGATGTTTAAAGTACTTAATACATATGGTTTATCTTCACCTGTTGACAGAATGAGTATCTTGGGCTGGTGGAGCAGTGCATGGACTTCGCGTGTGAGATGATGGACCTTTGTCGCGGCACGCAGGAGGTAGAGGCCGTGTTGTCAGAGGGTAATGACGAGGGCAATGGGTCCAGCAGAGACCCGCTCGCCAGGCTCAAGATGGCCATCGAGTATGAAGAAAAGAAGGTCAGTCTTTGTGTTATTATCTCACTAAGAACATCAATCATTTAAAGCTACATATGCAAATGTGCTGGTATTTACTCGGCAATTTGAGTTTGATATCATGTTGTTTTTTTATAGATGAGAGGATAGGTCCGTTACATGCTTTCTCAATATCAAATAATGCATGCATTTTAAAAAAGCTTGTGATGAAACGCCTTTTGCATGCACTGCCAAGACACGATTAGATAATGCATAAATGTTTTGGACTCAATAACTTGTTTATCAAATTCCGTGGTTTTGGGTTATCACGTTTTTTAAGTAATACAAACAATGTTGTTCCAACCAATCGTCAAAAGGAAAAAGCATAGAATTTATTTTCATTATGTCTTTAAAGCCATCATTTTAGAAACAAAGATGTCATAGTATCATCAACTTGAGAATCGAATACCACAAGTCTTACCCATCTGACTTTGCGATCCTAAATTCGCTGCCAAAAAAATGACCGCTTGATGATTGTGTGCTGCAAACAAAGCCAGTATTTTTCTGGATCCATAAAAAAATGTTTTTCATTCAAAACAAAGTGGTACAAATTCACCAACCAATAGCATTTCCGCAGCAACTGTGGTTCTTTTTGCTCAATCCCGAAAATAAAAAGGCAATGTCACAGCGGCAGCGCGGCGTCAGAACAAGGTAGGCATGGGTTGAGGGCACTTCATCATGATTACACCGCTAGGATACAGTGGTGGGTGGCTTGAGGCCGTTAGCCACTTTACAGGACCTTGTTGCTGCAGGCTCATTGGCCACATAAATAACTTAGCCGATTATGGCAAGGATCATGACCGTTTTCCACAAGCCTGCACCCCAGCACTGGTGTCTTTTACACCTTGACACTGACGGATAATTAGAAGATGCCACGGCCTCATTTATTACAAGATTCCCGACACAATGGAAAATATAAATCGTGACCACAACAACAAGCCTCACTCCCGCGCCCTGATTTATGTTGTAGTGAGTGGAAAGTATGTTTATTGTGTTATTGTGTTTGGGTTATGTTTAGAATATGAGGCAATGCATATACTTGATCATTTTAGTTTTGTGGTTTTAGTTTACATATAATTCTTTCTGTTTTTGAAAATTTTGATTACAAACAAATTTGTATTCAGTAAGTACAGGCATAGCTCATTCTTCCTCATAGAACCTATACTATCTCCAAAATCTTAAACCATTTAGAATGAATAGCTCTTTCAAAGTATCAAGTTTAGATCATCTGATCAGATATTATATGAAAATACTATTTTAACTTTGAGCAAACTTTCACAGGCATTTTTACTTTGAAATTGCTGTTTTACCTTTGACCATCCAGCTGCATACAGTAAGTATGCCAAAATTTATTTACTTAGCACATTCCCTATTTCATTTCTCCCTATAGATACATATCAGTGACAAAAATATGTAATGATCATATATCCGAATGTAAATTCCACAAATGACTTATTTTGTGTGAGATCAGTGTTGGATATTTAGTGGTAGTATATATTTATATACAAATATATTATTTATCTTTCAGTATTTGGTTCTCGCCATCTCGAGAATAGCTATGACCAAATTTAACCTTTAAGAGCTAAATAGCTCTTCATAAATAATATCATTAAACAGTCTTGGAATATCTAAGAAATTGATTGATTTAATAAAATAAGTGGAGGACTAAATACTGATATGTTTCTAGTTAAAGTACTGTGCTAATAAGATAGTTTGGCTTAAAACTAGTATGGAAACGTTGGTATGGCCTTATCTTTTGGGCTCTGTGGCAGAAATGGTTGACATATGAAAAGAGATCATAACTAACAACATATCATAACTATCAACATGTTATCTGTGTGAAATCTACTTAATAAGTAACATCAATCAACCATCAACAAATAAGAAAATATCAGACGTGAAAAAGGCGTCGGTAGGAGCAAATATATGAATATCTTTGGTAGGAGTCTTATGTAATCTTGAGGTACACATGGGAATAAAAAAGAGAGTTCATCTGACACCTGTCACTCCAAAAAAGGAAGATTTCCTGTCAAGTCCTTGTTTTAAACAGTTATCCAATAATTTGATTTGATTTGATATAACTTTTGGTTAATACCAGGTAGTTAAAGTCCTATATTGAAAAGTAAACGGGTGTTTATATACAAACACAAGACCGGCTGGACTAATCTGTCACCAAAATGTTCATCTACAAAGGTAAAAGATACCCTCAATTCTGTTTCAGAAAACATCACGCATGTAGACAAATTATGGGAAAATGCCTTTATATTGTAAAAGTAATATTATATTTGATATTACTAAAAATAAATGAGTGGAAAAATGACTTTCCATAATAGATTTAATAAGCAGTAGTGAGCTAAAATAAGGCCTCAATCCCCGCGCGTCTCGCCCGGGCAAGACATGGCGTCATATGCAAATTAGATCAAGTCATTGATTTGTTTTTCTTGTTTGTTTTTGGCGGTCAACATGGGTTAATTATGCACCAGTGTCAGAGAAGCCAGAATCAATTAGGATTTGATTTCTGTTTTAGAGAAAAAACAACTAATACATAAAGATCTGCTATTTTAATTAAGGCAAGCTGCTGAATCTATCATCATCTTTAAGCGGCGGGGAAGCGAGACAATCAAGCTTCTATAAGCAACCCTTGTCTCTTTTACATCACAATTAGGGGCGACCCTCTGCCTTCTAACCATGTTGTTATATCGTGCAGAATACATCATATCAACAGATTTGCAGTCAACAAAGGCCCGCCTTCCCCGGCTTGAAACCTCATATCTACTTTCTCGGCTTGTTATTGGCGATACTATGAGTTGTATGCATATGCAAACATGGACCTGAAAATCCAAACCAAAATCAATGATAATCTCATCTCTTCAGCTATATATTGTAATTGTGAAGGGTGATATTTGGGCACAGAATTGTTGTATACTTCCCCCAAAATAGAGCTGATCTTTATTAACAGTGTGCATAGTGCTGGAAAAC
The DNA here is from genome assembly GCA_949316495.1 of Amphiduros pacificus. Lineage (NCBI taxonomy): Eukaryota > Metazoa > Annelida > Polychaeta > Phyllodocida > Hesionidae > Amphiduros > Amphiduros pacificus. Next base: position 46,803,073 of record OX439002.1, on the reverse strand, counting down.
TTACAGCACTATGACGTGGTGCCAGACGTGGTGCCAGACAATCTTTAGTTAGAAAATAATGCCGAGTATTTCTTTACGTCCCTCAAATAAAATGCAAACTATTCTAAAAGTGATTCTTATTTTTTCAGGGCTAAGATTATATGTTTAAATGGTTGTAGATAGAGAGTTATTATAACACCAAGGGGAATACAACTCCTTTCTTCACTGCCGTTTATTAGCTTTTATTGTGAATATTTTTTCCCTGATTTTTGAAATCCTGTATCATTATGAAATTTAGACAATTATATTTCATTTGTTTGCAGACGTTGTTTGAAATTGTTATCATAGAAGCGTATCTAATCAGCTTCCCAAATCGGTTTTAGGGCATTAATGTTAGCGTCCTGGAAATGGACACTAAGAAATAAACATATTCCACATTTTCTTTTATATGTATACATGTAAAATTTCTTAAAAGATATACTTCTTTTTACATGAAGAAATCATATTCCCTTTTTAATATAAGATATTTTATTCTATCTAAAATCTTAATATCAACACCATTCTATATTGCAGTTTGTGGCTCATCCAAATTGCCAGCAACACCTAACAAATATATGGTATGGACCTGAGATGGGCTTCATGCAGTCTATGCAGTTGGGCAAGAAATTGCTTATGTACACAACCATAGTACCTCTAGTGCCACTCTTCTGTCTAGTGTACGTCTTCTCTCCAGACTCCAAGGTAAGCTAAAAAAAGTATATCTTGTCTCACTCTATATATATCGTGTGTACGTTCTCTCCGGTTTCTGAGGTAAGCATAAGACACCAGTTATTTAAGTGTAACTACTGTTGTAAATCTGTAAAAAGTACGAGCAATATAAGTGTCATTCTCCATTCTCCTGTAATGAGAGAATCTGTACTATTAGTTCCCCTCTCCTGAAATGAAAGAACAGTAATGTTAGTGCCACTCTCCTGTAATGGAAGATTCAGTGATATCAGTGCCACTCTCCTGAAATGAAAGAACAGTAATGTTAGTGCAACTCTCCTGAAATGAAAGAACAGTAATGTTTGTGCCACTCTCCTGTAATGGAAGCATCAGTGATCATAGTGCTACTCTCGAGTAATCAAAGAATCAGTGATAGTAATGCCACTTTCCTGTAGTGGAAGATTCAGTGATATCAGTGTCACTCTCCTGTAATGGGAGAATCAGTGATATCAGTGTTGCTCTCCTGTAATGGAAGAATCAGTGATCATAGTGCTACTCTCGTGTAATCAAAGAATCAGTGATAGTAATGCCACTTTCCTGTAGTGGAAGATTCAGTGATATCAGTGTCACTCTCCTGTAGTGAAAGATTCAGTGATATCAGTGTTGCTCTCCTGTAATGGAAGATTCAGTAATATCAGTGTCACTCTCCTGTAATGGAATATTTAGTAATATCAGTGTCACTCCTCTCCTGTAATGGGAGATTCAGTAATATCAGTGTCACTCTTCAGGATAGTGTAATGTAAACATCAACACTGCATTTCTCTCTGATTCATAGGGTAGACACAACATTTTTCATCAGTGTCATCCGTCCCACACTTTGTCGTTTATTATGAGGAGGAAGTTAACAAATGATACATTCCGTCTGTCTATACAATATAAATATGTAAATTCCTGATTGCGAATTATTCTCCTCTTCTAGTTAATTTAAGTTTATCATTTCTTGAAATGAATGTTTTTTTAAAGATTAATTTTGATATTTATAAAAATTAATATTTACATTTAGATCATGTTCTATAGATAAAAGAGTTATGTCGATGTCAGGCATACCAAAGTAAATGATTTCTAATACTTTAATATTATAATTATCATTATTTCTTTTTTTTAGAGGGGAGGGGGATGTATTATCAATTATATGGGTCAACTTAGTTTTTTTTCTTAGCAATCCACATTAAACTAATATATTAATGATCAATTTCCATATCATAAGATGCAATGACGTAACGTGCGCTTATATCAAGGGATACTCATATATATATATCATCTTAATAGTGTGGAATATACACCACACAGCCCTGTCTTTTTGGAACCGATCTGCCTTTGTAGGCACAAAAAATGTTTTTCTATGGTGAAATGAATTACAGCAAGTACTTTTACTTTTTGAACAGCTAAAAACTAAAGTAAGTACAGACTTCCCCTTACCTTAAATCTGCAAATCTATTTTCCTGTTCAGGTTAACCACCTCATTCACATGACGTCATGTGAATACACTTTACATCCCACCAATCCTACTCAAAGTTTATATTAAAACATATATATATGATTGTGCTCATAACATGTTTATAACTAATATCTCTATTATGACAATGCGAGCACTCATCAGCATCCCCCTGAAGTAATTCTATGACTGTTATTTTTTGTAGTTGGGAGTGTTGGCAAACAGGTCATGTGCATGTTTAAGAACACAATTATACCCCTCATTGCATCCTCATAGTGTTTGAGTGCCTTTTATTTTATTTTTACTTTTTTTTTTATTTTTTTGTGTTTTTTTTTTTGTTCAGTGGTATGAGTGTTTTTGCTGCAAACCATATTCACTGGTGTTGCAAATTATGAGAGAACTATTTGAATGCAATAATTTATCTTGCAAACTTAAAAGTAAGATGTCGTTATATAACTTTTTATAGTTGCAAAATCTAGATCAAAGTATATAACGGAACTGTGCTTTGATTGTTTCAGATCGGCAATGCAATGCGATGTCCGGCCACCAAATTCATCACCCACACCTTATCGCACATAACATTTCTCATTCTCCTGGCGGCGGCTACCTTCAGGCTGGAGGATCAAGCTTTCACAATCAAAACTGTTCAGGACATCAAGGACAGTCCGTTTGATGCCCTGACGCACCCGGACAAGGTGGAAACCCTTCTCAAAACCACCCTTAGACCTGCTAATACTCTCATCACCAATGTACAAATATGTCTCATGTTCTGGGTAGTTGGTAAGTCCATATTGATTGTTACAGTATCTGTTTTTATTTAAAACTGTTCTAAAACATTTGAAATAGTGTCATAGCAAGACTTAGACATCTGATACATTTTCTTTTATATAAACCATAGTAATATTTAAAATAAGTCCCAGGTCGTATATAATGGCCTCATTAACTGAAGATATGATTTATGTAAATTAAGGCCTAATGTGGCCAACAGGTGGCACTGCAGGTGTATGATTTAAGGCATAACTAATATATGGCACTGAATTGCAGGTCTATTATGGATGGAATGTAAGCAGATGTACAGCTCAGGGTTACGTGTGTATCTGTTAGATAATTATAATATCATGGACTTCCTCTTGTTATCACTGTACCTTGCCTCGTATGTTCTGCGCTTCCTCGTAGATCACTGGATCAAGGAGGCCGACCACTACTTTAATGTCACCGGAAGGGCCCAGGAGGCACTCATGTTTAGAAATTATACACTATATGAGGCTGTCATGAATGAAATATCAGGGAATCCAAAGTGTTATTTCATGAAAGCTTGTAAGTCACTTGTTTGAGAATCAATTCTTAATTAAGCTTTAAAATAATGTTTAGAAACGTAGGACATTTTGTCATAATTTTACTTTGGAACAGCTAATGTATTTGATGTTGATTTGCATTCTTTAGAATAATCATCATTATAACCTTACTAATACAGTAAAATATAATTTATATTGTTATTTCTTTCTGAATGTTGTGTTCCAATACTTCCAAAATCAAAATAATTGTAGTTAACAAATGTATCTATAATTTTATCTGGACTAGTTGTAAATTGTACAAAATGTCCTGTGTGTTGCTTTAGTTCTCAAGCTGGTGTTTCAATAGCAGCAATTGAAGATAAATAATATGATATGAAACACGTTCATCAGAAGAGTGCATGTTGTGCATGTTGGTGGTTTCAGCCCGTTTTGAGTGGCGGCCAGACGACCCGGAGATCGTGTCGGACGTGTTGTTCGCGGTGGCCAATGTGTTAAGTATCGCCCGCACCACGTACTTGATGCCCGCCTTCGAGGTGCTAGGGCCGCTACAGATATCCCTGGGGCGTATGCTAGGGGACATCACCAGATTCCTCGTCTTATTCACTCTTGTAAGTGCAGCCCCTTCCATGCTGTGATTGAAAGTGTTATCAAATAACAAATGATTTGTACTATCACATAACATTTTCCATCAAATATGGAATTCACGAAACAACACACGCAAATATTTTATTTGTGAATTATTTGATTGTTATTTTGTTATTCATTTTGTCTCTTCTCTTTAGATTAGTTTTTGATATATTGCTGTTTGTCTAGGTACTGTTTGCCTTCATGGTGGGCCTACACAATCTGTACTGGTACTATGGTTCTCAGACCTTCACCAGTAAGAATGCCACCACTGGCGCTGAGAAGGTCGTCCATTCAACCGAGGCTTTTCAGGGGTAAATTTTACAGTCAATCCCTCCCATTACTGACTTTTTACATGTGTTCATTATACTTATTTAATAAATCATTCTCATCAAAGGAATAATGTGAAGTGCGCTGACATTAAGTACGAAAAAACCAAATCGATAGAATTGTGATTTAATAATTTGCAATCCTTCGTAATCTGGTTCAGAAATGTCAAGATTATAATTCATAATCTCTGTTTTAGTCTCTCCGCGTTGCATGATTTACGGTCATTTTCACTTTTGATTCTTTAAGTGGAGACATTGAAGCCTGCATTAATGACGACATTCATCCTGCGCTTCAAAGAGAAATTATGTTTTGATGTTTGGTTCTTGTAGGTTGCCAAGAACACTGTATAGTCTGTTCTGGTCTATGTTTGGTTTGATCAGTGTGGACAGCGTGGAAATAAAATATCCCAAAAAAGGTATGTTTGTGTGCAATCATGAAAATGGACGTCGGATGTTAGCGTAACTGGTATCCTGTGTTTTGTGTATTTCAATATATGTATTAATAATTAAACGTAATAATTAAGATAATGATTGAATTATTTTTATTAGGAATATATTAAAAATCATCACATTTAATTTATTCTATTTTTCATTTTACTCTGAACCGATAAGCATTACATTCACAAGTTTATTGTATATATTTCTTCAGCAGTGTCACAAAATGAATAGATATTGTGTTAGATATCATTTAAGGAGATCACAAAGCTGTTTTTTTCATATCCTATACCACTGATCATTGTTATTCGATAGTTATAATTTTATAATTATCCATGTAAGATACAACCTATGTCTCTTATTTATTAAATCCTTGGATGAATACAATGACATACAGTGGATGGCATGTGATTTAAGTTTTAAAATATCTGATAAGCATATTGTGACATGTTTCAAGTGTGGCTCCAGTTTGAATCTAGTGCCTATTTTATGGTAGCATGGAGCTTTTCCCCATCCCATTCAGTTTCTCATTGACGGCACTGCAGCAGTGTGACTTCATTGCTTTATCTTATTCATAAAATTTATTTAACAGCCCATTTATTGGTAAAAGTATAAGGTTGACACCTCTTCCTTGCAATCACTTGTTCTTTGGAATTTCAAAAAGCTTCACAGATGAAAATAAGAACAAAGATTTTTCATCTTGTTGGTCGACTTTTTGGTATTCCATTTTCTGTGCAATACATAAGTTGTATGGACCCATTCATATTGATATTCTGCAAGAAAAAAAACGTTTGAAATAAATGAGAAAAATATACCTTTTGTTTAAACTTTATTTTATTTTTTCTTTCATTTTTAACTTTGTGGTTAAATAATTAAATTTAACCACAATAAAATGTATCCTAAGCTTTGCATGGATATTTATTTTTTGTTGGTGTAATCTTGTGCATGAAGAGTTGTTGTAAATATGTTGAAATAGTGACGGTTGCCAAGCAGCTAATAGCTATTATAGTAATCCATACAAGGTCTCTGTTTGTCTTACAATCAAAAATAAATCTACATGGATATATATGTATTCTGTGAACGCATATCGAGCCTTTTAATAGTCACTGGTAGAGAAGAAAAAGTTCACGTCAATTTATATATATATATATTTGAACCATAACAAAGGCCTTGATGTCAATCCAAAGCCTGCGATTCGTAAATATCTTTTAGTTGATTTATGAAATTTGTGGTGTTTCTCTATGACCATCTTCAATTTCTACCACCTACAGCACTCCAGCGCCACCTAGGCATGGACGCAGCCAGTGTCCAGCCTGAGAAGGCTGTCTACAAAGGTGAACCATGCTTAACAAATATCAAACAAGAATATGACACAACATTATATCACCTTTAGAACTTTAATTCTCAAACGATTAGACCCATAGAACTCGGAATTGCTATACCAAATTTGATGATATGTTGTGCCATAAACTTGTCTCTTGAAAACTCCCCAAACCTTTATACAAGTACATCCCATAGAAATTAATTATGATTTAAGATACGATACTATTTTCATTGATTATAGTTTGAATTATTTAACTAATCAAAGTGAACTAATATCTATTAAGACGTGTGGAATACATTAATGGGTCGCACATAATTAACCTGCCAAATTTCTCTGCAAACCAATTCCTAAAAAGATCAGTATATTTCTTAATCTTGCATGCATGCTCAACGATATATATATATATATATATATATATATATATATATATATATATATATATATATATATATATATATATATATATATATATATATATATTTCAAAATAAACCTGTTTGCTCTCTTAATGTAAAATGAACTTTACAAACTATGGTTATTAGGGTATTGACCCATAAATGTTTTCCAAGAAGCTAATCATGATTGTTTGTGTGAAATGAACCAATCACTGCTCTTTTGATTAACAGATTGGCTTCCAAAAATTGTTTGTGTTATGATTCTATTAGTTTGAGTTAACTATTTTTAAAAAAAATCCGTGAAACATTTAAAGGGCTTGGTAATTAAATATGAATGATAATTAAAGAAGGCAGCAATTAAATCTTGTTGGTGTATTTTTATAGAACAGTCCGTGTCGAACTCTTTCTTGGGGGGCAGCCACGCCACTTCCGTTGTCGAGGGCGTTGGAATGATTCTATTTGCAACTTACCACGTCATTGTTATGATCGTACTCATCAACATGCTCATCGCCATGATGAGTCACTCATTTGAAGACATACAAGTAAGTATAAGTTCCCGTTACAGAATTTCTCCAAAATCTGTTTAATAGTTTGCAGCGAAGATATATATATATATTTATATACATATATCTGAATAATGATAATTCTGCCTATCAGGGAGACTGTGATGTTGAATGGAAGTTTGCCAGAACGAGGCTGTGGATGAATTACATTGACGATGGCAGTACACTTCCGGTTCCGTTCAACATGATTCCTACGCCCAAATCATGTCGTTATGCCCTCTACTGGATGAGGGATATGTGTAGATCCAATGGGGACAGCCATCTCGAGTTTGAGAGGGGTAAAAGACAAACGTTCATTAAGGTGAGTTAGGTAAAGCTGCAGCGCCACGTGGTGACAGACATTACATGGTTCAAGATATATTTTGTTAAATCTATAATGTAAATTTTTCATTTGTATAACTTCACAAATGTACTAAGTAGAGACTAAATACAAAATTATAGAATGATAAGTCTACCGAATGGCATGCGAGTGTTACAATTTGCGATCCTGCATTTATTCACAGAAATTAGAAATAGAAGGTCTGGTGTTATATCGCTAATTTTGAGTTTTTTAATGTCTCGCAATTGTCAGTAGTTGATTGGTTAACATAATAATGTAACACTTTAGGAAGAAATAATTAGCACTTGATTGTTGTGCATTATATTTGTGATGTCTTAACATGCTCCATAATTCCATAAGTCAGTCATATTTGATTAATAGGGATATTTTCCACATTTTGGTGACAAATTATGATGTTAGAAAATCTTGATTTATTTATTAGGAATAAACTATATATATAATAGAAGAAGAAACTCTAATCTAGAATTATATTTTTTTCTGTACATTAGACCTCTTATCTTCCAATGGTTTGTATTGGTATGAGTTTAGTACCCCAATCCACAATACTATATCCCAGTTAAACCTTTATCTTGCCTTCTTTTCTCTGGCCTGATTTATTTCTACCAAAACTGTAATTTTATTTTCAAAAAAGACACTAGAAAAAATGTAAATATACGACTGTAGGATTGGCACTCTGGCATGTAGAAGTAGGATTTAAAGATCGATAGTTTCATGTACAAAGGAATCTCGGGATGATAAACTATTTGTCGACGTGAATTCTTTTCAAAGCACACATAGAGTCCAACACCGTTCATACGTTACGCAAAGGCTTTTTTTCTCATACATCATATACATATATATATATATATATGACTGACTTGCTTAAGTTTTCGTTCCTTTAAACCATATATCACTCTAGTGATACTCATATTAGGTTAGAATTAGTTGACATAAGGGCTTTTGACGATGGAACTAAAACAATACCACAAAGTAATTTTTGTCCTTATACATTTCTTCCAGGATCTATTACAGGTCAGTAGGTTACCGGTGACCTTCTTCCGTTACATCTGTATGTTTCAAACTGACACAAGCTGAAATACAAGCTTTTGACTTCACCCTTAATATCACAATTAACTCTAATCCTGAACACAAGCTCTTTGAACACACCATCTATATTCATTCACTCTTAACGTACTTATCTCTGTACATTTGTCTCCACATAACCCTGACATCTTCATTTAGTTAATGTCACCTGGATTCCTGACAAGTTGATGACGGCTGTAAATGGCTTGTTTTACATGTAAATAATTCAAACTTTGGGTTTGTGTTCGAAAACTCTTTAGAGTGCATTATGTTCGATAAATGAATATGTGAATAGCGTTATTTACCTTTTATTAGCATTTTCAACCAATTGTGAAGTATCCTAAACCACTCTCACTTGATTCCTTTGTATATAAGCTAAATACGGTTGTATATAAGTAATCTAAAATTATTTGCATGTCAACATCCGGGTTACACCGCCCCTCAGATGCTAATAAGACTCTCTGAATGTTGTGTCCATGTTACTAACATTTTGACATCATGATTCTCAACTCCCGCTAAAAATACATAAATTCTATCACGACTTGATCAGCATTCAGGGTGTAACGACTGGTTCAACAATCTAAGTGTAAGGCTTGTTCAACAATCTAAGTGTAACGACTTGATTAACATTCAAAGTGTAACTACTTCTTTAACATTCAAAGTGTAACGACTTCTTTAACATTCAAAGTGGAACAACTTGTTTGACATTCAAATTGGAGCGACTTATTTAACATTCAAAGCGAAATCACGGCCAATCATTGCATTAAAAAGTGGACAGCAAAATATTAAACAGAATAATAAAAAAACGCTTTTTAATCATAATACACCTTCCCATTCATTATGATAAACTGTATGTGATATTATTGTCTGGCCCATATTTGGAGACAATGTACACAATCTATTAACATTATTCATAAGTTATGGGCATGTGTGTAAACTCCTAAGATTGTTTAACTTGTAGAAAGCCGGAGCATGTTTTCTGCATCGAGATAACTTGTAAAGCAGTTGTCCCATATATTAGTATATACTAACATTTTCCATAGTTACCCTAAACCATAAATATGCACATGCATCCAATCTTAATGGACAGAAAGACTTTATTCTTTAAGATATTGTAAATGCAGATTTCGGAATTGCATTGACAAATCATGGGCATGATCGATACATAAAATATTTGTATAATTTCATATCACTCTACTTAAAAGTATCTGAGATTTTAACTACAGTGTAAACTATATAATATTGCATGGTCGAAGCATGCTGAGGCATGTAAGCAGATCTAGTATGATGTGTATATTGTTCAGTCTGATTGTAACATCTGTTTTTGCATAGAGGTCTGTCTTTAACTGCATGATAATTTTTTCTAATAAATAGTGGGCCTTGAATTTCTAAAATCATTTTGCAGAAAAGACGAGAGAACGTGTGTCAAAGCTTAAATATAGAAACACCAGAGACATCCTATTCGGATATATTGCAACGATTGGTGAGAAGATATCTCTTCAAAATGGAAAGGCAAAAAATGGAGGGAGAATGTGAGTATGATAATAAACTAAAATATAAAAAATCAGATAAAATCTTATTATGGTTAAGAAACAGTAACAGAAACTTTTTTTATTTTATTAATTGATTACTTTTGATGATGAATGGTCCTATATTTTACAGCAAAAGATCAATCCATGGCTGCAGATATGGGTAGTATATTCGCCAATGCTACTGAATTAAAGACAACTAGCACAGAACCTACCTATGCTGGTAAGTTTTCTAACTAACATTTAATAATAATTTCTCTCTTTGATGCCATGATATTTCTTTCAGTCTACTAACGATTTTTTCTAACCTGTGTTATTTATTTAACTTTACAGATAGCGATGATACAGAAGATGCCCCGGGCTACGGAGATGGACTGGCGCCTCCGCCCCCACCCGGGGAGGGGCGGTTGAAGCGGCGGATGTCTCTACGCCCCGGTGGAGGAGGTATGCGGCCTAGGGGCTCTCGGAGGCCCTCAATGCAAGGAGGAGCGCCCTCTGTACAGCTACTGTCCATTCCACAGCTTGATGCAATACAACGTTCTCTGAAACTGCTTGATGTTAGACTGCAGCATATACAGAGCAATGTGAAAGAGGATGAGAAGATGAAAGATAATGTAGACCACATCAGGAGGGTAATGTCTGAAAACCAAAAGGCCCTTTCTTCTGTGGTGACTGTTCTTGCCTCCATACAAGAAGAAGTTAGAAATGTTAGTATTTGTGTTCATAACAGCTCTAAACAGCAAACTACAATACAAATACAAGGACCAAGGAAAAAGTCTGGAGAAAAGCAACCACTTGAAATGGAAAACACATCTGTGTGAGACCCAACGCATTAGGAATATATGTATTATGTATGTAGTGATGGTGCCATACTCTCCTATATTATCGCTCAGGATGGATTAACAGTTTGCCTGAGACATGATCACATTGCGTCATCATCTGTAAATAATGACGTCATGTTTCATCAGTTTGTCATACTCACACCATTGGTGATAGACAAACCCGATTCTAGAGTTTTACAAAGAAAATGTCTCCATCTTTGAATACCATCATATTGAAGTACTGATAATTTCTTACTGACTGCTGTACTGTGTTAATCATGTTTGTGGAGTTACCTATTGTTTCAGGTTTGATATTGAAAAGAACGAACACAGTCCTATTTAGTTTTTGTGATGTTGCGATGGTTGGTGTTGAATCTTAGAACAGTAATATAGGTAGATTTGTATGTGTTTTTGTTGACTCATCTTGCAACATTAGTTTTGTGATCTACAAAAAATCAATACTTGATGTATTAATGTGGATCCCTGGGGGACGATAACTCCTGCAGTTGTGACATTATTTGTGTGTGTGTACTTAATATTATATGTTTATAACGGCAACATGTCTTTCACCTATCTGTGGATTTCAATAGATTGCATATATAATGGCTTACACAAAAGGCAATCATGGAGTTTAAAACTCTCATCGACTTTTCTTGTTAACCATAGCCTGTACATAATGCATTATATTGTACAATAAGGATGATGATATCATTCATCATGGTAGAAATGGGTATCTTTGAAATACAAGTTTTAAATGTATATCATAAAGTTTGTATTAATTGTTGTATATACTGAAAGGGTTTGTCAATACATCATAAGTATTATAACAATTGATTTTGCAGACAAAGGTATTTGATAGAGAAACTGCTTTGTAACTATGAAGGTGCTTGCAACATCTAGATTTCAGACCATCACAAGACCCTGATACAGACCGCTAAACTAATCCTTGCCAATACTGCATCATCTAGATAGGAGCTATAATAGGGAATTATCTTCTGCACTCTACCCATGCCCATGTTCGATGGGATATTTGATTAAGATGATACAGAGATTTAAAGATTGGTGGTAAACGTTACAACAAAATATCTATTACCCCAATGTTGAAGCCAACTAATGCTATATATGTATTTTTCATGCAACTAGGTGAAGTATGGATATTAGGCAGTTTATTATTGCCTTATATTTATTTATTTTTTGTCAATAGCACTTACTTGATTAAGTATGGAAAGGGGAAGTAGTTGGGAATCGATATCACAATATTGTCATATTTAAAGTTGAGCATTATACTGTGGTATGTATGATGATATTTCAGAGTAAATATAACATTACGACCTAAATAATAAAGGTTGATATGCAATTTGATCTTATGCAGAGAAGCACAACTAGCTTGTTATAATGACATGTTTTCAAATATTTCTAATGATAACCATCATCATTTTGTATGGCTTGTTGCAAGTTTAAAATATTACATGGGTTAGTCCCATTTGCAATTTATTAAGGCTTTTCCTTAGGAATGTCATTTTATTAATTTAGCCTGCAATAATAAAAACATATGTGGCTTTTGTATTGCTAGTATTGGATAAATACATTTTCTGAGAACGTTATCATAACACTTCGCAACACTAAATAAATTGTTTTTCAGTTATCAACATGCTGAAAAAGTATGTTGAAAAAGTTTCAGCTATCAGCATGCTGAAAAAGTGGACCGACTCCCAAATGTTTTCAGTATAGAAATTCACGTTTCTAATGTCACCATACATGCGACTGGCATGTAAGGAATATGTCTCATGTTCATATAGCATCACACTGAGTAAAATAAACCAGACATTCTAAGTAATATATTAAGATTTTAACAACCATAGCTCCTCTGATTAAACTTTCAAACCCCAAACATACCTTGTTGAGGATTTGCAATTAGATTTCTTGTCATAACAGATTTAGAATGAACTATTTATTAGTTATTTATTAGCAGTTTACACTAAAATATGTTCTACAAGAAATCAATTGATCATTTCTCAATTCGGTCTGAATATTATAATATATAAGTGTGGGTGGATATCGATTCCTATTCAATATATTGGTGACTTTTTATCATGACCTATCTTTCTGTTCCAATGGCAATCATTTTCTGCACCAAATTATTGTGCATTCCAACCATATCTAGATTCTTATTTATATTCATTTTATCTTGGCTCTATCTACACAGTGGCTAATGTTGAGATTTCTTTATTCCTGTACCTTTGTTTTATTTGCCGCTCATAAATACTTTCCTTGAAGTTGTATATATCCTTTTTATTAATGTATATATGTAAAATATCTTTCACTTTTACTAGTAATTCTTTCCCCAACAATGATAATGTATGCTATGTTATTTCTTCATACATATCTCATAATAACCTGCCCCAAAGTCATAACCACATTCATCAGATCAGTTAGTACCTCTTATTTTATTCCTTATTAACTATCGGTGAAGATTAATAGAGGCAATACAAAATACAAAAATGACTTCTTCTATGCACACTCATCGTTGATTCGTTACTATGTTAAATTCCAATGTCAAATTCTACCACTTACATAATTCAAATAAAATACCAATTTAAATAATGGTTTGTTGTCATTATTTGTTGTCTTTTGTAAATAAGATCTTATTACCCCGTGGTGATTATTGTGTATATATAATATATATCATAATGTAGCAATGAAATGAACTTTGGTTAAAGAAAATAATTTTTAAAGAAGAGGAAATAGAAATCAATGTCCATGTCTAAAGGCTCTCTATGTCCCGTGGTGAGGTGAATATCAGTGCGTCCATATCCACATGTAATAAGTTGACTGTCAAACCAAATTCTTATATCTTTTATAAAGATAGTACCTCAGGACATCCTTTGAAGCTATGAACTAATTTACTTCTGGTATGAAAGTGTATTCTGGTGCCCGGTTATTTCATCATATTATGTTGCCCTTTTGGTCCTGTTTACTCTCTGGTATCGTCAGGTAACATTTCTTCTGCGTGACATTAATGTACTCGGTATACTGTTTTCCCTGTCAGCTAATACATCTTTTGATTTTTTTATATTTTACCTGCCAGTTGAACAGAATATAAGACATCTACAAAATATCATGGTGAAATCTTTAAAATGACACAAAATTAATGAATACATTTAATTTCACCAAAAAATCACACTGAGATCATAGTCGAAATTAACCCATCGAGTCAAATAATGCTGAACATATTGCATTAAATGGACTCATATAATTAAAACTATATTCCAAGTATGAAGTGTAAACGTCACTTGGAAATAATGTATTGATTCAAACATTCACAAAAGTGCACCACCAAATCTTTAATGTATTGATAAAGAGGACTTTTTGCCGCTAGCGAAATTAAAATAAGACCACTATATCTGTGATGTTCTGAGGTGACTCATTTATGGCTGTGTTATCAGATAGAAATGGTCATGCACCATATAAAATTGTTCTCGTTTGTTCTTAAACACCTCACCAGCGGCAAGCGAAGCGTGGCCTGTTCACCCCTTTTACCCTCCATGAATTCCTTTAAATTGCATACAAAATAATAAATATCTGGGTCTCCCAGTGCGTATCGGCAAAATGTCACTGCTCTGTTTGGATTGGTTTAGATGTATGTAATGGCTGAACATCAGAGATGACTTCCTTGTTGGCAGTGAAGTTAGGTGGAGTCTAGTATTAGATGGAGAACTCACCATGGAGACTGGGAGCAATTTTCTGCTCTGGATTCTGAGTCTAGCATCGCTATTCCACTACACAGTTTTGCAGGTAAGAAAAACTCCTAGATCTTTGAGGTTTTGATTTTTTTCTGTTTGTTTTTTTGAGTGATCTCTCTCCAGTTTACAATGTCATGATATGATTTTTTTTTAAACTTTATTCAGAAAAGTAAATATTTGGGGAGAGGAGTGATATCTTCTTTTGTGCTTATGAAAGTAAGCTTGAAAATAAAACCAGTCCTGATCGCACTCGATCATTTTGAATGCCACAGGAAAAACTGGTAGAGCATTAAATGGTAGTCTATTACTTTTCATACCATCTTTGCGGTTTTTTACCGTATAGTATAAGGAAGTTCCTCTCCATAGCAAAGCCATTCTATAGAGCAAGGGGCCATCGCGCAGTGAGAACACAAGCTTATTTGCACCAGTTCCTCTGTCATGATCCAAAGGTCGCTGGTTTGATTCTTGATGACCTGAGTCCCTACCTTGACCAAGGGTTAACCTGTTGTCCTTGTAAATCTGTGACTGGATAAATTGCCATGTCAATGATCAGCGAAATGACAATTCAGTGAGGCAGCACTATATCTGCAACAAGTAGATTTCGTCATAAAATAGTGAAACCTCAAACAAACAAAGAAACAAAGCTATTCTGCAGATTATTATGATTTATCATTGAAAAATATATAATTTTGATAAAAGATGTTTTATGCAGTCCATTTTGCGCGGCCCTTCATGTTGATCTAATAATAATAATAATAATAAAACTTATATAGCGCATATACCAGACAAGTCTGTTCATAGCGCTGTAGATCTTATTACTTGTATAGAATATGATTCAGAAATGGACTTGCAGACAGTGCTTTTTTTAAGCCTTGACAGGGAATGAAGGTCAAGGAATGTTTAAGGTCAAACAGAAACAGGCAAAACAAACTAGCTCATGTCAAGCTTAAGCGAACTACAAGCATTAATTGCCGCCCATGTAATAGTACCCCACTCTAATTATAGTTCACATGTAAAAAAAATTAATCTTATTTTATATTTTGTCTGTCAAAGCATGTAGAACTACAAGTAGTATAACTATTGAGTTATAGGTTTGCGGTTCATTGGCACAATTGGATATGGCATGAACAAGGCCTCAGTCATACATTCAGCATGTTCACTGCTGTCCTTAAAAGGACAATTCCCTATCAAAATTTGTCAATTTATCATTTGTTTTAAAATGAAGACGTGTTAAATTTGCATAGCACTTTTGTAGATAAAAATGTTCAGAACACATGGAAAGATATCGCTCTCCCGTGGTTTAGTTGAAAATGAGCTTGATTAGGACATATATGATACATTCATGTCTGCATTTAAATTTTCTATTTGATAAAAATCCCTATAAAATTGGGAATTGGGAAATGGGTTGGTTTTAGAGGGGTACCAAATGGGTAACATAGTGCCCAATTTATTTATAAACAGAATAACCATATAAATTGTAAATTACCTGTGATGGACAGCATAAATGAATTAATGTAACCATAGAACATTGCCTCTCTACATCTTTGATTCTGACTGAGCTATAATCTGTTATTTGGAGTTAACATTCATTTTCGAGCCATGTTTTGGCGGCAGTTCACTCGAGGGACTTGCCGCTTGTGTGAACAAAATTGAGAATGGGACTCCTGTACATTTTGATATAAAAATAATTTTGATATAAAAACATAATTTTATCTCAGCTATCATATTTTCATTTAAACGAATTCACAATAAGATATATAATAGACTTTAATAGACTTGCCGCTTGAGTGAATATATATTGAGAATAGGACTCCTGTACATTTTGATAAAAAAATAATTTTGATATAAAAACATAATTTTATCTCAGATATCATATTTTCATTTAAACGAATTCACAATAAGATATTTAATAAATTTATAAACTACATAAATTGAGAATACATATACCAAGGTGTCAAGCATGTCAGTTATCAATAATAAACTTGCCGAACTTTATCTTTAAGATTGAAATATGCGAATTTGACAATTACTTTTGCGGAAAGCAATCTGTCTACAATGAATATTGTACTGAACAGAAATGAGAATAACTATATGACAGGAATATATCATCTCAGAGAGTTAAAAAAAAATAACAACATAACAATTTTGAAAAGTATATTTCGAAAGATCTATTTTATCTATGTACCAGTTTTTCAAAGATTTGAGGAATTTGTTTCAAAGATAAATCTGATTGCAAATATCTCCAGGTACTCCTAGAATTAAAAAAGCAGATATAATAGAATCATATTAGTACCATTAGCATCGTTGTTTGAAAGTCTTTTTTAGATAGGAAACAGTACATCCTTAATGAATTTCATCTTTAAATTGAAAATATAACCACGGTTGACCTATAAACATCCATTTAATTTGAAATTGCTCGTTTTTTTTATCCTAAAATGAATGACACGCTCCGTTATTTATCCACGATGAACAACTAACTGCCTGTTGATGCCAGTTCTGTTTTTCCGTGCTCTTTGTTAGGGATCTGGTTGTTGATATTGTATGAAAAGAAACATGTGTACCACAAACGATTCTAGTGTCAAGATTTTTTTCTAAAGAAAGACTCTATCATTTATGCTGCTTATCTTTGCCGGAAGCTTTCAAATGTTGAATACAGAACCTTTTTTCGCAAAGTTTGTTTTTCATTTATTCTGTAGCTTCCAACTATAATGTTATAATATGGAACCTACTAAATAAGGTAATGTGTAAATATTTCAGTTTGGTCCTGAATATCCTCTTCATTGGACAGAACCTGATGGGATAACATTACACTGTCCTGATGGTACGATTTTCTATCATATATTCAGTATTTTATGTAATGATTCAATGACATTGATTTGCCATAAATATAAGGGGGTGTAATCAGACTGGCTTTATGCTCCCAGATAGAATCTGATTCCCAGATCATGGCCTGAAGACTGGTCACACTGAATGTTTTACAATATACTGTTATGTTTTCTGTGAAACACAAGCCAGTTTATTACTATTAATGATATATTCATGAATCATAACATTTATGGAAAGCGAAGCAAATGGTTATTATTTACTATATATTTCAGGCTGGACAAAGTACACTGCATATTGCTATAAAGTGTTTACTGAGAAGGTCGGATGGGGATTAGCCAATCATACATGTACCCAGTATGTGAAAGTTCCATATAATGCCTAATTGCTTGATGCCCATATGGTTTAAATAACATCTACAATTGCTAATGATAAAACAAATAATTGCTTCAATTGGGCGATATAAGGTGATATGCTGAGGCGAACATGTATCAGATAAAAACAACTATTAGAGTAGATGATATTACCCTATTCCCAGTTCTAACATTCTAAAAAGTGGAAAAGGTTAAGTGAACAAGATTGTAGCAATTATTATCATATATTGATAGACCTTGGATAGGAAATGTTATGGTTATCAAGGGGATTTATATTTTCACATCATCTAAAATTTCAGATATGGAGGACACCTGGTGGTGATAAAAGACGAACACACTAATTTTTTTATTGGGAATTTCATCAGAAACAGCTTTACTGAACTGGACAGTGTTTGGATAGGTATGTAATATTTTCTTTCATTTGCCAAAACCAAGCCGTAGATTCAAAACAAAAATGATGTTCTTCATGCAACATTTTTTCATGTAACTATAATGGACATTGGTGTGGATTGTAGGTTTGCACCGGCTTGGTGTCAGAAATAACTTGGAGGCCTGGTGGACGCTGCAGGATAACCCTGTCAACCTAGCTTTGGGAACATGGGCGATCTCACAACCAAATATTCTTCATGGCAACTGTACATCTATGCTCACAAAGGAAAACACATACTTCAGATGGACCTTAGAGGCCTGTGTCACCCCCAAACCATTCATATGCCAAAGTGTTGTCTGCTTGAAGGGTATCTATATTTGTTATTTCAAAACACCAAACATTCACGATAAGTAATTAGAACAATGGACAATAACATAAAATTGATATTTATCAAACATTTACTTCATATAATGAGGGCCACACTACATATTCTAGTATGAGACCCGTCTATTTTGAATTGAGATATTTCAAGTACTGTCTTGTAGGAGAGGGGAGATGTACAGATGGGAAGTGCATACCCAGCTCGTGGTTTTGTGATGGGGTACCTGACTGTTCAGATGCCTCAGATGAACTCTGGGATCTGGAAACCGGGCAAACATGTGGTAAAGTCCAACATTTGAAATGCAGTTATTTTTGACAGCGCACAGCCCCTAACCCCATAACCTTCACATGGGGAAATGTACTATTTGCCATAAAAATACACTTATCAACGAATAAATTAGGGATTGACTATGATAAAGTGGGTTTTGACCATTTTTATTCTTGATTTTGACAATTTATACAATAAGTAATCCGGCTATATTGATCTTTGAGAGAATATTGCAAAAATATTGCAATTGAAATGTTGCCCAACTTTAATTTGAAGATACAAATGTAAAAAAAAAACGAAAGAATATTTGTACGCATAAAATAGTCCATATTTGTACGCATAAAATAGTAGAAATATATCAAATTTGCATTTTACAGCTAATAAATGTCAAATGAAGCAGACCGGTACCACAGGACTAATTGAGCACACAGGATCTACTTCCGGTGAAACCTGCACATGGCACATTGAGACACCTCTGGGTACATCAGTCAACATAAAGGTATGCAACAAACTACCTTCATAGTTCACTAGCATATCAAGCTGGCAAATCATGTGTTTACCTATTTGAAATCTAGACCTCAAATATAACCTTGACAAATCTCAAAAATATGTTTGAAGTATTAGATCAAACTAACTAAAAGTTTCATCAATTTATAGCTTTAAAACAGTCTGATATTTAAGACAGATCTTTGATTATGCGTGCCATTACATCTACCTTTGTCCATTAAAGTTACCAAATTGAGACCACTCTCTTAAGTTAAAAATGTTTAACTATGATTTGTACTGTTAGTATGTGGATTTACTTATGTTGGATTTTGCTTGAACAATGAATAGTAACAATGATATGGTATTGTAGTTTGAGCAACTCAATCTCAGGGATGAGGTTGACACCATTCGCGTCTTCGTTGGTGGAAGGACTGTCAGTTCCAGTCATCTGGTGACAACTATGACGTCATCAGCGCTAGTCTCGTCACGTTACGTTAGTCCCAATCATTGGATGATTCTAGTCTTGTCAGCCTTGCCATCATCATCTTCGTCAAATACAGCACAGTTTAGAGCTTCGTGGAAAGGTGGGATATATCGTCATAACAATGGAATAAAACACATCATTTTTAAAAATGGTATCATATTTATATAAAGCATTCATTTGTGATATTAATATAAATAGATATATAGCCGATATCATTTTTTTAATGAGATGTTTAATATAACCTTGGAGTAATTATTACTCCAAGATATAACTTTGTATCTGATGTATCAGAACCTTGCTACTTCTATATATGTTGCTGTCTGCTATTGAAATCCAATACACAAATCGCATCTGATCTTTTCAGTGACTGACAGTTGTGGGCTTACAGAAATGAAGGGATACAAAGTAGTTGGCACCCCATACTCAGAGAAAAATGCCAACCCAGATTGCCGCTCGGCCTGCCAGAACATGGCTCATTGCAAGGTTTCCACATTCAGATCAAAAGATAGCAGATGCCTGTTTTATGACGTCATAAGCCAGCCGATAAGGGATGACTGCTGTACTACCTACATACAGAGCTGCTCTGGCGCCCCCGGCACACCCAGTCAGTTTTGATTACAGTTCAAATCTGTATAATGATCGCTTTTAAGAACCAATTGCAAGACCCTGCCTATCATCACAGTTAAGCTTAAGGATATAGGTTTTAGAATAGTATTGACATATATATTTTTTTCTTGGAACATGGCTTAGCGATTACCACTGACTTTATGATATTATAGTCGTAGATTATATAAACATAAGATTCCTAAATGTCATGTTCTGGTCTGACCTTTCTGTTCCTATTTTCAGATAAATGGGGAATCTCAGAAGGTGGCGATGTGCCAGTGCATCTAAACTCCCGGATGTTGTTTTCTCCATTTTACCCTGCCATCTACTCAGCAACATATATGTTGTCCTGGACACTGAGATCACCCAACCAATGGACCATCATAACGATACAGGTAGGACTCCTGCTTTATAAATTATTGCAAGATTACATATCGAGATTAAGCCAATTTATAGCTGCCACTTTAAACAAAAATAAAAATAAACATTTGACAAAAAAGTGACATAAAATAGATTTCACGGCAACCATTACCTCTGTGTTTTGTAAATTGTCTTGCCTGTTGTCTTACCACAGGTGATTGATACAGACCTGGGCAGGGAAAACGAGATGGCAATATATAATGGAGAGTCAAATAAGCAGCATCCAATGGCTTCATACCGGGCAAACTCAACATTTCAGGCTATCACATTATCCACAACAGGTCCATTTGCATATATTGAAATGGCAAAGTCCCCATCTGAACCTGGCAGGGGCTTCCTGGTGTTCTATGAGACGGGTATGATTTCATTTCATTTCATTATTTAATTTTTACCTTTGACGATGTTTGACTGGAGTGCATTTAATTCCGAGAAACAATATTTCACATTCCCTGTTACACTTCAGTAAGGTAAGTTAAGACAAAGGCTGATGACATTACAAAGTTGTGTTAACAAACAATGTGTACATGAGTTGTTTGATTGTAAACTAGAAGTCGCAATTACATTTTCCTATATATTTGTTTCAGGCTGTACAGTAGTTTTAAATGCTATGAGTGGCATAATTCAGAGTCCTGGGTATACAGGTACATCAACCAAATCTGCTCCTTTACAAATCTGCTCCTGGACAATGAGCTCTGCCAATCATATAACAGTGCACTTCCCAATAGAGGATGCCTTCAGCATCCATGATTCAGATATTCTAGAGGTAATCTTTATATACTCTGTTTATGATATATATATATATATATATATATATATATGTTGTCCTCTGGTCATTACAGACCTGCGTGAAAGGAGCTGATGACAGATACTGGCAGCTATAAAACAATATTCTCATTACTTAAAACTTGAACTTGAATAAGTTTACTTAATATTTTATTTTTCAGTCTCAGTGTCAATTAATGTGGGGAAATTTCCCCTCATCACCCAATATTGTTTCAAATAGACAAGTTATTAAACTATCCTCACAGTTATTAAACTATCCTCATAAGATATTCCTATTATATCAAATATATTTAAAACATTTAAATATTAGCATACATATTCTGATGGAATTGGGATTGTTTTAACTTGGTCTCTTAGATTAATGGTGAGAGGGTGAAGGGTGATGCCCGTCCCTCCAATATTCTGTCCTCAGGCAATTCTCTACATCTAAGGTTTACCACCAGTGTCTCGGACGAAGCTGTTGGGTTTAGGGCGCTATATTCCAGTGGTAAGTGATAATTCCTAAACATTAGATTAGCATGAAAAAGATTTAAAAATCATTCTGAACTTTGAACAAGATAAGAGGCTATTCTCATTAGCTTTTAGGATTATTTTGATTCATCGTGTTGAAATCACCTTTCAGAATTAAGAATGATATCCACTGAAAAAAAGATCAAAATGGATTTTTAAGTGTTAATCACAAATTAGATGATCTTTATTTTTGCAGATTGTCCAAGTCCAATCCTTCCTGATAATAGTGTTGCTCGCTCTAAGGATGGCACAATTCTGCAAACAATACCTGTTCATTTTAAGTCGGTATTCGTGTACACGTGTGATATTGGCTACGAATATGTATCCAGCTCGATGAAGGGGTGTGGTATGTTTTCAAATCAAATTGTAGAATGTTTTGTGGTGCATTCCATACTCATGTCATGCTCTTGTCTACTTGAAACTACCTCTTAATACATTTGGAAGTTTGAATCGTATTTCCTTACTCTCTTTATACTCTGTTTATATATTGACATAGACCTTGGAAAAGATATCGGAACAATCGAAGTGGAATGTCAATTTCATGGATTATGGAGCCGTAAAGACCTGCCTAAATGCAGAAGTATGTTTATCATATCTCCGTATATTAATAATATTAAGAACCCTTGACCTCATATTAGTTTGCAGGATGACATGAAAAGGTATTAAGATTATTAAATTTGAACATAATTCGAGCATAAATATAATTGACACTCACTTTCACAAAAGAGATTATTGATGGAATAGTGCAAAAAAAGGTTATTGATGGAATATTGTATAAAAATAGATTTGAATGTATTTACTTCAATTGACATATGTACAGCATCAGCACACTTGATTAGGTCACATTTCTGAATCTTATAAACTTTAGGAGCATTTGTGTGTGTGTGTTTGTGTGCTTCAAGTGGGTTCATAAAATTATATTATTGCATTATCATTGCAGAGAAATATTGTGGATCCCTCGGTATTCCAAATGGTTATATAAAGGAGGTGACATCATATGAGTACGGTGGGAGGATATCTGTGGGTTGTTACCAGGGCTTTACATTGCTTGGAGGAGAGGCTCATTGTTCACAAAGTGGAACCTGGAACAATGTTCCCACTTGTCAGAGTAATTTGAATTCAAATAATCGTTGATAAGATTAGCTTCGGTTAACATTGATAAAGTAGGTTTAGATAAACATGGACGCAGCATAATCGTAAACTGAAACGAGAAAATTGCGCAATATCAAACATAACCTTGTTTCGCAGAGCGGTATGAATGTGCTTTGTATAGTGAAATACTTGTAAAACCGTTTACAGATAACAATGGCTTTTATGTATCAATCAGAAATAGAATGATAAACTTAAACGAAAGAATGCACTAATGAGTTGCTGCAAACGTTGTTTTACTCAGTCGACATGTGACATGTTTTATCCTACACATATATGTGTATGTAGCTTATAGTGGAGGGTTTATTCCACAGACATATGCATTGTGCAATTCTAAACATTAAACATCGATTTATCTACTTTGGTCAACATACTGTTTTTTACATGTCATTAATTTGCAAATAAATAGTCAAGTAATATTCTAATATCACTGAAATAAAATAACATTATTGCAGAGATTACATGCCCAAAATTAAATGATATTAAATTTGGAGATATCAAGTATTCCAATAGCAAATTCCCGTATACATCCCCGGGAACCATCGCAGATTATGTCTGTAAAGCAGGGTTCTCTACAAAGGAAGAGAGTAGAATTCATTGTCTTCTTAATGGTACCTGGTCAAGCACAAGAGGAATCGCTTGCAGAAGTAAGTGCCACAAGCATGTATAGCTAGCAAAAAATTAATGTTCATTAACTTAACTTTAATTCGATAATTTGTTCTTGTTACAACATGGGAGGTTAAAACTAAAGAGAGTAATGATAACAATATTTATCCTTTCTTAGTGCGATGCATTTGAGTAAAAAGTGACTGAACAGTTAATTGACCAAAAGTGACTGAACAGTTAATTGACCAAAGCAAATAAGCAACTTTCAAAAGTATTGTTTTAATAACATAATATGAAATTAAAATTTGTAATTCAATTTGTTCAGGTAGACCTCTTGTAAATCACGGTAAAACTAGCAACAAACTATTGTTGTTTTTCAGGAAGGTCATGTAAAGTTCCATATGTTCCTAATGGTAGAACGGAGGACATATATTATGCTACTGGCATCACAAGAATAAAATTAACGTGTGCTGGGGGATACGAAATAGAAGAAACCAGGAGTATCCTATACGAAACGGATTGTCCCCCTGAAAACAACACAGTAGTGCTTCCTCAATGCGTAGGTATGTACATATAATGCCTATGTGGTACTAATGAAAATAGCATACCAGAAATTATCAACATGCACATTCTGCTACGCGATAGAACAATGGACCTGTGCTAAAAATAGCCCCTGGCTAAGCAAGATCACATGATTAGTTATGTTGGGTAAATGTGGGCTGTTTACTTTGTGAAGGCATTATATATACATGCCACTTAAGCGGGTTGTCATTTATGTTATTGCATCAAAGGGCCTGTATAATCCAGCGGGATATTATCTTGCGTTATCTCAATGCCTGTGGTATTTTATTTAACTTGAGCAACTGGTAAAAGCGTCTTGGTCCTATCGGGGCCGTATCTTTGACTTGAGTAACTGGTAGAAGCGACTTGGTCCTACCAGGGCCGTATATTTGACTTGAGTAACTGGTAGAAGCGACTTGGTCCTACCAGGGCCGTATATTTGACTTGAGTAACTGGTAGAAGCGACTTGGTCCTATCAGGGACGTATCTTTGACTTGAGTAACTGGTAGAAGCGACTTGGTCCTATCAGGGCCGTATATTTGACTTGAGTAACTGGTAGAAGCGTCTAGGTCCTATCAGGGCCGTATATTTGACTTGAGTAACTGGTAGAAGCGTCTAGGTCCTATCAGGGACGTATCTTTGACTTGAGTAACTGGTAGAAGCGACTTGGTCCTACCAGGGCCGTATATTTGACTTGAGTAACTGGTAGAAGCGTCTAGGTCCTACCAGGGCCGTATATTTGACTTGAGTAACTGGTAGAAGCGTCTAGGTCCTATCAGGGCCGTATATTTGACTTGAGTAACTGGTAGAAGCGTCTTGGTCCTATCAGGGACGTATCTTTGACTTGAGTAACTGGTAGAAGCGACTTGGTCCTACCAGGGCCGTATATTTGACTTGAGTAACTGGTAGAAGCGTCTAGGTCCTATCAGGGCCATATATTTGACTTGAGTAACTGGTAGAAGCGTCTTGGTCCTATCAGGGACGTATCTTTGACTTGAGTAACTGGTAAAAGCGTCTTGGTCCTATCGGGGCCGTATCTTTGACTTGAGTAACTGGTAGAAGCGACTTGGTCCTTTAAGTGCCGTATATTTGACTTGAGTAACTGGTAGAAGCGTCTAGGTCCTATCAGGGCCGTATATTTGACTTGAGTAACTGGTAGAAGCGTCTAGGTCCTATCAGGGACGTATCTTTGACTTGAGTAACTGGTAGAAGCGACTTGGTCCTACCAGGGCCGTATATTTGACTTGAGTAACTGGTAGAAGCGTCTAGGTCCTACCAGGGCCGTATATTTGACTTGAGTAACTGGTAGAAGCGTCTAGGTCCTATCAGGGACGTATCTTTGACTTGAGTAACTGGTAGAAGCGACTTGGTCCTATCAGGGACGTATATTTGACTTGAGTAACTGGTAGAAGCGTCTAGGTCCTATCAGGGACGTATCTTTGACTTGAGTAACTGGTAGAAGCGACTTGGTCCTATCAGGGCCGTATATTTGACTTGAGTAACTGGTAGAAGCGTCTAGGTCCTATCAGGGCCGTATCTTTGACTTGAGTAACTGGTAGAAGCGTCTTGGTCCTATCAGGGACGTATATTTGACTTGAGTAACTGGTAAAAGCGTCTTGGTCCTATCGGGGCCGTATCTTTGACTTGAGTAACTGGTAGAAGCGACTTGGTCCTATCAGGGCCGTATATTTGACTTGAGTAACTGGTAGAAGCGTCTAGGTCCTATCAGGGCCGTATATTTGACTTGAGTAACTGGTAGAAGCGTCTAGGTCCTATCAGGGACGTATCTTTGACTTGAGTAACTGGTAGAAGCGACTTGGTCCTACCAGGGCCGTATATTTGACTTGAGTAACTGGTAGAAGCGTCTAGGTCCTATCAGGGCCGTATATTTGACTTGAGTAACTGGTAGAAGCGTCTAGGTCCTATCAGGGCCGTATATTTGACTTGAGTAACTGGTAAAAGCGTCTTGGTCCTATCGGGGCCGTATCTTTGACTTGAGTAACTGGTAGAAGCGTCTTGGTCCTATCAGGGCCGTATCTTTGACTTGAGTAACTGGTAGAAGCGTCTTGGTCCTATCAGGGACGTATATTTGACTTGAGTAACTGGTAAAAGCGTCTTGGTCCTATCGGGGCCGTATCTTTGACTTGAGTAACTGGTAGAAGCGACTTGGTCCTACCAGGGCCGTATATTTGACTTGAGTAACTGGTAGAAGCGTCTAGGTCCTATCAGGGCCGTATATTTGACTTGAGTAACTGGTAGAAGCGTCTAGGTCCTATCAGGGACGTATCTTTGACTTGAGTAACTGGTAGAAGCGACTTGGTCCTACCAGGGCCGTATATTTGACTTGAGTAACTGGTAGAAGCGTCTAGGTCCTATCAGGGCCGTATATTTGACTTGAGTAACTGGTAGAAGCGTCTAGGTCCTATCAGGGCCGTATATTTGACTTGAGTAACTGGTAGAAGCGACTTGGTCCTATCAGGGCCGTATATTTGACTTGAGTAACTGGTAGAAGCGTCTAGGTCCTATCAGGGCCGTATATTTGACTTGAGTAACTGGTAGAAGCGTCTTGGTCCTATCAGGGCCGTATCTTTGACTTGAGTAACTGGTAGAAGCGTCTAGGTCCTATCAGGGCCGTATCTTTGACTTGAGTAACTGGTAGAAGCGACTTGGTCCTATCAGGGCCGTATATTTGACTTGAGTAACTGGTAGAAGCGTCTTGGTCCTATCAGGGCCGTATATTTGACTTGAGTAACTGGTAGAAGCGTCTAGGTCCTATCAGGGACGTATCTTTGACTTGAGTAACTGGTAGAAGCGACTTGGTCCTACCAGGGCCGTATATTTGACTTGAGTAACTGGTAGAAGCGTCTAGGTCCTACCAGGGCCGTATATTTGACTTGAGTAACTGGTAGAAGCGTCTTGGTCCTATCAGGGACGTATCTTTGACTTGAGTAACTGGTAGAAGCGACTTGGTCCTACCAGGGCCGTATATTTGACTTGAGTAACTGGTAGAAGCGTCTGGGTCCTATCAGGGCCGTATATTTGACTTGAGTAACTGGTAGAAGCGTCTTGGTCCTATCAGGGACGTATCTTTGACTTGAGTAACTGGTAGAAGCGACTTGGTCCTACCAGGGCCGTATATTTGACTTGAGTAACTGGTAGAAGCGTCTAGGTCCTATCAGGGACGTATCTTTGACTTGAGTAACTGGTAGAAGCGTCTTGGTCCTATCAGGGACGTATATTTGACTTGAGTAACTGCTAGAAGCGTCTTGGTCCTATCAGGGACGTATCTTTGACTTGAGTAACTGGTAGAAGCGTCTTGGTCCTATCAGGGACGTATCTTTGACTTGAGTAACTGGTAGAAGCGTCTTGGTCCTATCAGGGACGTATATTTGACTTGAGTAACTGGTAGAAGCGTCTTGGTCCTATCGGGGCCGTATATTTGACTTGAGCAACTGCTAATAG
Organism: Amphiduros pacificus; assembly: GCA_949316495.1. Lineage (NCBI taxonomy): Eukaryota > Metazoa > Annelida > Polychaeta > Phyllodocida > Hesionidae > Amphiduros > Amphiduros pacificus. The sequence continues at coordinate 46,775,152 of OX439002.1, read as the reverse complement.
CGTCAAGGTCCTATCAGGGCCGTATCTTTGACTTGAGCAAGTGATAGAAGCGTCAAGGTCCTATCAGGGCCGTATATTTGACTTGAGCAACTGGTAGAAGCGTCAAGGTCCTATCAGGGCCGTATATTTGACTTGAGCAACTGGTAGAAGCGTCTTGGTCCTATCAGGGCCGTATATTTGACTTGAGTAACTGCTAGAAGCGTCTTGGTCCTATCAGGGCCGTATATTTGACTTGAGCAACTGGTAGAAGCGTCTTGGTCCTATCAGGGCCGTATATTTGACTTGAGCAACTGGTAGAAGCGTCAAGGTCCTATCAGGGCCGTATATTTGACTTGAGCAACTGGTAGAAGCGTCAAGGTCCTATCAGGGCCGTATATTTGACTTGAGCAACTGGTAGAAGCGTCTTGGTCCTATCAGGGCCGTATATTTGACTTGAGTAACTGGTAGAAGCGTCTAGGTCCTATCAGGGCCGTATATTTGACTTGAGTAACTGGTAGAAGCGTCAAGGTCCTATCAGGGCCGTATATTTGACTTGAGTAACTGGTAAAAGCGTCTTGGTCCTTTAAGTGCCGTATATTTGACTTGAGTAACTGCTAGAAACGTCTTGGTCCTATCGGGGCCGTATATTTGACTTGAGCAACTGCTAATAGCGTCAAGGTCCTATCAGGGCCGTATATTTGACTTGAGCAAGTGATAGAAGCGTCTTGGTCCTATCACGGCCGTATATTTGACTTGAGCAACTGGTAGAAGCGTCTTGGTCCTATCGGGGCCGTATCTTTGACTTGAGCAACTGGTAGAAGCGTCTTGGTCCTATCAGGGCCGTATATTTAACTTGAGCAACTGGTAGAAGCGTCAAGGTCCTATCAGGGTCATTTATTTCCTATTTCCTTGGGCCACAATTTTAATTACTTAAGCAAATAATGCTTGATCTCAAATAATGAGATAACATTCCAATGAAACATTGTTAAACTGTAATTCTTCTAATTCTAGAAAGCTATATATATTCAATTTCATCGTGAGAAATATAAATTTATGGCGAAATGATCAAATCTAACTGGACCTAAGCCATGTGTAAACCTTCCACCTACAAATACTGACAATCCACATTAAAATGTATACACAAAACAAAAAAGAAACCAATCGATTGTTCTTGTAGTGGTTTTCTATAAAGGTGTGGTATTTTCATTTAGATATAGATGAGTGCAGCCGTGGCCGCTCCTCCTGTATGCACGAATGTATCAATACCAGCCCAAACTATACATGTTCCTGTCATGATGGATATGAACTGGACGATGATGGCTTTTCCTGCAAAGGTTTATTTTCTAATTACTTATGCAAATAATGCTTAAGCAAAAATGCTTAAGCAAAGAATGCTTAAGTAAATGATGCTTGCAGTCTGAGCAATTCGAATGGTTTATTATTTTAAATTGAAGATTTAATTTTGAAACATATTATCAAATGATGGGTCAATTCTGGTTTTATCCTGAGCAGATGTCAATGAATGTGTAAAGTATCCTGATTTGTGCAAGAATGGAAGATGTGAAAACAGTGAAGGAAAATACAGGTGTGTCTGCGACAGTGGCCAGGGATGGGTTTTGTTGGATGGGACGGAAGTCAATGATTACAGTATAAAAAATGGCGAAACGGGATTAGATGATTGGAATGTTTATAGGATTAATCACACTTGCATACGTAGGTTCAATGTTATTTTAAATCCCGATATTATGATTTGATAAGTTCGGACTATATGTTCAAAGTTGTTATATATCTTTTTAATTTTTATTTTCATTTCCCAGCTGTGCTATATCCATCACTTGGTTTTATTTTCATTTTCCAGTTGTGCCATGTCGATCACTTGGTTTTATTTTCATTTTCCAGCTGTGCAATGTCCATCACTTGGTTCATCCACCCACAGTCAGCTCCTGTCCTCCATGCAGTGGTTTTACTACGGTGATATTGTACAGATTCTATGTGATATAGGCCATGTCTTGGAAGGGACACAAACACCCCTTAATACACTGGAGTGTCTGTATACAGGACAATGGAATACCACTACATCATGCATCCGTACTTAATTTACTCAATTCAATCAATTTAGATTCCAGATCCGAATGTACCTTTCAAATAATTATTCTTGAACTGTGCTTCACATTGAGTTTTTTATCTATTATAATCGGGTACATACACCAAAGGTTCCTTAAAATGGGTGCTCGTATATCTATTTGTAAGAGTAAATTTATTCCACTACACACTTAATCTAAATTTAATATATAACCTTTTTTTTAAACAGCTGAAAAGTGCCAGCCATTGAAAGACATAGTTCCAGCTAATATTGTGAATGGACCTAAGACAATTTCCCCATTTGTCTCTGTACCTTACCAAGGGAGCGTCAACATTACATGTAACGTGGAGGGAAAAGGGGAGTTTACCAGAGAACTCCATTGCCTTCGCAATCCCTTCACTGGACAGATGGAATGGGTGGGCGACTCAATAGAATGCGGAGGTACAATATTATCTTATATTTCTAGCTAAATCTGAAAAGGCGATTAACAGGAATTTTCTCCTCAAAACATGTTCAATTGTCCAATTGATCTAAAAGTATGTTGATCAATATCATAATAACATAATCTCTGGTTTTCAGTAATTGACTGCGGTCAGCCACCTGTGATAGCCAGTTCCATGTCTCCCGTGGTTCCTGATGGGTCTACAACCTATGGCAGTATCTATACACTACACTGTATGCAGGATTACATCAGCGTGGGCAGTAGTAGTAAAGGAGACAATAAAATACGCTGTCAAAGCAATGGACATTGGGATGTTGGTGACCTCAGATGTGTTTGTGAGAACAATTCAATTAGTTTTAAATTAGTTAAAGCTTCATTTGCATTTGATCTGCATTTGTTATTGCTGGAGAAGAGACGTGGACGAGTTGATAAATCCCTTCTCCAATACTTGCTGCTGTTGTTTGGATCCAGGCTGAGACAAGCAATTCAGTCATGCTTTATAAATGAGAAAGAATTGATGTCTGTTATAAACATGCGAGTTTTCTTATCGCGTTATTTGTCAAAGGTTGATAGGTTGTTTTTTGTGATAGCACAAAATAAAAATTCCTTGTCCAAAAGGGTTGGGTCTTGAGCCCCGATGACAGGCTTCTATCTGACCCAGCCTAGGTAAAAAATCATGCTGAAATGTGTGTTACAACAAAAAGATAACAACACACAAAAAAAAAACGAGCCTTTCTTATTGAGAATATTTATCTCGTGTTGATATCTCATTTTGCATATGCTATGTTTAACAACTGGAATGACTAACAGAAACAAATTTAACAAGACTAGTATGATAACATGAGAATGTATAAGCATGCAATGGAAGTAAATAAAACTGTATGAAAATGAACCAAACAGATGATTATAACTAGCAGGGTGTAGGCTTCATGTACCAACAAACATGATCTGAAAACACAGATCAATGGCATGCATGCTGGAACATTACTCGTACACCTTCATAGTTGGAAACTACGCCCCCTCGCGATCTTAAGCAGGATTCCACTAGTGATAAAATGAAGGGATGAAAATGAAGGAATACAGTGAGATGAGTATCAGCGTAATGTAACATGCCGTTGATTTGAGATGTTGATGGGCAAAGGAACTTCAATGACTGACTGGTATTTAGCAAAGAGATCTCTGTGTTTATGCTTAGTTTTGTGTAGCTGTTTCACTAATGATTTATAATGAAAGCCCTGTCTCATCAGCTTCAAACACAGAAATTCATGTCTATCCTTAAAGTCTTTGAATGAGTCACATGCGCGAGCAATGCTGATGAGTCTAGAGGCATAAACTCCATAGGCAGGCTTTTCTGGAATGTTTGAATCCTTCACAAAGGGATAGTTCACAATATCAAACTTAAAGCTGTCTCGTTTGTCATAGAGTTTAGTGTGAAATTGTTTGTTGTTGATCTCAATGTAAAGATCAAGGTAGGAAGCCCTATCACTGTGAGTGTTTTCCTGTTTGATGCTGAGTTCTTTAGGGTAAATATGTTCACATTTTATAATTGATAGCTGCAGCATGCACAGATCCAGGTACTCCCTCAGACTCTATCCAGATATCTTCATCCTATGAGGTGGGCGCATCAGTGAACTTTACCTGTAAATCAGGTTACATACTAAGCCATGAGGAGCCTCTCACCTGTGTGGACAATGCTCACCGCACCTATCTCTGGAACAGGCTCCCTCCACGGTGTATTGGTGAGCATGTTTATCGGCCCATCATATCAGCATATGTTTCATATGGCTGTTAAACTACAATACATTTTGAAAATCAAAACTCATGTCTCACCAATTAACAGTTGTATATTAGTGGTAGATAAACATAAACAATGTTTTGAGTGATTTTCAGACAAAACGGCTCCAACATTTTCCAACTGCGAAACAAATACCCTATATTACACCAAATATCAGATGTTGAACGTTGACATGACAGTGAGTGACAATTCAGGGCCAGTGAAAATTCTGAGTGTAAATACTCAGCCGGGAACTGTTTTGCTGGTTGACACCAATATCACATGGATAGCTACAGATAACAGCGGCAACACAGCAACGTGCACGATCAGTATCCTTGTATCAGGTATATTCTTTAGCAATATTTTGGCAATTGATTTGAGATTGTTTGCTCCAATACATTCATGATGTATACATCTGTGTTTGCAATTTTCTCTAAGACATAAGTAGACAAGACCCTGATATTGATAAAAAAAAATTATATTTAAAAAGAATCTTTTTAACACGTAGAATAATGAAAAGTCTTAAAATAAATTGTTATATCGAGACAAAATCCTGGAACCACCATTGTAATAAAGGCCTCTAACACCTTACGTTTATTCAAATATATACCTTTTTGTGTGACAAGCTTCATGTGAAATCTAAATGTATATATATGTATATATATAAATGTAAATTTGTAAATATGTAAATTTATATTGAATAAGGTGTAAGCATTGGCGGCAGCGGAGCGGCGTGTAATCCAGGTTTTATCTCCTCTACTGGCCAGGCCCCGTGCATGGCTTGTCCTCGAGGATATTACCAACCGTCTTCCGGCCAGACTTCCTGTCACGCATGCGCTGAGGACCAGATTACACAGCAAGTGGCTAGTATTGCTGCTACAGATTGTACCACATGTGAGCCTCGGTTTCATTGATCTTGCTTTGTTTTATAACATGACAACTTTAATACATTTCTTTTTTTTAAAACCATCATAACATCTGATATACAAATATAAATTGTCATAAGATCTACTCATTACAGATCTGATTATTTTTAATTGTTTTTCAGGAATGCTATTACATTACCCTATTTCTAATGGTCAGATAGACGATTTACCTCTGATAACAATAGATCAAGATATTACTCTTTCACAATGATCAGTATGGATCTTAAATATAGTAATATTTATAAACGGTTCCAACTACATTGTGGCGCCAAACGTGTCAATAGAATTAGTATAGCTGAGATGTTAAAAAGGACAAACAAAGTATATTTTTGTATTTACTCGTTCTACAAATATAATTCTCCATTGTAGCTTGTTATACACACACATGCGAGAATGGAGGTACCTGTACTATAGCAAACCGGATTGAAGTCTGCAAGTGCAGAGCAGGTAAATCTGCGGAATATGCGATAAATTTACCATGGATGATCATGAATTTTACTGTAGCAGATACAAAAACGCAACCTCTTTCAGGTGCGAGATCTTTTTTTACCGTAACTGGAGAAGACAACAGTCCTCAAGGTTTTTTTCTTCTTCATAGGTACGACTGGGCTTTTCTGCGAGACTGTATTGTCTGGCTGTGTCTCCCGGCCCTGTTACAATGGCGGAACCTGTCAACCACTGGATAACACCAATACATGTCTGTGTCCAACCGGTTAGTCTGATGTTCAAAGTTACTAAACCTAAAGATTCAAAGTTTCAAGAACACATACAAAGACCGCACGGAGTTAAAACGTGAAATAATATGAAAGAATAGTGAAAATGTTCACCACAGGTTATGCCATGTTATTTCTATTAAAGGGATTTCCGGGACGGAATGTGAGAGTAATGTGAATGATTGCAGCAGTAATTGTGCAAACTCCGCTCCATGTCAAGATCTTAACAATGATTACAAGTGTTTGTGCAAAACCACCGACATATACACGGGGAAACGGTTAGTATATCAAATGTAAAAAAAATCATAGAGTCAATGTGCTTGTTTTTACAAATATTGTACATGATTTGAATTGAGATCGTAAAAATGTGCCCGTAGCAAAATTAACACCAAACAGAAAATAATGTATATATGTCGATTTTCAGTTTTTCTGAAGAAATGCTTTTATATTGTATCTGAGATGAGGAAGAACCTATCATTATTGTAACTCTAAGTGATTCTGATTCCGATTTAATTTTTCAGATGCGACACAGTCAAAGGTCTCAATGTCTGTGAAAAAGAGCCGTGTTTGAATGGCGGGCAGTGTACCCCGTTGAACTCGTTTCGAAGAAATTGTTTCTGCACCCAAGGCTTCACAGGACTATCGTGTGAGACAGAGATTGGTAAGGAAACACTATCATATAGTTTGATTTTTTGATTTTTAAAATGTTATGTAAAAAACTTTTATTTACATTGATTACAGGTTGGGTTGTTTCTTGAATTATATATTCTAATAAGAAAAGATCTCACCTAACTAATGATACATTGCAATGAGACGTATTATTGGGATATTAGTTTATTTGAATCATTCACATTTCCCAATATCTGCTGTTGAGTGTGAGACGAATGTTTTGCAGATGAGTGTGAGTCAAACCCTTGTGTATTTGGAGGAACATGCATTAATGAGAGGGGTGGATATCGCTGTAATTGTCCTGACCCTCTGACCGGAAGTCGGTGTGAGGTAGATGGCTCAGTGAGAGATGCCTGTACATGCGGTGACCATGGAACCTGTGTGCATGACTATATCAACGTGAAAGATATCTGCATCTGTCAAAAAGGATTCGCTGGTAATTATCCATATTTTCATTATATTGTTTTAGTATATGATACATTTTGAGGTGAACAAATATAGATATAAATGATTTTTTGTGTACATTTATAAATGCCTATTTTACATCATTTATTTAAACCTTGGTCAGGTGTAATGATCACATTGCAACATAATTTGCAATTAAATGCAAATCAAATATTTATGCTCATTTATTTTAAGATGTTGGCTCAAAATTGTGGTGTACAGATATCGATGAATGCCTCGATAATCCATGTAGAAATGAAGGTACCTGCAGGAATGAGATAGGATCTTACAGATGCGACTGTGCGCAAGGGTACGAGGGGCATTTCTGTCAGCATTATACAGAGGGCTGTTCAACAAATCCATGCCTACATGGAGGGCGATGCGAGGACAGATCCCCCGAACCTTATGAATGCTTTTGTGCTTCGGGGTTTACAGGTCAGTGAGAATTTGATTATTCCACCCATGCCATTCCAGTTGATTTCAAATATCTATCAAAATAGGATTTCTTTACAATTTAACCTAGCATTTCAACCTGGCTAATTCTTACATTATATTTTTGTTTAGGTATCAACTGTGAGACAAATATTAATGATTGTGCATTTGGAGACAATGTGATATCATGTCAAGATCTTATCAATGATTGCCAATGTACTTGCAGTCCTGGGTGGACGGGCAAAGACTGTGAGGTAATGGTCATATGAACTTGATTATTTTAAAAATGAACGAGTGTTTTTCTTTTTTTCTTTTTGTATAAATACACTGTACAATATTTCATAGCTATAAAGTATCATTCTCATTATATAAATTGAAAGAAGGGAGTAATCCAAACGGCAACAGAATAGCAGAATCATATTTTATAATTGTTGTATATTTATAACTATTCCCCAATCTACATACAAAGCAGTCGGTTACGCCATCTTACGGAACATTCCCATGCATTTCCCTAAAGGGTGCTGCTGAATTCTCACTCGTAGTTCTCACAATACGTATGGGTCAACCGTATGAAAGATTATCAAGCACCTTTCTTCGCATCCTTTTATAACCCTTTTCTCTTGAGCGACATGGTTTTACTCGAAAATTTGTGATCGATTGTTATTACATACATTGATATGTGCCATTTGACAACAGATGAATCTTCTGCTGAAATCTATATCATCCACTGAACATTGCTTAACTGACCAGTTATGTGGCTTAAAGAGTCATGTTTGTCCAAAATGTTTGTTTATTTGTACAGTCCTAACCCCGCTATAGACCACAACAGTGGTGGTCAATAAAGTACAGCATCACACATCGCACCTTCTGCACAATATGCAAAACATATTGCGAATCATGGCAGGTGTATTATGGTTGGGAGATGACCACATATTATTTAAACATACCCCAATTCTCAGTCAAATTACCTTTGACCTCCGCGATCTCATGAAAGTTGTAAATACTTATTATGTGCTGACATAATTGTCCATAAATAGGATGTCAGAAATATCTGGTTTGTGATATTTTACCCATTATATACCAATAGAGGCCACTCTACAACTTGTGATAAAATAGAAGCAGCTAATCCTTTACAAGAGAAAAATAATGTAATATTCATATTTGTCAACAATTTAAGAAAATGATAAAATTAAATCTTAAAGGAAATGATAAAGATTACAGAAAATGCTAATAATAAATCCGTTATTTTAGAGTAATATAGATGATTGTGAACCTAACCCATGTCACCATGGCTCGTGTTCGGATCTGGTGAATGATTATATGTGTTCCTGCGAGAAGGGATGGGAGGGCAGAAACTGTCATTTAATACAGCAATCATGCCAACCAGGAATATGCGGATCTGGACAATGTCACAATGTGTTCAGAGACTTTATATGCAGGTATTAAATAAGGCTCCATTATGTAATATTTTGTATTTATGCAATAATTTTGTTAACTGTTTCTTTAAGCTTTTTGAAATACCTTTTTTTTACTTTCTCAGAAACGGAGTGTATCGATATTATGCATATAAAGGGAGAGACTATTCTCTAATATAGTATATATTTTTAGTATCATTGAGTTATATAGAATGATACATTTGCAGTTGTGGATCCTTCACAGTAGGAAACCGTTGTGAGATCACTGTGGACGAATGCTCTGTGTCTAATCGCTGCCTGAATCATGGGTCCTGTTCTTCTCTTAATGGCCAAACAAGCTGCTCTTGCCCCCTCGGTGAGCTTCCAATCAACAACTTTGTCTGGAATTATAAATGCTGCGCAAATTATAGATTCAAAATAGTTAAATACCACACCAGTGAACTAAGACTTGATTGCAAAACATATTGAAATATTGATCTTGACCATAATGATATTATGATCATATTTTAGATCAAAGTTGACTAATATTTGGTCATCGAGACAACTACTAGTAAGATATGATATAAATTGCATATTTGTAGGAGAATGTGTAGATTTTTTATCAGTTGTGCTGGAAACATGATTTTTGTGTATTTGTGTTAGGTTGGACTGGTGATGTATGTCAGTGCCACGAGTATTGTACCAGATCATGCCACAATGGAGGAACGTGTCAAAGAACTGATCTGGGAGATGAATATTGCCAATGCCCCCTCGGTAATTATGAACTGTATGATATTTAAACAGTCCAAAATATTTCTTACAACCAATCTGAAGTTACACCTTTAGATATTTCCGAACACACCATATTACATATTATTCAGGTGATCACATTGAAATCATTCAAAGAAGATGTCCTGGTTAAAATATACTATTTAATTCAAAGCTAAAATGTGCTTTTTTTGTATATTTCAGATTACACAGGCCAATTTTGTCAAAATACAATAGACGACTGTGGCGGCGTAAGTTGCGGAGAGGGCACCTGTCTGGATGGGATAGGCACATACTTTTGCCATTGTCCCCCCGGTAGGGCTGGATCACATTGTCAAGCCCAAATAACAAGGTCTTATGACGTTTTGTTTATTGGACGGGAACAGAGTTCTCTTTTGTCGCCATTCATCCTGGATGCCGAAGAATTCACTCTAGTGTTTTGGTTCAAATACGCCCGGAAGCAGATCCAAAGAAACGTCTTATGTCTGATGGGAACAACGTTAGTAGATCCCATTGTAGACACTGTAAAAGTCAATTCAAATACATCCCAATAGGAGAATTGGCATGGATTATATAATGTAAAAGCTAATGTGAATATATAACTGACCTAGATAATCTTGTTTTCAGCTTAGCATATTCTGCCCAATCACAGACTCCCATTCTGTGTGTATCACATGAAGGTGTTCAGTTGCACATTATGAGCCAGTCGCTGGTGTTGGGTTCCGGTTCCTTCACGGCTCATACCTGGCACTATGTGGCGGTCACGTGGTCTAAACCTACAGGACAGGTCGTCCTCTACGTGAACAGTGCACAAAGGGACGTTTATCAGAACTCCCAACTGCTTAACAGTTACAATTATCCAACGTAGTAAGTTACCTCCAAATGTATAGAATTAAAAATGGTGGGATTTAAGAATAGTATGTTCTTTAATTTTGATAGTATGTCATATTTAAGATACTTCCATTCAAGATATATTGTATTGCTTAAAAATTGTCATAAAACAAAGCAATTCGTTAAAAAATATCGTCATCCATTTAACATTGTAAAACATTACATATGTTCAACTATGAAATATTGTCTTCTTTTATAATTAATAACCTTTTAAGCATTCTCTGCTTTCATTATTTTTAAAGTGCAACAATTACATTAGCTCCAGGTGAGCCATCGGCCACTGAACCATTATTCTCTGGTACTATTTCCAATGTGATATTATGGCAGAGACTTCTCACGGGGGATGAGATATATAATGCCGGGTACTCTACCCTCAGCAGCAGTGATCAGGCTGGGATTATTGTGGACTGGGCAAACTTTGACTTATCAGCAATCACCGTGATAACACCTCCTGAATGCAAACACAACTGCCAAGCATCGGGTACAGATGAAATTATTATATCATATTCTTTTTAGATTTACACTCAAATAATTATATACATACTATATATTGATTGGCATATGAAATATTCAATAGATTCAAGAGGGTGATGATTTATCACAAGTATGGGTAAAATTTCAGGTATGACCAAAGTAGTGCCTTTTTTGGGTGATTGTCTTAATGATATAATAAAACCACTGAAAGATCTTGAAGTCGGGTGGAAAAAACCTGCTTTTTCTGGATTCTTCAGAGCAACAAATACAGCAGACAAAGGTATATAGATATTATATTAAACCACGGTTTAAGGAGTGTCTTTGACATTTCATTACTGCTTTAAGACACATCCAGACATGTACATTCTACATTCTCAAAGGTTCCTAAATACGCTAAACCATATACAAGCTACTATCAAGCAAATATCAACTGCTCATAACAAAATAGTACACTTTGAAATAACCTAAGATTTCTTTGTAAATAGATATAGTGATGATATCTTTCCATTCATCTATTATTTTCTAGTGGAAAGGGTTGGTCTTACGCGAGTTGTTTATGTGGCCCTTGGAGAAAGTCAAGACAATGCAACAGCAATATGTACATTTGATGTATATTTTAATGGTAATTATATCACACGGTACCTCCAGATTTTCCCCATTTCCATTAGCAATATATCATAAAGATTATGCAATATCGGCTTTTAATGATTACCAAGATACAAGATCATTGTATCATTAAACTTCAAACACTTGATTGTATTGCCTACCTTAATAGGGGTCTCCCTGGCCTATAATCATAATTTATAAATTTATTGTATTATTTACCTATAATATTTCTGTTAATCTCAGACAAATATGGCCAAATAAATGTACTTTGAGTCTTGAGTCTTGAGTCTTTATTGTAAATATATTTGTAGAGATATGTTCCCTTTATTATTGCAGTGGTTCCTTGTCCTGATCCTCAAAGCATAGATACAGAGATCGGAAGGAGATCAATATTGTCTTATGGCAGTCTCTATACTGGTTATGAATTTAGATGCCCAAATCCATCCCTAGTCACGTGTGCTGTCTCTGCGCAATGGACATTATATTCAAATGTTTGTGAAGGTATGTTCTTTGCTTCAATGTTCCTTTTCTTCAATTCTCATTTTAGGGTGCGCAGGTATAGTATGCTCTCTCTTTACATCTGTCCAGTTGGTTTAGCATTGGCAGGCATGCTCTTTGTTAACATGTTTCTAGATGGTTTAGTATGTGCAGGTATGCTCTCTATACACATGTTTTTATATGATTTAGTATGTGCAGGTATGCTTAATCTATACACATGTTTTTATATAATTTAGTATGTGCAGGTATGCTTTCTATACACATGTTTTTATATGGTTTAGTATGTGCAGGTATGCTCTCTATACACATGTTTCAACATGGTTCAGCATGTACAAGTATGCTCTCTATTCATATGTTTTTACATGATTTAGTATGTCCAGGTATGTTCTCTATTCTATCAACATGGTTTAGTAATCGCAGATATGCTAACCGTTCACGTGTTTCCTGGGATTTAAGATGTACAGATATGCTCTATATTACATTTTTGTTGTCACATTATATTTGGATGTGAGTGCAACTGTATCACTCAATCATATCACGATCATACTCCATTAAATCTTGGAGTTATTAATAAGATTAAGTATATGAACATAATATTTAGATGTGTTTTGTATAACTAACAATGATCTGATAAATAATAAGAGTACTATTTTATGTTATTGCTAGAAATACATGATTAGATAAATGTGTTTATTGTGATCTTTTAGATGGTGTAGTTGAGATGAATATAAAATTTGGCTGGATATATGATCTTTCTACGGAACCTACTGAAGAACATTTGCAAACTATTTCATCCAACCTAAAAACGCGATTCGATAAGCTCAATGAAAATAACTTCAACAGGATATGTGGTCAGTTGGGATGCAGTGATCAGAACAGAAGGGTTCAGTTAATCCAGGATGCAGGTGACCCGAGTATTGTCACTGTCAACATAGACGTATATAACGTGATGTAGGTATATACTTAAAACACAGTTACAATTATGGTTATGGCTAAAATTCATATTGAGAGAGGCCACCATGCTTATAATTATATTGTTTTTTCAATCATAGATATACTGCTTAGTGAAGCTATGAATATACTATTTTAGCACAAAGCTTGATGAGTATTACATAATTGACATTTCTTAAAAGACAGAGTTCTAAACTATTCCAGCAGTATTGATAAAGTATAGTTTTATAAGGATGGCTACAGTTGTAACTGAGTGAGAGGTCATAAATTGATTGAAGAAAGCTATATTTTAATACTCTGAAATTGTTAAAACACATTACTAAATGCTCATACATCATTGAATAATCAATTAGAAAATATTACTGTATTTATACAATATAACACAGATCTATACATTAATGTCGTATTTATTGTTTTAATTTAGAGCTGTGATTGACAACATACCCATAGAATCTTTCATCACACATGAGACGCTTGTCAAAGGATATTTTGTTGATCAGGTATTTGCATTATCATCATCAACGATAAACTCAACATTCTGCAGATATTCTCCAACATTTAGACCCTGCACTTAATAAACTCAAGAGGTTGTATTTAATTAACTGGTACATGAAACCTGCAACCGGTTTTCATAAGACCTTTTTTGTGCACTGACACATTCTTGTTAGGTGCATTATAATTGCCTAGGTTTCATTATGCTGTATTGAAAATATAATGACTTCAAATTATAAGCTATCGTCAAGAGTTTTTTTTTCACGCCAAATATTTGAATAATGAAGTATATCTTTACTTACACTAATGATTTGTTGTATTCCCTTTTGAAGTCAATGGTTGATGGAGATGTGATTCCAGTGGAAACTTACTTCATCAATTCAGTACCGCTTTGTCCCTCTGGTCATCAGGCCTCTGGACCCTACTGTGGTAAGCAAAATTGTTTCATCGTTTGAAGAGTTGTGTTGGGTTTACGGGACCTCTCAGATTCATATAGAATTAAGGCACCTTCAGGCGATGCAGGAAAGAGTCTAGATACCAATGACAGTTTATTTGTGCATTTAATACTGATTTCGTTCAAAATGCTTTTAAAATCAATAAAAATGTCTTCTCTGTGTCTGGATTTACTTGAGGAAGGAAACATTGACATATAGAGAAAAAAATACGTTCAAAAGCAAATCATGCCTGACGTTATTATGAATAACGCAATGTGTTTTATTCTGTTTCCAGTCGAGTGTACAGCAGGTACATATTATGAGGCCTCAACTGGGACTTGCAATCTGTGCGACGCCGGTCTCTTCTCAACAAGGGGGCAAACCACATGTGTGCCATGCCCCTCTGGCAAAACTACTGTGGGTCCTGGTGCTTCCCCTTCATCACAATGTTATAGTGCGTATGATTTTCTACCACACTCTCTATTTCTCATAATTAGTTATAATACATATTTCTCAAAATAAAGAACCTTGCTGTCTAGTACTTGGCATTTTCTGATATATTACATTTGTTTCTACAATGAAAGTATTTAATTTGCCATATGTCCCACCGGTTTTACCCCCACTGCAAAAGTATATGTGCAGGAATCATACTATAAAGTTTTTTCTACACTGACTTGATATTAACATTTATAGTATATCAGTGGCCTAGAAAATCAATGAATTGAAATGAGTCACATGATGTGACTTGATCACATCATGTAGCAGGCAGAAAATGAACAGAGATTGTCTCACATGGACCCAGGCCTTATTAATGGGGTTACGTTCACTTGGAAACATTGGGTCTTGGCATTTTTCTCTTTAGTTACGTATTGATGCCAAGGGCTGCACGAGGGAGTACGGAAATTGTTCCAATTCTATTTTTCCGTTCACTGAAACTATGAATTATTCATGAATGACCATCATTCTCAAAAATAAGTCAGAACTAAAGTTGGACACTTTATTTTAATATTTCACTCTCTAAAGGAGTGTTTACGACAACGAGTTGCAAATAGTGTAAGGCTGTTGAATTTTGCAAGCTGCTTCTTTTACTTTTAATGAATATTACAGGAATCTGTATCTTTCTAAATATCTTGAAACCAAGTCAATCTGTGCAGCAGATCAACGTATTATTCTTATCCATAAAATCGGTGTTTATTAATCCTAGCTGACTGCAGTACGGGGAATTACTACGATGACTCATGTTTAGCATGTCCTCGTGGTACGTACCAGAATGCGACAGGACAGACAGACTGTAAAAAATGTCCACCCGGCCAGAGGACACAATCGCAATCTGCAACGTCCGAGGCTGATTGTCAAGGTACAGATATCATTGCCCAATCAGCCCAATTGATTCACATCTGATGTATCGTTTACATGCCACTAGCAAAATCATATATATTATAATATACCCATTTAATGATATAAACAAAGAATGACCTAGATTTCATAGCAAATGAAGTTATTATTTTTAACAGATTGTGGAGATGTAAATGGTGTCATTTTTAACAGATTGTGGAGATGTAAATGGTGTCATTTTTAACAGATTGTGGAGATGTAAATGGTGTCATTTTTTAACAGATTGTGGAGATGTAAACGGTGTCAATTTTAACAGATTGTGGAGATGTAAATGGTGTCATTTTTTAACAGATTGTGGAGATGTAAATGGTGTCATTTTTTAACAGATTGTGGAGATGTAAATGGTGTCATTTTTTAACAGATTGTGGAGATGTAAATGGTGTCATTTTTTAACAGATTGTGGAGATGGTCATATTGACCAAGTTAATGGAGTTTGTTCAGAGTGTGCAAAGGGAACATACAGACAAAAAGGCGTCCATGCCTCATGTCAGCCATGTCCATTTGGGACTACTACAAAATCCAATAAAGCGGTTACCAAGACTGACTGCTCAGAGGGTAAATATAAGCAATCTTTCTTTTGAATTCACTGACATTGTTACCAAGACTGACTGCTCAGAGGGTAAATATAAGCAATCTTTCTTTTGAATTCACTGACATTGTTACCAAGACTGACTGCTCAGAGGGTAAATATAAGCAATCTTTCTTTTGTATTCACTGACATTGCTAATAAAATAACTTCTTGAATATCGAAATGAAATAACGCACATAGTTATGTTTAAACTAGATATAAGTTTGTTTTCATGATAATTTTAGTTTCAAAATTTTAGAATTTTATTAGTGCTTTACTTTATATAGAAAGCAGAGCAGATAGTCAGTTAGTCATTTTAATTTGTAGTATACAGTTATGACTTAAACCAGAATGTCATTTTGAATAGAAGCAATATGTATCTATCTAAGCATAGATTTTTAGAATATGAATTTATGTCTCCCTGCAATATCTATAAATGACAAGTGGAGGCTTTAAACAATGAGCAATGCAACAATGAGCAATGCAACAATCAACAATGCAAAAATCAGCAATGCAACAATCAGCAATGCAACAACCAGCAATGCAACAATCAGCAATGCAACAATCAGCAATGCAACAATCAGCAATGCAACAATCAGCAATGCAACAATCAGCAATGCAACAATCAGCAATGCAACAATCAGCAATGCAACAATCAGCAATGCAACAATGCAAGAACTAGCACGCATACGTTATCTATACCATACTATAGCTCTTTATATTTAATCATATTCATAAATTCTTGTATAGCTCACGTTTTACAAATTTTATCTGACATAACATAGCTCTCTGTATTTCTCCATTTCATATGCATACTATAATTATTAATATTTTACTTATGTTATCTGGCACACCATATATCTCTGTATTTCTTCAATACATGCGAATACTTGAATTATTCTCACCTTACAAATGTTAACTGGTGTGTCACGGGCCTTTGTATTTCTCGCAAGTATATGACTTATATTTTTGCAGTGAAATGTCCCGGTGGGTTTTATCTGCCTCAGTCGGGCGATAAGTGTATACCTTGTCGCCAGGGTACCTATCGAGAAGACGTCAGCAGTGACCAATCAGGATGCACAGCCTGCCCTTTAATGCACAGGACTGACCGCCCTGGTTCGCCTTCTGCAAACCATTGCAAGCGTATGCATATAATTTTGTTACATAAGACCTTTTTTGTGTATACAAATGACGATAAACAAAGAAGTACAAGAATACAAGTTTTTTTTCTGTTCTGTGATGTTTTATCATCTCGTGTTTGTTTCATGGTTAATCAGATCGCTACGATGTTGGCATCGCTTGTATGGATATTATGTGACCAAATAAAGCTTATGTTTTTTATGTTTTTTTGTTTTCTATTGAAGCATACTGTGAAGGTGGCTCCTACTTGTCTGCAGACAAGACATTTTGCATAGGGTGTCCCGCGGGGAGCTACAAGGAGCCGAGTCATTATTACAGCACTGAGTGTACCAAGTGTCCTGATCACCGGAAAATCACCACACAGCCAAATGCCACATCTCTCTCCTTCTGTAAACCTGGTAGGAGGCCTTAATTTGCACATGTTATTCTGCTTACCGATAAGCAGAATAAAATGGGTTTTTTTTAACTTAAGCAGCATAGCACTTACATTAAAAAACGATTGATTGTAAAATGATTACAATGACAGTACATAACATGTTGTAATCTTTTTTTTTAATTTAATGGACAATATTTATTGGCTCTGCACTTATTCTAATGAAATATAGCAAGACATATAGCATTAACACATTATTATGGTTTGTGGGTACATGTGGAAAAGGCCAGTATAAAAACCCTTCTGGCAACACACCGGAATGTCTGGACTGTGACTATGGCTACTACCAACCAATGGACTATCCGGTAGAACGCTGCACGTCATGTGACTCGGGAGAATCCACAAGGTCCAAGGGGTCTATAGACATCACCAGTTGCCTCAGTGAGCATCAAAATAACCGCTTCTGTGGTTCCCATCCCCTTGATCGATATTTGATTGGGCTAATCCACAATGACAAAAACTAAACGTAGATTTTTGCATTTTTGTAAAATTGATTCTTTACAGCTGATTTCCAGTACCAATTATTATTTCAGCTTTGTGCTTTTTATGATAAACAATCAATTTTTAAATGAAAATACAAACGCAAATATGTTTTGGTGATAAATTATATTTGTCATCTTCCAGCACTGTAATATATTGTAATATGAAGTCGATATGGATTTCATCTGTTTGGGTGAAATAAGTCAATCTATAGAGCATTTGCATTGAGATCCAGGGGTTCTCGGTCACGGTCCAACATCATAGGCTATGTTTTATTGCAGAATATTGTATGAGTGGGGAAGAGTTGAATGAAGGGGTCTGCAAAAAATGTGAAAGAGGTTATTATAAAAGCAATGACAACAACCAAAGGTTTAGCCAATGTTTGAAATGTCCAATTGGTTTCATAACTGAAGGAGAAGGTGCCACTAGTGCCAGCCAGTGTAATATTGGTAAGACTTCGTATTCCATACTCATTATATTATATTATACATGTGGAGAGTGAGTCAGACCATGCACAAAATAGAGAATTTCAAAAGAACAAAAATCAAACCATATAATAATTAATAATTATGATAATTACAGAACGAAATATAGGAACAACTGAAATACATGAACAGAGGGTTGAATATGTGACTTAATGTCAGTATAATAATTATTTGCAGCTGACTGTGGCGCGGGGTCTTACTATAATAAGGGTATATGTGAGCCTTGTCCCTTGGATCACTATCAGGAGGAGAAGTGGTCAGAGACCTGTAAGAGGTGTCCTGATTCCACTGGCACTGAGGACACGTCAGCCACGTCACCCTCAGACTGCCTCAGTAAGCACACCTTGGCATGATCATCTTATCTCATCTCACATAATGTGTTATAATTGGGGTTAGATGCTTCAAGAGGTTGTTATGTTTGCAGGTTACTGTGCAGATGGATTGGAAATGAGTGGATCTAACTGTGTTGATTGTCAGATTGGTTATTACAAGGATAACAAAGAGGACAGGTTTGGGACATGTAAGAAATGTCCTACTGGAGTGATCACATCAGGCACTGGAAGCAAAAGCCGAGATTTCTGCAACATTGGTGAGTGGCCTCCTCTAAAACATAAATATTTCATCGTGATCCAAATGAAAGTTGTGATTCAACAGAAGTATATAGCATATCTTGTATAAATGTGCAGGAATGTTTTATTGCTATTCACAGGCGATTGTGGGCCTGGATATTTCATTGATAGCAACTTGAACAACGAATGCTCCCCTTGTCCAATAGGAGAATACCAGGACAAAAAGTGGCAGAGACAATGCAAAACCTGTCCGAGAAACACCCAGACAGTCAACCTGAACTCCACCTCTGTCGAACAGTGTACATGTATGTACGCTCTCTGTAACATATTTCGCCACAATTCCCAAACAAAATGAACGCTAATGAATATATTAAAGACTTCAATATCAACCTGCGGGAATGGGTAGACATATACAATGGCAGCTTACAGTGTCCTTACCAATATAGCCTGGAATAAGTGTTATTAGTGGAATAAGTATTATTTTATCATTTAATATATTTTCTGTTATGTATTCCACAGATCAGTTGGATGTGTTAATTGCAGTGATGAAACTCGTTTTTGATGAGAAATTTGAGGGACATATCTATGATAACATGAATCATCAATTCACCATATCTCTAAAAAACGTTGTTGAATCAAAGGTAAAATATCACATTCCTCGCTTTGACTCTACCGTATTCATTTATCTTTTATGAATAGCAGCTTCAATTCATCTCATTTTTATTTATATGTTTATGGCCTTAGAGCTATGCTGATCGTCACTTTTTGGGAACATTTATTTTGGAAATGTTTACAAATTACCTCAAAAATGATCAAAGTATTCACCCAGCTTTGCAGGTTGAGGAGAGACAATGTGGAAAAATTCAGGAACCTAAATTTGGAGCTACTCCATCGCTCCCACATTGCTTTATGTTCAAGTTTAGTTCATTTGGTGTTTGTTATGATTTCTAAGGTCCGACAGCAGCTTTTGGAAGACGGGATCCAAACTATGAGTGTCTCATTATCAACAATAGGGTATGCATGGCTTTAATAAAATGAAGATTCATCGAATATTCATGTTTGCATTATATTTTAATGTCTGAAATAAACCTTTATATTGGTCACTGTTGTTCATAATATTCTTGTGGGTTTTCTCGCAGACCTGGAAGCATAGTTGTGCTGCTGGACATCACCGTCAACAAGACATTGCTTCCCACTTCATCTATGTCTGATCTGGAAGCAAGCTTGACCGTTACAAATCTCAGAATCAAATTTCAGGATTCCTCCCTTAAACTTACATCGGTCCAGGTTAAAGAGAGGGCACAGAAAGGAGGTAAAATACGAGTTATTGTGGATACGGCTGATTTAATTATATCATTGATTAATGGTCATAAATTCTTCAAAACTTATTGTGCCATATTTAGTCCTGATTTCATTGCTCATTTCATTAAAATAAAGGTACATATGTACAGATTGCTTGTCAACCGAATTCGGTGTAATTTACAGGTCCAGACCCGGCCAACGCTGAATGTTCTGGGGGGAAATATTTTGACTTCCTCACAAACCAGTGCACCCCATGTCCAGAGGGTTTCTATCAACCTCTTGGTGTGAGAGATATTTGCCGTCCTTGTCAGGATGGCTTCAGTACATCACTGTCATCCGGGAATATATGTTTACGTAAGCAACATTTTAAAGCAGACGACGTCTTTATGAGGGCAACCATCTTGTTTCCATTCACCAAAGTGAAACGCGTGCTTGAGAAAAAATATCAATGGCTTTTATAGCAAAATATATTGTTCACAACCCTCATTACGAAATTCAATAGTAATATATGCACCAAACTATGCTAATTATTTTTCATAATGAAGTTATGTTTGATAATATTGTCAGGTGTCTGTCCAGCTGGTCAGGAATCTGCAACAAATGATGAAAAGTGTCACAAATGTTCGGTCGGATATTATAAGGAAATGGATGGCGTAGAACCGTGTACAAAATGTTCTCAAGGTGAATGGGTACATACCTCTGAAACAGGGTCCAAGTCTGCAACACTTTGCATAGGTAAGAAAATAGTCACACAAAAAAACAATACAATTTTGGCGATAACAAGTCATACCTAACTATAAATATATTGTGTATTGGTGTACTTCTTGAAATTGTCCTGTTTATCACTGTGGTAATGTTTTTATTGGCTTGCATTAAAGTTGAATGTGAAAAAGGACATTACAATGATGGCAACCAAACAGACTGTATAAAGTGTCCCAAGAATACTTATAATGACAAGAGGGGTCAGAGGGTATGCACTCCCTGTCCAGCGGCTACAATCACCAGGCAAAATGCCTCTGAGGACAGATCACTCTGTATACGTAATTATCTAAACATTGTTAATCATATTTAACGGTTACAATTATTTAGTGTTGAAAATGTAACATATATTCATCTTGGGATAAATTGAATACAAAATATTTAACATAAATATCACCACCCTTACATTTTACTGTGACGAAGATATTAAGAAGGGCGCTGCCACCAAGAATATATAAATTTGATTTTTGTTATTGTTAGCGGTATGTGAGGAAACTGGTAATGAGTACTGCTATGGACACGGGGAATGCGTGGTGGAGAAGGAGCAAGTATCGTGCATTTGTGATGAGCCATATAATGGTCACCGCTGTCAGTGGAGAGATGCTGGTAAGTGCCTACCAATGCTTCAGGATTGCACTGTTTGTTTATATTAAATGCACTTCACACATTAAGGCGCGTTTATGGAATGTGGTGGATGGGACGAGCGTGAAGTTCTTTTGATATTTGATATTTGATATTTGACGTTTTTTTCAAAAGGTGTCAACAAGTATGTATTAGTGTAACCTTTTGGGACATGGTGAAAAAAGTTATGTAAAAGGATATATATCCTGTCAAAAACGGGTATATCCCTTTTCCGGTGACAAATGAGTTTTTCAGTATGATTAATGGCCTTCTCAACCTTGTAGCACAGTCTTAATAATTTATTATCAATATATTAATGGAGAATAACTGTATACACTTTCATACTCTTCTGGTAATTGGGTAGAAACGTTATGTAATAGGATATATATCCTGTAAAACATGGAAATATACCTTTATCTATGACAGTCACATTTTTTTGCATGTTAATGATTCCCAAGCATTGTTGCACAGTCTTCGCAATCATGGATATACTAATGGAGGGTTAGACATACTTGCTAGACATGTCTAGAACATATCCTGTGGCATTAGAATGCGAGGTAAATTATATGAGTAGGAGATATGGCCCTTTTCCCATGGCAAATGGAAAAAAGCTAATATGACACATTCCGGGGGATTTGGCACTGTCTTCGCAATCATGGATAAACTAATGGAGGGTTAGACATACTTGCTAGACATGTCTAGAACATATCCTGTGGCATTAGAATGCGAGGTAAATTATATGAGTAGGAGATATGGCCCTTTTCCCATGGCAAATGGAAAAAAGCTAATATAACACATTCCGGGGGATTTGGCACTGTCTTCGCAATCACGGATTAACTAATGGAGGGTTAGACATACTTGCTAGACATGTCTAGAACATATTCTGTGGCATTAGAATGCGAGGTAAATTATATGAGTAGGAGATATGGGCATTTTCCCATGGCAAATGGAAAGAAGTTAATATAACACATTCCGGGGGATTTTGCGCTATCTTTGCAATCATGGATTAACTAATGGAGGGTTAGACATACTTGCTAGACATGTCTAGAACATATCCTGTGGCATTAGAATGCGAGGTAAATTATATGAGTAGGAGATATGGCCCTTTTCCCATGACAAATGGAAAAAAGCTAATATGACACATTCCGGGAGATTTGGCGCTGTCTTCGCAATCATGGATTAACTAATGGAGGGTTAGACATACTTGCTAGACATGTCTAGAACATATCCTGTGGCACTAGAATGCGAGGTAAATTATATGAGTAGGAGATATAGCCCTTTTCCCATGGCAAATGGCAAATGTAAAAAAGCTAATATAAAACATTCCGGGGGATTTGGCACTGTCTTCGCAATCATGGATTAACTAATGGAGGGTTAGATATACTTGCTAGACATGTCTAGAACATATCCTAAATTATAAATTATATGAGTAGGAGATATAGCCCTTAACCCATGGCAAATGGAAAAAAGCTAATATAACACATTCCGGGGGATTTGGCACGTTCTTCGCAATCATGGATTAACTAATGGAGGGTTAGACATACTTGCTAGACATGTCTAGAACATATCCTGTGGCATTAGAATGCGAGGTAAATTATATGAGTAGGAGATATGGCCCTTTTCCCATGGCAAATGGAAAAAAGCTAATATAACACATTCCGGGAGATTTGGCACTGTCTTCGCAATCATGGATTAACTAATGGAGGGTTAGACATACTTGCTAGACATGTCTAGAACATATCCTGTGGCATTAGAATGCGAGGTAAATTATATGAGTAGGAGATATGGCCCTTTTCCCATGGCAAATGGAAAAAAGCTAATATAACACATTCCGGGAGATTTGGCACTGTCTTCGCAATCATGGATTAACTAATGGAGGGTTAGACATACTTGCTAGACATGTCTAGAACATATCCTGTGGCATTAGAATGCGAGGTAAATTATATGAGTAGGAGATATAGCCCTTTTCCCATGGCAAATGGCAAATGGAAAAAAGCTAATATAACACATTCCGGGGGATTTGGTGCTGTCTTCGCAATCATGGATTAACTAATGGAGGGTTAGACATACTTGCTAGACATGTCTAGAACATATCCTGTGGCATTAGAATGTGAGGTAAATTATATGAGTAGGAGATATAGCCCTTTTCCCATGGCAAATGGCAAATGGAAAAAAGCTAATATAACACATTCCGGGGGATTTTGCACTGTCTTCGCAATCATGGATTAACTAATGGAGGGTTAGATATACTTGCTAGACATGTCTAGAACATATCCTGTGGCATTAGAATGCGAGGTAAATTATATGAGTAGGAGATATAGCCCTTTTCCCATGGCAAATGGAAAAAAGCTAATATGTCACATTCCGGGGGATTTGGCAAGGTCTTCGCAATCATGGATTAACTAATGGAGGGTTAGACATACTTGCTAGACATGTCTAGAACATATCCTGTGGCATTAGAATGCGAGGTAAATTATATGAGTAGGAGATATGGCCCTTTTCCCATGGCAAATGGAAAAAAGCTAATATAACACATTCCGGGAGATTTGGCACTGTCTTCGCAATCATGGATTAACTAATGGAGGGTTAGACATACTTGCTAGACATGTCTAGAACATATCCTGTGGCATAAGAATGCGAGGTAAATTATATGAGTAGGAGATATAGCCCTTTTCCCATGGCAAATGGCAAATGGAAAAAAGCTAATATAACACATTCCGGGGGATTTGGCGCTGTCTTCGCAATCATGGATTAACTAATGGAGGGTTAGACATACTTGCTAGACATGTCTAGAACATATCCTGTGGCATTAGAATGCGAGGTAAATTATATGAGTAGGAGATATAGCCCTTTTCCCATGGCAAATGGCAAATGGAAAAAAGCTAATATAACACATTCCGGGGGATTTGGCACTGTCTTCGCAATCATGGATTAACTAATGGAGGGTTAGACATACTTGCTAGACATGTCTAGAACACATCCTGTGGCATTAGAATGCGAGGTAAATTATATGAGTAGGAGATATAGCCCTTTTCCCATGGCAAATGGCAAATGGAAAAAAGCTAATATAACACATTCCGGGGGATTTGGCGCTGTCTTCGCAATCATGGATTAACTAATGGAGGGTTAGACATACTTGCTAGACATGTCTAGAACATATCCTGTGGCATTAGAATGCGAGGTAAATTATATGAGTAGGAGATATGGCCCTTTTCCCATGGCAAATGGAAAAAAGCTAATATGTCACATTCCGGGGGATTTGGCACGGTCTTCGCAATCATGGATTAACTAATGGAGGGTTAGATATACTTGCTAGACATGTCTAGAACATATCCTGTGGCATTAGAATGCGAGGTAAATTATATGAGTAGGAGATATAGCCCTTAACCCATGGCAAATGGAAAAAAGCTAATATAACACATTCCGGGGGATTTGGCACGTTCTTCGCAATCATGGATTAACTAATGGAGGGTTAGACATACTTGCTAGACATGTCTAGAACATATCCTGTGGCATTAGAATGCGAGGTAAATTATATGAGTAGGAGATATGGCCCTTTTCCCATGGCAAATGGAAAAAAGCTAATATAACACATTCCGGGAGATTTGGCACTGTCTTCGCAATCATGGATTAACTAATGGAGGACTAGACATACTTGCTAGACATGTCTAGAACATATCCTGTGGCATTAGAATGCGAGGTAAATTATATGAGTAGGAGATATGGCCCTTTTCCCATGGCAAATGGAAAAAAGCTAATATAACACATTCCGGGAGATTTGGCACTGTCTTCGCAATCATGGATTAACTAATGGAGGGTTAGACATACTTGCTAGACATGTCTAGAACATATCCTGTGGCATAAGAATGCGAGGTAAATTATATGAGTAGGAGATATAGCCCTTTTCCCATGGCAAATGGCAAATGGAAAAAAGCTAATATAACACATTCCGGGGGATTTGGTGCTGTCTTCGCAATCATGGATTAACTAATGGAGGGTTAGACATACTTGCTAGACATGTCTAGAACATATCCTGTGGCATTAGAATGCGAGGTAAATTATATGAGTAGGAGATATAGCCCTTTTCCCATGGCAAATGGCAAATGGAAAAAAGCTAATATAACACATTCCGGGGGATTTTGCACTGTCTTCGCAATCATGGATTAACTAATGGAGGGTTAGATATACTTGCTAGACATGTCTAGAACATATCCTGTGGCATTAGAATGCGAGGTAAATTATATGAGTAGGAGATATAGCCCTTTTCCCATGGCAAATGGAAAAAAGCTAATATGTCACATTCCGGGGGATTTGGCTAGGTCTTCGCAATCATGGATTAACTAATGGAGGGTTAGACATACTTGCTAGACATGTCTAGAACATATCCTGTGGCATTAGAATGCGAGGTAAATTATATGAGTAGGAGATATAGCCCTTAACCCATGGCAAATGGAAAAAAGCTAATATAACACATTCCGGGGGATTTGGCACGTTCTTCGCAATCATGGATTAACTAATGGAGGGTTAGACATACTTGCTAGACATGTCTAGAACATATCCTGTGGCATTAGAATGCGAGGTAAATTATATGAGTAGGAGATATGGCCCTTTTCCCATGGCAAATGGAAAAAAGCTAATATAACACATTCCGGGAGATTTGGCACTGTCTTCGCAATCATGGATTAACTAATGGAGGGTTAGACATACTTGCTAGACATGTCTAGAACATATCCTGTGGCATTAGAATGCGAGGTAAATTATATGAGTAGGAGATATGGCCCTTTTCCCATGGCAAATAGAAAAAAGCTAATATAACACATTCCGGGAGATTTGGCACTGTCTTCGCAATCATGGATTAACTAATGGAGGGTTAGACATACTTGCTAGACATGTCTAGAACATATCCTGTGGCATAAGAATGCGAGGTAAATTATATGAGTAGGAGATATAGCCCTTTTCTCATGGCAAATGGCAAATGGAAAAAAGCTAATATAACACATTCCGGGGGATTTGGTGCTGTCTTCGCAATCATGGATTAACTAATGGAGGGTTAGACATACTTGCTAGACATGTCTAGAACATATCCTGTGGCATTAGAATGCGAGGTAAATTATATGAGTAGGAGATATAGCCCTTTTCCCATGGCAAATGGCAAATGGAAAAAAGCTAATATAACACATTCCGGGGGATTTTGCACTGTCTTCGCAATCATGGATTAACTAATGGAGGGTTAGATATACTTGCTAGACATGTCTAGAACATATCCTGTGGCATTAGAATGCGAGGTAAATTATATGAGTAGGAGATATAGCCCTTTTCCCATGGCAAATGGAAAAAAGCTAATATGTCACATTCCGGGGGATTTGGCAAGGTCTTCGCAATCATGGATTAACTAATGGAGGGTTAGATATACTTGCTAGACATGTCTAGAACATATCCTGTGGCATTAAAATGCGAGGTAAATTATATGAGTAGGAGATATAGCCCTTAACCCATGGCAAATGGAAAAAAGCTAATATAACACATTCCGGGGGATTTGGCACGGTCTTCACAATCATGGATTAACTAATGGAGGGTTAGATATACTTGCTAGACATGTCTAGAACATATCCTGTGGCATTAGAATGCGAGGAAAATTATATGAGTAGGAGATATAGCCCTTTTCCCATGGCAAATGGAAAATAGCTAATATAACACATTCCGGGGGATTTGGCACTGTCTTCGCAATCATGGATTAACTAATGGAGGGTTAGACATACTTGCTAGACATGTCTAGAACATATCCTGTGGCATAAGAATGCGAGGTAAATTATATGAGTAGGAGATATAGCCCTTTTCCCATGGCAAATGGCAAATGGAAAAAAGCTAATATAACACATTCCGGGGGATTTGGCGCTGTCTTCGCAATCATGGATTAACTAATGGAGGGTTAGACATACTTGCTAGACATGTCTAGAACATATCCTGTGGCATTAGAATGCGAGGTAAATTATATGAGTAGGAGATATAGCCCTTTTCCCATGGCAAATGGCAAATGGAAAAAAGCTAATATAACACATTCCGGGGGATTTTGCACTGTCTTCGCAATCATGGATTAACTAATGGAGGGTTAGACATACTTGCTAGACATGTCTAGAACATATCCTGTGGCATTAGAATGCGAGGTAAATTATATGAGTAGGAGATATAGCCCTTTTCCCATGGCAAATGGCAAATGGAAAAAAGCTAATATAACACATTCCGGGGGATTTGGCACTGTCTTCGCAATCATGGATTAACTAATGGAGGGTTAGACATACTTGCTAGACATGTCTAGAACATATCCTGTGGCATTAGAATGCGAGGTAAATTATATGAGTAGGAGATATGGCCCTTTTCCCATGGCAAATGGAAAAAAGCTAATATAACACATTCCGGGAGATTTGGCACTGTCTTCGCAATCATGGATTAACTAATGGAGGGTTAGACATACTTGCTAGACATGTCTAGAACATATCCTGTGGCATAAGAATGCGAGGTAAATTATATGAGTAGGAGATATAGCCCTTTTCCCATGGCAAATGGCAAATGGAAAAAAGCTAATATAACACATTCCGGGGGATTTGGTGCTGTCTTCGCAATCATGGATTAACTAATGGAGGGTTAGACATACTTGCTAGACATGTCTAGAACATATCCTGTGGCATTAGAATGCGAGGTAAATTATATGAGTAGGAGATATAGCCCTTTTCCCATGGCAAATGGCAAATGGAAAAAAGCTAATATAACACATTCCGGGGGATTTTGCACTGTCTTCGCAATCATGGATTAACTAATGGAGGGTTAGATATACTTGCTAGACATGTCTAGATTATCCTGTGGCATTAGAATGCGAGGTAAATTATATGAGTAGGAGATATAGCCCTTTTCCCATGGCAAATGGCAAATGGAAAAAAGCTAATATAACACATTCCGGGGGATTTGGCGCTGGCTTCGCAATCATGGATTAACTAATGGAGGGTTAGACATACTTGCTAGACATGTCTAGAACATATCCTGTGGCATTAGAATGCGAGGTAAATTATATGAGTAGGAGATATGGCCCTTTTCCCATGGCAAATGGAAAAAAGCTAATATGTCACATTCCGGGGGATTTGGCACGGTCTTCGCAATCATGGATTAACTAATGGAGGGTTAGATATACTTGCTAGACATGTCTAGAACATATCCTGTGGCATTAGAATGCGAGGTAAATTATATGAGTAGGAGATATAGCCCTTAACCCATGGCAAATGGAAAAAAGCTAATATAACACATTCCGGGGGATTTGGCACGTTCTTCGCAATCATGGATTAACTAATGGAGGGTTAGACATACTTGCTAGACATGTCTAGAACATATCCTGTGGCATTAGAATGCGAGGTAAATTATATGAGTAGGAGATATGGCCCTTTTCCCATGGCAAATGGAAAAAAGCTAATATAACACATTCCGGGAGATTTGGCACTGTCTTCGCAATCATGGATTAACTAATGGAGGACTAGACATACTTGCTAGACATGTCTAGAACATATCCTGTGGCATTAGAATGCGAGGTAAATTATATGAGTAGGAGATATGGCCCTTTTCCCATGGCAAATGGAAAAAAGCTAATATAACACATTCCGGGAGATTTGGCACTGTCTTCGCAATCATGGATTAACTAATGGAGGGTTAGACATACTTGCTAGACATGTCTAGAACATATCCTGTGGCATAAGAATGCGAGGTAAATTATATGAGTAGGAGATATAGCCCTTTTCCCATGGCAAATGGCAAATGGAAAAAAGCTAATATAACACATTCTGGGGGATTTGGTGCTGTCTTCGCAATCATGGATTAACTAATGGAGGGTTAGACATACTTGCTAGACATGTCTAGAACATATCCTGTGGCATTAGAATGCGAGGTAAATTATATGAGTAGGAGATATAGCCCTTTTCCCATGGCAAATGGCAAATGGAAAAAAGCTAATATAACACATTCCGGGGGATTTGGCACTGTCTTCGCAATCATGGATTAACTAATGGAGGGTTAGACATACTTGCTAGACATGTCTAGAACATATCCTGTGGCATTAGAATGCGAGGTAAATTATATGAGTAGGAGATATAGCCCTTTTCCCATGGCAAATGGCAAATGGAAAAAAGCTAATATAACACATTCCGGGGGATTTGGCACTGTCTTCGCAATCATGGATTAACTAATGGAGGGTTAGACATACTTGCTAGACATGTCTAGAACATATTGCGAAGACAGTGCCAAATCCCCCGGAATGTGTTATATTAGCTTTTTTCCATTTGCCATTTGCCATGGGAAAAGGGCTATATCTCCAACTCATATAATTTACCTCGCATTCTAATGCCACAGGATATGTTCTAGACATGTCTAGCAAGTATGTCTAACCCTCCATTAGTTTATCCATGATTGCAAAGTCAGCGCCAAATCCCCCGGAATGTGTTATATAAGCTTTTTTCCATTTGCCAGGGGAAAAGGGCCATATCTCCTACTCATATAATTTACGTCGCATTCTAATGCCACAGGATATGTTCTAGACATGTCTAGCAAGTATGTCTAACCCTCCATTAGTTAATCCATGATTGTGAAGACAGTGCCAAATCCCCCGGAATGTGACATATTAGCTTTTTTCCATTTGCCATGGAAAAAGGGCTATATCTCCTACTCATATAATTTACCTCGCATTCTAATGCCACAGGATATGTTCTAGACATGTCTAGCAAGTATGTCTAACCCTCCATTAGTTAATCCATGATTGCGAAGACAGTGCCAAATCCCCCGGAATGTGACATATTAGCTTTTTTCCATTTGCCATGGAAAAAGGGCTATATCTCCTACTCATATAATTTACTTCGCATTCTAATGCCACAGGATATGTTCTAGACATGTCTAGCAAGTATGTCTAACCCTCCATTAGTTAATCCATGATTGCGAAGACAGTGCCAAATCCCCCGGAATGTTACATATGAGCTTTTTTCCATTTGCCATGGCAAAAGGGCCATATCTCCTACTCATATAATTTACCTCGCATTCTAATGCCACAGGATTTGTTCTAGACATGTCTAGCAAGTATGTCTAACCCTCCATTAGTTAATCCATGATTGCGAAGACAGTGCCAAATCCCCCGGAATGTGTTATATTAGCTTTTTTCCATTTGCCAGGGGAAAAGGGCTATATCTCCTACTCATATAATTTACCTCGCATTCTAATGCCACAGGATATGTTCTAGACATGTCTAGCAAGTATGTCTAACCCTCCATTAGTTAATCCATGATTGCGAAGACAGCGCCAAATCCCCCGGAATGTGTTATATTAGCTTTTTTCCATTTGCCATTTGCCATGGGAAAAGGGCTATATCTCCTACTCATATAATTTACCTCGCATTCTAATGCCACAGGATATGTTCTAGACATGTCTAGCAAGTATGTCTAACCCTCCATTAGTTAATCCATGATTGCAAAGACAGTGCCAAATCTCCCGGAATGTGTTATATTAGCTTTTTTCCATTTGCCATGGGAAAAGGGCCATATCTCCTACTCATATAATTTACCTCGCATTCTAATGCCACAGGATATGTTCTAGACATGTCTAGCAAGTATGTCTAACCCTCCATTAGTTAATCCATGATTGCGAAGACAGTGCCAAATCCCCCGGAATGTGTTATATTAGCTTTTTTCCATTTGCCATTTGCCATGGGAAAAGGGCTATATCTCCTACTCATATAATTTACCTCGCATTCTAATGCCACAGGATATGTTCTAGACATGTCTAGCAAGTATGTCTAACCCTCCATTAGTTAATCCATGATTGCGAAGACAGTGCAAAATCCCCCGGAATGTGTTATATTAGCTTTTTTCCATTTGCCATTTGCCATGGGAAAAGGGCTATATCTCCTACTCATATAATTTACCTCGCATTCTAATGCCACAGGATATGTTCTAGACATGTCTAGCAAGTATGTCTAACCCTCCATTAGTTAATCCATGATTGCGAAGACAGCGCCAAATCCCCCGGAATGTGTTATATTAGCTTTTTTCCATTTGCCATTTGCCATGGGAAAAGGGCTATATCTCCTACTCATATAATTTACCTCGCATTCTTATGCCACAGGATATGTTCTAGACATGTCTAGCAAGTATGTCTAACCCTCCATTAGTTAATCCATGATTGCGAAGACAGTGCCAAATCCCCCGGAATGTGTTATATTAGCTTTTTTCCATTTGCCATGGGAAAAGGGCTATATCTCCTACTCATATAATTTTCCTCGCATTCTAATGCCACAGGATATGTTCTAGACATGTCTAGCAAGTATATCTAACCCTCCATTAGTTAATCCATGATTGTGAAGACCGTGCCAAATCCCCCGGAATGTGTTATATTAGCTTTTTTCCATTTGCCATGGGTTAAGGGCTATATCTCCTACTCATATAATTTACCTCGCATTTTAATGCCACAGGATATGTTCTAGACATGTCTAGCAAGTATATCTAACCCTCCATTAGTTAATCCATGATTGCGAAGACCTTGCCAAATCCCCCGGAATGTGACATATTAGCTTTTTTCCATTTGCCATGGGAAAAGGGCTATATCTCCTACTCATATAATTTACCTCGCATTCTAATGCCACAGGATATGTTCTAGACATGTCTAGCAAGTATATCTAACCCTCCATTAGTTAATCCATGATTGCGAAGACAGTGCAAAATCCCCCGGAATGTGTTATATTAGCTTTTTTCCATTTGCCATTTGCCATGGGAAAAGGGCTATATCTCCTACTCATATAATTTACCTCGCATTCTAATGCCACAGGATATGTTCTAGACATGTCTAGCAAGTATGTCTAACCCTCCATTAGTTTATCCATGATTGCGAAGACAGTGCCAAATCCCCCAGAATGTGTTATATTAGCTTTTTTCAATTTGCCAGGGAAAAAGGGCCATATCTCCTACTCTTATAATTTACCTCGCATTCTAATGCCACAGGATATGTTCTAGACATGTCTAGCAAGTATGTCTAACCCTCGATTAGTTAATCCATGATTGCGAAGACAGCGCCAAATCCCCCGGAATGTGTCATTTTAGCTTATTCCATTTTTCATGGGAAAAGGGCCATATCTCCTACTCATATAATTTACCTCGCATTCTAATGTCACAGGATATGTTCTAGACATGTCTAGCAAGTATGTCTAACCCTCCATTAGTTAATCCATGATTGCGAAGACAGCGCCAAATCCCCCGGAATGTGTTATATTAGCTTTTTTCCATTTGCCATGGGAAAAGGGCCATATCTCCTACTCATATAATTTACCTCGCATTCTAATGCCACAGGATATGTTCTAGACATGTCTAGCAAGTATGTCTAACCCTCCATTAGTTAATCCATGATTGCGAAGACAGTGCCAAATCCCCCGGAATGTGACATATTAGCTTTTTTCCATTTGCCATGGCAAAAAGGCCATATCTCCTACTCATATAATTTACCTCGCATTCTAATGCCACAGGATATGTTCTAGACATGTCTAGCAAGTATGTCTAACCCTCCATTAGTTAATCCATGATTGCGAAGACAGCGCCAAATCCCCCGGAATGTGTTATATTAGCTTTTTTCCATTTGCCATTTTCCATGGGAAAAGGGCTATATCTCCTACTCATATAATTTACCTCGCATTCTTATGCCACAGGATATGTTCTAGACATGTCTAGCAAGTATGTCTAACCCTCCATTAGTTAATCCATGATTGCGAAGACAGTGCCAAATCCCCCGGAATGTGTTATATTAGCTTTTTTCCATTTGCCATGGGAAAAGGGCTATATCTCCTACTCATATAATTTTCCTCGCATTCTAATGCCACAGGATATGTTCTAGACATGTCTAGCAAGTATATCTAACCCTCCATTAGTTAATCCATGATTGTGAAGACCGTGCCAAATCCCCCGGAATGTGTTATATTAGCTTTTTTCCATTTGCCATGGGTTAAGGGCTATATCTCCTACTCATATAATTTACCTCGCATTTTAATGCCACAGGATATGTTCTAGACATGTCTAGCAAGTATATCTAACCCTCCATTAGTTAATCCATGATTGCGAAGACCTTGCCAAATCCCCCGGAATGTGACATATTAGCTTTTTTCCATTTGCCATGGGAAAAGGGCTATATCTCCTACTCATATAATTTACCTCGCATTCTAATGCCACAGGATATGTTCTAGACATGTCTAGCAAGTATATCTAACCCTCCATTAGTTAATCCATGATTGCGAAGACAGTGCAAAATCCCCCGGAATGTGTTATATTAGCTTTTTTCCATTTGCCATTTGCCATGGGAAAAGGGCTATATCTCCTACTCATATAATTTACCTCGCATTCTAATGCCACAGGATATGTTCTAGACATGTCTAGCAAGTATGTCTAACCCTCCATTAGTTTATCCATGATTGCGAAGACAGTGCCAAATCCCCCAGAATGTGTTATATTAGCTTTTTTCAATTTGCCAGGGAAAAAGGGCCATATCTCCTACTCTTATAATTTACCTCGCATTCTAATGCCACAGGATATGTTCTAGACATGTCTAGCAAGTATGTCTAACCCTCGATTAGTTAATCCATGATTGCGAAGACAGCGCCAAATCCCCCGGAATGTGTCATTTTAGCTTATTCCATTTTTCATGGGAAAAGGGCCATATCTCCTACTCATATAATTTACCTCGCATTCTAATGTCACAGGATATGTTCTAGACATGTCTAGCAAGTATGTGTAACCCTCCATTAGTTTATCCATGATTGCGAAGACAGCGCCAAATCCCCCGGAATGTGTTATATTAGCTTTTTTCCATTTGCCATGGGAAAAGGGCCATATCTCCTACTCATATAATTTACCTCGCATTCTAATGCCACAGGATATGTTCTAGACATGTCTAGCAAGTATGTCTAACCCTCCATTAGTTAATCCATGATTGCGAAGACAGTACCAAATCCCCCGGAATGTGACATATTAGCTTTTTTCCATTTGCCATGGCAAAAAGGCCATATCTCCTACTCATATAATTTTACTCGCATTCTAATGCCACAGGATATGTTCTAGACATGTCTAGCAAGTATGTCTAACCCTCCATTAGTTAATCCATGATTGCGAAGACAGCGCCAAATCCCCCGGAATGTGTTATATTAGCTTTTTTCCATTTGCCATGGGAAAAGGGCCATATCTCCTACTCATATAATTTACCTCGCATTCTAATGCCACAGGATATGTTCTAGACATGTCTAGCAAGTATGTCTAACCCTCCATTTGTTAATCCATGATTGCGAAGACAGTGCCAAATCCCCCGGAATGTGTTATATTAGCTTTTTTCCATTTGCCATGGGAAAAGGGCCATATCTCCTACTCATATAATTTACCTCGCATTCTACTGCCACAGGATATGTTCTAGACATGTCTAGCAAGTATGTCTAACCCTCCATTAGTTAATCCATGATTGCGAAGACAGCGCCAAATCCCCCGGAATGTGTCATTTTAGCTTATTCCATTTGTCATGGGAAAAGGGCCATATCTCCTACTCATATAATTTACCTCGCATTCTAATGCCACAGGATATGTTCTAGACATGTCTAGCAAGTATGTGTAACCCTCCATTAGTTTATCCATGATTGCGAAGACAGCGCCAAATCCCCCGGAATGTGTTATATTAGCTTTTTTCCATTTGCCATGGGAAAAGGGCCATATCTCCTACTCATATAATTTACCTCGCATTCTAATGCCACAGGATATGTTCTAGACATGTCTAGCAAGTATGTCTAACCCTCCATTAGTTAATCCATGATTGCGAAGACAGTGCCAAATCCCCCGGAATGTGACATATTAGCTTTTTTCCATTTGCCATGGCAAAAAGGCCATATCTCCTACTCATATAATTTACCTCGCATTCTAATGCCACAGGATATGTTCTAGACATGTCTAGCAAGTATGTCTAACCCTCCATTAGTTAATCCATGATTGCGAAGACAGCGCCAAATCCCCCGGAATGTGTTATATTAGCTTTTTTCCATTTGCCATGGGAAAAGGGCCATATCTCCTACTCATATAATTTATCTCGCATTCTAATGCCACAGGATATGTTCTAGACATGTCTAGCAAGTATGTCTAACCCTCCATTTGTTAATCCATGATTGCGAAGACAGTGCCAAATCCCCCGGAATGTGTTATATTAGCTTTTTTCCATTTGCCATGGGAAAAGGGCCATATCTCCTACTCATATAATTTACCTCGCATTCTACTGCCACAGGATATGTTCTAGACATGTCTAGCAAGTATGTCTAACCCTCCATTAGTTAATCCATGATTGCGAAGACAGCGCCAAATCCCCCGGAATGTGTCATTTTAGCTTATTCCATTTGTCATGGGAAAAGGGCCATATCTCCTACTCATATAATTTACCTCGCATTCTAATGCCACAGGATATGTTCTAGACATGTCTAGCAAGTATGTGTAACCCTCCATTAGTTTATCCATGATTGCGAAGACAGCGCCAAATCCCCCGGAATGTGTTATATTAGCTTTTTTCCATTTGCCATGGGAAAAGGGCCATATCTCCTACTCATATAATTTACCTCGCATTCTAATGCCACAGGATATGTTCTAGACATGTCTAGCAAGTATGTCTAACCCTCCATTAGTTAATCCATGATTGCGAAGACAGTGCCAAATCCCCCGGAATGTGACATATTAGCTTTTTTCCATTTGCCATGGCAAAAAGGCCATATCTCCTACTCATATAATTTACCTCGCATTCTAATGCCACAGGATATGTTCTAGACATGTCTAGCAAGTATGTCTAACCCTCCATTAGTTTAATCCATGATTGCGAAGACAGTGCCAAATCCCCAGGAATGTGTCATATTAGCTTATTCCATTTGCCATGGGAAAAGGGCCATATCTCCTACTCATATAATTTACCTCGCATTCTAATGTCACAGGATATGTTCTAGACATGTCTAGCAAGTATGTCTAACCCTCCATTAGTTAATACATGATTGCGAAGACAGTGCCAAATCCCCCGGAATGTGACATATTAGCTTTTTTCCATTTGCCATGGGAAAAGGGCCATATCTCCTACTCATATAATTTACCTCGCATTCTAATGCCACAGGATATGTTCTAGACATGTCTAGCAAGTATGTCTAACCCTCCATTAGTTAATCCATGATTGTGAAGACAGTGCCAAATCCCCCGGAATGTGTTATATTAGCTTTTTTCCATTTGCCAGGGGAAAAGGGCCATATCTCCTACTCATATAATTTACCTCGCATTCTAATGCCACAGGATATGTTCTAGACATGTCTAGCAAGTATGTCTAACCCTCCATTAGTTAATCCATGATTGCGAAGACAGCGCCAAATCCCCCGGAATGTGTTATATTAGCTTTTTTCCATTTGCCATGGGAAAAGGGCCATATCTCCTACTCATATAATTTACCACGCATTCTTGTGCCACAGGATATGTTCTAGACATGTCTAGCAAGTATGTCTAACCCTCCATCAGTTAATCCATGATTGCGAAGACAGCGCCAAATCCCCCGGAATGTGTTATATTAGCTTTTTTCCATTTGCCATGGGAAAAGGGCCATATCTCCGACTCATATAATTTACCTCGCATTCTAATGCCACAGGATATGTCCTAGACATGTCTAGCAAGTATGTCTAACCCTCCATTAGTTAATCCATGATTGCGAAGATAGCGCCAAATCCCCCGGAATGTGTTATATTAGCTTTTTTTTATATCCCAGGAGAAAAGTGCCATATCTCCAACTCATATAATTTACCTCGCATTCTAATGCCACAGGATATGTTCTAGACATGTCTAGCAAGTATGTGTAACCCTCCATTAGTTTATCCATGATTGCGAAGACAGCGCCAAATCCCCCGGAATGTGTTATATTAGCTTTTTTCCATTTGCCATGGGAAAAGGGCCATATCTCCTACTCATATAATTTACCTCGCATTCTAATGCCACAGGATATGTTCTAGACATGTCTAGCAAGTATGTCTAACCCTCCATTAGTTAATCCATGATTGCGAAGACAGTGCCAAATCCCCCGGAATGTGACATATTAGCTTTTTTCCATTTGCCATGGCAAAAAGGCCATATCTCCTACTCATATAATTTACCTCGCATTCTAATGCCACAGGATATGTTCTAGACATGTCTAGCAAGTATGTCTAACCCTCCATTAGTTTAATCCATGATTGCGAAGACAGTGCCAAATCCCCAGGAATGTGTCATATTAGCTTATTCCATTTGCCATGGGAAAAGGGCCATATCTCCTACTCATATAATTTACCTCGCATTCTAATGTCACAGGATATGTTCTAGACATGTCTAGCAAGTATGTCTAACCCTCCATTAGTTAATACATGATTGCGAAGACAGTGCCAAATCCCCCGGAATGTGACATATTAGCTTTTTTCCATTTGCCATGGGAAAAGGGCCATATCTCCTACTCATATAATTTACCTCGCATTCTAATGCCACAGGATATGTTCTAGACATGTCTAGCAAGTATGTCTAACCCTCCATTAGTTAATCCATGATTGTGAAGACAGTGCCAAATCCCCCGGAATGTGTTATATTAGCTTTTTTCCATTTGCCAGGGGAAAAGGGCCATATCTCCTACTCATATAATTTACCTCGCATTCTAATGCCACAGGATATGTTCTAGACATGTCTAGCAAGTATGTCTAACCCTCCATTAGTTAATCCATGATTGCGAAGACAGCGCCAAATCCCCCGGAATGTGTTATATTAGCTTTTTTCCATTTGCCATGGGAAAAGGGCCATATCTCCTACTCATATAATTTACCACGCATTCTTGTGCCACAGGATATGTTCTAGACATGTCTAGCAAGTATGTCTAACCCTCCATCAGTTAATCCATGATTGCGAAGACAGCGCCAAATCCCCCGGAATGTGTTATATTAGCTTTTTTCCATTTGCCATGGGAAAAGGGCCATATCTCCGACTCATATAATTTACCTCGCATTCTAATGCCACAGGATATGTCCTAGACATGTCTAGCAAGTATGTCTAACCCTCCATTAGTTAATCCATGATTGCGAAGATAGCGCCAAATCCCCCGGAATGTGTTATATTAGCTTTTTTTTATATCCCAGGAGAAAAGTGCCATATCTCCAACTCATATAATTTACCTCGCATTCTAATGCCACAGGATATGTTCTAGACATGTCTAGCAAGTATTTCTAACCCTCCATTAGTTTATCCATGATTGCGAAGACAGCGCCAAATCCCCCGGAATGTGTTATATTAGCTTTTTTCCATTTGCCATGGGAAAAGGGCCATATCTCCTACTCATATAATTTACCTCGCATTCTAATGCCACAGGATATGTTCTAGACATGTCTAGCAAGTATGTCTAACCCTCCATTAGTTTATCCATGATTGCGAAGACAGCGCCAAATCCCCCGGAATGTGTCATAGTAGCTTTTTCCATTTGCCATGGGAAAAGGGCCATATCTCCTACTCATATAATTTACCTCGCATTCTAATGCCACAGGATATGTTCTAGACATGTCTAGCAAGTATGTCTAACCCTCCATTAATATATCCATGATTGCGAAGACTGTGCAACAATGCTTGGGAATCATTAACATGCAAAAAAATGTGACTGTCATAGATAAAGGTATATTTCCATGTTTTACAGGATATATATCCTATTACATAACGTTTCTACCCAATTACTAGAAGAGTATGAAGGTGTATACAGTTATTCTCCATTAATATATTGATAATAAAAGATTAAGACTGTGCTAGAAGGTTGAGAAGGCCATTAATCATACTGAAAAACTCATTTGTCACCGGAAAAGGGATATTCCCGTTTTTGACAGGATATATATCCTTTTACATAACTTTTTTCATCATGTCCCAAAAGGTTACACTAATACATACTTGTTGACACCTTTTGAAAAAAACGTCAAATATCAAATATCAAATATCAAAAGAACTTCACGCTCGTGTGGATGGGGGTTTGCAACTGATCTCTTTTATTTTTTATCTGTCATATTTCGTATGGGAGCTTAGATATTTTTTGTCACATCAACAAATCAATCAAAATTCCCTTGTTATCGAATTATACAAGACAAAACAGTGTAGAATATGTCCTTCTTTGATCGGTATGTCATGGGTTTGAACCCTGTATGAACAAAATAACAATACATGTCATTTATTAACGTATTTATTCAATTCTACTAGTTAAACATACAATTCTGATACATATTCTATAAAACATGTTAGTTTAATTATGTATATCTTCTTTGTGATATGTTCCCTGCGTAACCTGGTATCTTTTCAGCACAATTTGGGTTTATCCCGTCTTACCCACGTAACTTAGGGACTATAAACTTGTGTATAATGAACGGTACTAGTAAAATTTATATAAATGCTTCATATTAAGTGCAGGTGTATATATTTTGATTTTATTAGAAGATTATATGATCATCAATGGTTTCAGATCCTCCTTCATTGGCGAAAAGAATAATATCCATAGTATTTGGAGTCATTGGCCTCGTCCTGGTGGTATTCTTCATATGTCTGGCGTACCGACATTTCAGAGGGTAAACAATTCTGAGTTTCCTCTTCACCTGCTTATTTCAGGGAGATTTTATCTTCCAGTGACACTAATGAAGTATCAATAGAACTGAGAGTAATAATTACCTTTTTTAATTTACAGGGAGAGCAAAAGAAACAATCATCGGCCCTCTATCCCCAATCACTATAGCACGGCCCCGCTGGGTATCCCCGCCTCTGCCGTGTACAGCCCAGTGTTGGGAACATCTCAGGTCCCGGGGACGACCACCCTGAGACCCGCAGGTGCGGACTTGATGTCCCAGGAACACGCCACAGAGCGGACCACAGCACTATACAGAGATATGTCAAATAGGCAACTGGAGGAGGACCATGCGCTCTACGACCTTGGCCCTGAAGACCCGCACTATGATGAGCAGCGCACCGCCACACCTGCCCGTGCCCCTGAGCCCTCCACCCGCGGACCTTTGTTCGATGTCAACGACCAGGAGGGTGCTTACCTCAGCCCCACAGAGGGCCATATGAGAATGCTAGCTGACTATGCTGAGAGTGACTATGGATATGCCAGACCACATGGGTCAGGGGCGGATGGGTATGCCACACCGCTGCAGGCGGGGCAAGTGAGAGATAGATCCCGGTCTCCCCCGCCGCCCTATTCCCTTTATCCTTCGAGATCTCCTCGTTCGGAAGCAGGTGACACTGAGCACGAGTATGCAACTGTAGAGTCTATATTTGGTGACACGGATGATGTCATTATTGGTTCTCACCCAACAATTAATCCAACATTTGCACCAAGATTTAGAAGTACCTATTATAACGTAGATCCCTACGGCAGACCAAATTACTACCAGAGTCTGAACCGCAGAGGACTTCATTACCAAACTATTGCTGAAGCAACGCAACCATATGATGTTTTACACCGGCGAACCACTTCATGAATCGTGCTCACTTCACGAAAAATCCTAAATGTTCCCTAATATTATTGATCAGACTTATATCCTTGTAACAATATCCCTGCATCAGAAATTGAAAAAAAAAACCATTTTTAATATATTTTGAATAATGTCACTTATTAACTTCTGTTTAATGTATATATGTGTCTTTTTAATGTTTATATAGAGTATTAATTTTCTTATGATCTAAGTGAAACAAAGTTTTCTCCTTTTCTGGATCTTTTCAGGTGCAAACATGAATATGATTTCTATTGTTATTGTCTATTGAAAAATAATACAACTGCCTCATTGGAATCACATGGCATATCTTTAAGATTGCCTTTCCAAACATTTTTGAAAATCCATTTTATCTTGTACATGTATAATCCGCATTTTGCCTTTAACAATTCTCCAAGAATAGAGATATAATACAATACCACTTTTCCCGAGTTTGAGAGGCATCTTGACATCCGGTATGACATTTATATTCCCAACTTGTTATGTGTGAATAAATAATCACTTTCACTAAGAAAATCAATCCCACTTGTACTTTTTTGTACGCTACCAGCTAAAACTTAGTAGCTTCTGCTGAATATCTTTTACAAGTTTCACATGCACTCACTGCTAAGACAACTGCCACTTCACAAAAAAAATCCTTTTCAGATTCAACTTTGAACCAAAATTATTAAAATTGTTAATTCATTAGGTAGAATTTAAAAACCAATATAAAAAAATAAAATCCATCAGATAGCATTTAATACATTTAAATATGAAATACTCTTTAAGGGTATTTATGGGTGTTTGTAGTGAGTGTCCTCTGGTGGCACATTTTCTGGTGGAACTACTTTCTTTTTACGCCAAAATGGAACGTTTTCAAAAAAGTACGGGAAAAAAGCTCAACTGT
Source organism: Amphiduros pacificus (assembly GCA_949316495.1). NCBI lineage: Eukaryota > Metazoa > Annelida > Polychaeta > Phyllodocida > Hesionidae > Amphiduros > Amphiduros pacificus. Next base: position 46,732,965 of record OX439002.1, on the reverse strand, counting down.
CAAAAATAGTTCCTTTTTCATTAAAACTTTCAAGTCATGAAATGACATTTTATGGTATTCATTTTTGTATTAAAATTATTGATTTATTATTTGAAAATCACAATGGAATTTCTTAGATTATATTGAAAGCTTCATATCTTTTTATCTCATAAAAAGTGGCGTAGTAATATGTCACAGCTCCAAAATTTATTTTGTCATATCAAAATATTAAAGGGAAAAAGTTCTGCAGATTGTGGGACCATAATAAAGTGGATTTCCAAACAACTTTGTAAAAGTGATCTTAACAATATTTACTGTGATCCTAGTGAAACAGATTTTCTATTTTTCAAATAGATTAAGAGAAAAATAGAGGTAAAGAACACACTTGATCATTTCAAAAATATGAATTTTTTCACCTCCCTTCACATATCTGATTGCCAAACTTCCTTTTTATTTTCAAATTACATACATCAAAATGAGAAAATTTCACTAGGATCACAGGGAATTTCCTTCCCAATGAAAAGAAATATACACAGCTAAAAACAAGCCTACTCCTGTTGTGTAATCTGCAGAACTTATTTGCTTGTCTTCTTCATTTCTCATCAAAACTATCATCAAGGAAAATTAGGACAAAATACTATTTTGAAAGAAATATACTTGTAATCATACCTTATAGTTTGAATATTGAGATGTTTAAATATTGATTCATGTCATTAATGCTTTTAATTTAATAGGGAATGTATTTTTACACCATAAATGTACCAATTCCCATCAAGTACAGTATTTTGGTAATTAACTCCTCTGCCACTAGGGGGCATTCACTACCAACATAAATACCCTTAACAACATGAATTAAAAAAATAAAAGGTTTGCAATATTTATTTTTCTTTGAGTGGAGGGCTTGTGAGCCTTAAAAGAACAACTATTCTGACTTTATCTTTGAAAAAAAAAAAAATCAAAATTGCTCATCGTTCTGAAGTCGACAACTATGGGATCTCATAACGGACGTCCTGACTCCATGGGCAGACCCTGAAACAAGAAAAAGTGGTGATCCACATGTAACACGAATGAGGGAAAAAAATTAAAAAACCAAAATTGACAACAAACAGAACAAAAATTAAAATAAACAAAACAAAAATTACAACAAACAGAACAAAATTAAAATAAACAAAACAAAAATTAAAATAAACATTGAGTGGCCACGAAACAAAAGTGGGGCGGCCAACATATCGAATCAAAACAAATCAAGATGTTGTCATTTCGGCGGGATGCCTATTGGCTTTGCCGACCCGGAAAATTTGTAGATGAGCATTTTGTCATCACGCACTTCTTTATCTTTGTTTACCAAACTCCACCAGAGGGCGACATGGTGAACCTATCACCTCTGTACAAGGTGCCTTTTTGTGCTGGCTCACCACATCCACCAATTTTTATGTAACTGTCCGTCTTACTTATTTTATTCTTAAATTGTACTCAGATTGGTATATTATGATATATTTCACTCTAAATACAAAAGTTTGTGCATATAGAAACAAATATTAAGAGAAATAAAACTTGGAACTACTTTCTCAACCGGAGGAGCCATTTCCTGGGGTAATGATAAGGCGGAACCACAACAAAGATGGCCGCTTTGTTTACAATTTGAATTCTTTTAATCTTTTATACTTTTGGTTAATCTAACCAACAAAAAATGTTCAAATGTTAACAAATGAATTCTAATACATCTCAAGGCAACTTCATATTTCATATTAAGAGATGTTAATACGTCAATCACATTTAGGGCTAACAACCGTCAATTTCGCGCATTTTGGTCTTTGTCAATCATTATATTATCCAACAAAACATGGACAGTTGATTATATATGTGCTATAGTGGGGTATATCCATCAGTGACACTTGACATTACTTTATCTTATAAAGCGATGTGCGTATGTTATATTCTAACAAGATTTACAAGTCAGAGTCACGTCTTTGCGCAAACAACATGAACAACCATAGACTTCGCGCACTGAACTCTCTTCTATGCCGTAAGATGAAAATTAATATATCAATTATCTAACTTACATATTTGAAGAAAGGGGTTCAAAACCTAAATTTTTAGATGTCATTTATGTAAATCGGCCAAGAACTGACAGCGCAGGGCCAAATTGTATTTTTTTGTAACAAGCTGGTAGTTGTGGTGCACGTGCACATTGTGACGAATTCGGGGTCAATGGGTGCAATTTTCATAACATTTTATTTATACCATTCATATAAACGTTTCTATACCAAAAAATTCATTGTTCTATTTGTATTATGAATATAAGACAATTTCATAATTATCAGCCAATCCTATGGTTGCGCGAATCCTATGGTCGTTAGCTCTACAACACACTGACAGTTCTTGAGCACATGGCCAGTAAAAGTAGGACCGGATGAATACTAATCTGGGTTGGCCAGATGTAATAGTTTGCGTGTGCCTCTGGTGGACAGTGTGTTTGTTTACTTGTTATATGAACGTATTCATACGCTAGACTGGTGCCGCCCTCTGTGTATCAACACGATGTTCTTGACAGTCCGCCGGGGACCAGTCTATAGCGCATGCACACGATGAACACTCCACAGTGGCGTCAGTTGCTTCAACAATAATGACCACAGAAAAAACCGAATCACAAACCACAGGAAATGAATACGCATTTCCCATGATCGTACCGATCACAGAATAACACAGATAGTTCCTTTTTTTGACAAGCATTGCCTGTCGGCAATTAGTTGTGGAACCCCGACTTGCGCGAGCAGAGCTCTGGAGGCTACGTCGGGTTGTGAGGTGTCCCCTATCACTCGTGAAGAGACAGGTCGCGACACAGTGTCGCGACCTCAGTGTGAACACCACACACACTGTACACTTATTATTAAGATATCCCAAATACTAGTATTTGGGATATCTTAATAATAAGTGTACAGTGTGTGTGGTGTTCACTATCTTACACAACTAATCTTGCTTTCTGGCGAGTTTCATGTCTGAATTAAATAATTTGAAGAAGTTATTTAGGATTACACTTCAGAGGCAGTGAATTCCTCCCACTGATGAGCCATCGTAGGTGTTTGGAGTGTGCGTCAAGATTGCCTGTTTCTAAAGTACGTCATAGAGAGGTCCCAAGTGGGTTGCACGTGTGAAACTGTATTCTGACACACTCACTAACCAATGTGAGACAAATGCTCACTTTTGGCCCAGATAACCTTTGAACAAAGAATACTTCCTCTTAACATTTTTGGTGGGAGAATTCAAGCCGATATGAATATCAATTTGATTTATGAACGTTTGCTGAACCCCCGTTTGCACCTCTAGTAACTTGATCACATGACACAAGATGGCACCCACATCAACAAGTCTTGTCTTCTGCACTGAGATTTTTTTCATTTTCGGCGGGTATTCAAGCTCGCATCATCATTTTTACATACATATATAAAAAAAGCATGAACGTGATCAGAGAGGAAGGGTGACGAGATTTGAAAAAAAAAAAAAAAAGTTGCTATATGAGGTATTGGCCGCGACTAAAGTCGCCACTGATAAGAGTGTGTCATCTCGCTGTTCCGTCACCACGTTGCCTGCCCTCTGGTGGAAATGACACTAAACTAATCTCCACTTCACTTTATGTGAAGGGTTGCGCTTTTAACATATTATGAATGGCATAGTTATCATTTATTTTTTGTCAGAATTACATTAGAAATGAAAATTACCTCCAATATGCCTATATTTCTGTATTAGAGTTTTGTTTTCAACCATCGGTAAATTGACCTATTTATTGACCTACTTATTGAGGCCCTGCAAGGTTTTGTACAAAGGGGTCTATATGGGTGAAATGCAGATATTTTCACAAGAGATAGCTGCATAACTGAGAGATAGCTGCACAAATAAGAGATAGTTGCATAAATAAGAGATAGCTGCATGAATAGGACATAGCTGCATAAATAAGAGATAACTGCATAAATAAGAGATAGCTGCATAAATAAGAGATAGCTGTATAAATAAGAGATAGCTGTGGGAGAGACAGCTGCACATGGTGAGACAGCTGCATATGGTGAGAGATAGCTGCACATGGTGAGAGATAGCTGCACATGGGGAGAGATAGCTGCACATGGGGAGAGATAGCTGCACATGGTGAGAGATAGCTGCTCAGTTTGAGAGATAGCTGCACATGATAAGAGATAGCTGCACATGGTGAGAGATAGCTGCACATGGGGAGATAGCTGCACATGGGGAGAGACAGCTGCACATGGTGAGAGATAGCTGCACATGGGGAGAGATAGCTGCACATGGGGAGAGACAGCTGCACAGGGGGAGAGACAGCTGCACACGATGAGAGATAGCTGCACATGGTAAGAGATAGCTGCACATGGTGAGAGATAGCTGCACATGGGGAGAGATAGCTGCACATGGGGAGAGACAGCTGCACATGTGAGAGATAGCTGCACATGGTGAGGGATAGCTGCACATGGGGAGAGATAGCTTCACATGGGGATATATAGCTGCACATGGGGAGAGAGCTGCACATGGGGAGAGATAGCTTCACATGGGGAGATATAGCTGCACACGGTAAGAGATAGCTGTACATGGTGAGAGATAGCTGCACATGGTGAGAGATAGTTACAACAGTGAGAGACAACTGCACACGTGGTAGTTGCACAAGTGAGAGACAGCTGCACATGGGGAGGGATAGCTGCACATGGGGAGAGATAGCTGCACATGGGGAGAGATAGCTGCACATGGGGAGAGATAGCTGCACAGTTTGAGAGATAGCTGCACATTGGGAGAGATAGTTGCACATGGGGAGAGATAGTTACAACAGTGGGGAGAGATAGCTGCACATCACAAGAGATAGCTGCACATGGGGAGAGACAGCTGCACATGGTGAGAGATAGCTGCACATGGGGAGAGATAGCTGCACATGGGGAGAGATAGCTGTACATGGGGAGAGATAGCTGCACATGGGGAGAGATAGCTGCACAGTTTGAGAGATAGCTGCACATGGGGAGAGATAGTTGCACATGGGGAGAGATAGTTACAACAGTGAGAGACAACTGCACAACTGAATGACAGCTGCGCACGTGGTAGTTGCACAAGGGAGAGACAGCTGCACATGTGAGAGATAGCTGCACATGGTGAGGGATAGCTGCACATGGGGAGAGATAGCTGCACATGGTGAGAGATAGCTGCAATAATAATAATAATAATAATAATAATAATAATAATAATAATAATAAAATTTATATAGCGCTGAATACCAGATAAATCTGTTCATAGCGCTTGGTGCAAATGGTGAGAGATAGTTACAACAGTGAGCAGTGCCGTAGCTAGGGGGGTTGCCCGGTTGCCCGGAAACCCCCCCCCCCCTTTAGGTTTCCACAATAAAATGTTCATTTAGACTTATTTTAATAGTTTCAACACAATGATTTCAACTATTTCATATGGTTTTCAATTTTGGAAACCCCCCCCTAACCCAATCCTAGCTACGGCACTGGTGAGAGACAACTGCACAACTGAATGACAGCTGCACACGTGGTAGTTGCGCAAGTGAGAGACAGCTGCACATGTGAGAGATAGCTGTATAGGTGAGGGATAGCTACAACAGTGAGGGACAGCATCACTTCCCAGCCGAAGGCACTTGTTAAGATATAAATATGCCAATTACTTCGTATATAATGCCAGAAAATCTACTTTTTTATTTGTGGATCCATATCTGTAAGGAGAATGTCACACTTGATGGGTGGTTTGGAATCTCTTCACGTGTAAATGGGGTGACACTGAAACGGTCATATTGCTCCGACCAGCCCAACCAGAAGGTAACAAGGAGGACCAAATGCCGTTTCTCTTAACGTTAGGGGGAACAGTGTCTTCTAAAGTTCTTTTTTCCCGCCAAAAAAAGTCATTTGAACCCCAAAAAATGGCATGGTGCAAGATGATTGCTTTGTATAAAAATAACTACATGAAGGATTTCAGCCTTTAAGGTATCAAATGCTTAGGGATGGATTTTTCTTTTGATTTTATTTTTAATTTGTTTTTAAAATTTTATCATTCATAATCATTTTAGATTTAAAGTTACAGTAAAAATCAGAAAAAGATGGTTTGTTTGGTAACAATTTTAGAAAAGATAGAGCTAACTTGAAAAACATTTTTGTGAACAACTGCACTATCAATCTGTATAACTAAGGCATTAATCTTAAGCTAGAATGATGTTATTTAGTTTAAATAGACAGAATTTTGAAAGATGTCTTATAACTCAAGTAATTTGTGTTTTTTACATACATATATAAAAAAAGCATGAACGTGATCAGAGAGGAAGGGTGACGAGATTTGAAAAAAAAAAAAAAAAGTTGCTATATGAGGTATTGGCCGCGACAAAATTCGCCACTGATAAGAGTGTGTGATCTCGCTGTTCCGTCACCACGTTGCCTGCCCTCTGGTGGAAATGACACTAAACTAATCTCCACTTCACTTTTGTTTTGAAAGTTTATGTGAAGGGTTGCGCTTTTAATTTATTATGAATGGCACAGTTATCACTTATTTTTTTGTCAGAATTACATTAGAAATGAAAATTACCTCCAATATGCCTATATTTCTGTATTAGAGCTTTGTTTTCAACCATCGGTAAATTGACCTATTTATTGACCTACTTATTGAGGCCCTGCAAGGTTTTGTACAAAGGGGTCTGTATGGGTGAAATGTAGATATTTTCATAAGAGATAGCTGCATAACTGAGAGATAGCTGCATAACTGAGAGATAGCTGCACAAATAAGAGATAGCTGCATAAATCAGAGATAGCTGCATAAATAAGAGATAGCTGCATAAATAAGAGATATCTGCATAAACAAGAGATAGCTGCATAAATAAGAGATAGCTGCATAAATAAGAGATAGCTGCATAAATAAGAGATAGCTGCATAAATAAGATATAGCTGCATAAATAAGAGATAGCTGCATAAATAAGAGATAGCTGCATGAATAAGAGATAGCTGCATAAATAAGAGATAGCTGCATAACTGAGAGAAAGCTGTATTGAGACATGAAAAATAGCTGCACAAATAAGAGATAGCTGCATAAATAAGAGATAGCTGCATAAATAAGAGATAACTGCCTAAATAAGAGATAGCTGCATAAATAAGAGATAACTGCATAAATAAGAGATAGCTGCATAAATAAGAGATAGCTGTATAAATAAGAGATAGCTGCATAAATAAGAGATAGCTGTATAAATAAGAGATAGCTGTGTGAGAGACAGCTGCACATGGTGAGACAGCTGCATATGGTGAGAGATAGCTGCACATGGTGAGAGATAGCTGCACATGGGGAGAGATAGCTGCACATGGGGAGATAGCTGCACATGGGGAGATATAGCTGCACATGGTGAGAGATAGCTGCACATGGTAAGAGATAACTGCACATGGCGAGAGATAGCTGCACATGGCGAGAGATAGCTGCACATGGTGAAAGATAGCTGCACATGGGGAGAGATAGCTGCACATGGGGAGATAGCTGCACATGGGGAGAGATAGCTGCACATGGTGAGAGATAGCTGCACATGGTGAGAGATAACTGCACATGGCGAGAGACAGCTGCACATGTGAGAGATAGCTGTATAGGTGAGGGATAGCTGCATAGGTGAGAGATAGCTGCACAATTGAGAGACAGCTGCACAGGTGAGGGATAGCTACAACAGTGAGGGACAGCATCACTTCCCAGCCGAAGGCACTTGTGTAAATAAAATGATTCAAATAAATGCAAATTTTTGACACCATTTGGTAATTTTTGACTTGAGTTTGAAGAAAGTTAGGTATCTCAAAATATAGACCATTAATCCAAATTCCATCTATTTAAACTAAATAGAATAATATTACACCTGTTCTTAAATTTTGGTAATTATACTTGTAAAACTTCTCAATTTTGTCATAAAAAGCGTGGGAAATTTGGAGAAATATGATATTTTGTTTACTTCTAATTTTGTATCACTGGGCAGTGATAAGGTCGAATGCAGCAGCTACTGGCTAATGGAATAGTCATAAAAGACCACTAAATGATGTTTATATGTGTATGTATCAACATTGATCCCCTCTGGACAGAAGTATGTTACCTATTTAGCTTACTTTGATATGTTAGAAAGGTGCACTATTTCATATAGTTCAAGGAGTAATGATGTCATAATGGTGCTGTGGCTATTCATCAATGAAATAGTGACGTCATACCTTTTGGTAACTAAGCAACAATCAACAACACATTTCATGCAGCTGTGATCCTCTGTATGAACTGTCCCTGTTCCCCCTAACGTTAAACTAGTCGGCAATGCTTGTCAAAAAGGAACCATCCGTGTTACAGCTTCTGCTCCCTGGAGACAAGTCATGTGACCTCGGTTCCGACCAACCGTCAAAATTGTTCACCAGAGGTCGCTATAAAAATATATTGATAGAGGGCGCTAATTTTTGCTACCTATGATTGGTTCGAACGTGTCACGTGCAAAGACACACCTCCGGAAAAAATTGGCAAGGTCATCTTCATTTCATGTTGTGAGTACTCGTTCCCTGGAACACCAATTCGGTGTTCTCGTAACTTCATTTTTAACGTTTTGACCTCATTTCAACATTTATTTGCAATATAAAGATACTGTTCACCAATTAGGCTACGAGTAGAGACCACTAGATTCACAAGATGTTCCGTACAGTAGCCAAAAGAGTCGGACTCGTTGCCAAACAAGATGGCTTCAAAAATTTGGTTCAGACACCTTGTCGACGAATGGACATTTCGGCAGCTCCACTCACGCAGGTGAGAGCTTATTCATCTGGAGATGGAGGGGATGATCCTAACTTCTTCGAGATGGTGGAGATGTTTTTTGACAGGGCTGCGAATTTGGTTGAAGACAAACTTGTTGAAGAAATGAAAGACAGAATCAGTGTTGATGACAAGAAAAAACGGGTTCGTGGCATCCTGGCCATGATCAAACCATGCAACAATGTGCTGGCTGTAACCTTCCCAATCAAGCGTGATAATGGAGAATTTGAGATCGTCCGGGGATGGAGGGCTCAGCATAGTCAACACAGAACCCCTTGCAAAGGAGGTGAGTACTAAATAATCTGGCCATCTTGTTCTCGTATTTTAATGATAAAAATAAAATAAAATGAAGCATTTTTGCCCCTATGGCTATGCCCTATCTTTTTCAATTGATTTTGTCCAAACATTCGTCACTGGTGTTGGAGAGTACGTGATTGCAGCATAAGATCCAGATAACTGGCTAAATTGACAGGACTTTTTTAAATGTGACAATTGTTAAACCAGCCACACTAATTTTTCTTATGATTTTCTGGGTGAAAAGACATAATTTCAATTAAAATTTCATTTATACATATATATACATCCTTTCTCAATATAATTGATCTCTGCCTGATGTAACTTTCAAATGCTGTGAGGATCCATGTCATGAAGGAGGGGATTGAAGCTCAGTCAAGGAAATTGTTTTTAAAAATTTATTTTGATTTTTAAGAGTTCTACTTGTGATGTTGACCGAGTTTCTAGACCCCTCCTTATGCCTGTATGAACCCTCACAGCATAAAAAGCTGTGATTTTTTTATAAAGTCCTTGAAAAAAGCACTTTTCAATGAGACTGTTTGAAATCTTCCATATTGATCTTTTCTCGCTATTTTTAAGTTTTTTATGTTCTATTAATAATTCGAGATGATCAGCTTCATTTAGGTTTGGCAGAAATCAGCTATTTTAGATTGTATCATTCATAGTCCATAAAATATTAAATGGCTAAAAGTAAAATATTAATGTTCATTATTGTTTTCTTGATATACCAGAGTAGCAGAGTCTGGTTATAATTCATAGAACATATTGAATATTGAGATATTTGTTGGGAAATCCTTAAATAAAAAAAAAAAAGAATTTTACTGACTTATTGATTCCTGCTATCTAATATCTTCAAGATTCATAAAACCTTGCCAATTATTGAAGCACTGTAATGTAGCTTACAATATCTTTTTGCTTTCTCCATCAATCCAAGTCAAGGTTAATTCCATTACATACAGTTAATACATGTTAATCTTCTGAATATCTCAAAATCAAAATTGTTTTCTTAGTATGTAACTTACAATATCTTTTTGCTTTCTCCATCAATCAGCCTAGATTTACTTCATTTTAGTTATTTATTGTCCTCCTTTAACTATTTTGGGCCATTTTTGGTATAAATAGCTAAAGAAGTCAGATACTAGCTGTTCCTTACCTTTACAACCCTCTCTTGGTCAAGGTCAAACCATATCAGTGTTCATTACACGGTTACCTTGTGATAGCTGTAACTGATAGGGGACTATCTAGTTGCAAATATCCCAGCTGTTTGTCATGTTCATAAACCACCAAGCTCGGTGAAGGCCAACTATTCATTTGAAAATGATCCAATCCTACATGCAGCTTAGATCATTTATTGGCAAGATCACTTGGGGACATTATTGGTGTAAAAGTCTGTAACATATTGGCTTCTGATCTTTCCATGACCTTTGTTACCCGCTAAACTAGGTCAAGAGAAACATCACCTCATACAATATTTATCAGCATTTATGTAACACAATGTAAGACCAACACTTATCCCAATAGTGACTAGACAAAACTTAATCCAGCATCCAGATTTGTCACACACAATAGAGGTGATAAATGTGGAGAATGTACAATATCATCTTTGTTTAAAGCAGTGAAAGGTATCCCATCCTCAAGATCATCTCCATTTGAATAGAACAAAATTCAACCCAAATCAAAGTGATTCTGAAAAGAGTTGTGTGAGAACAAATTTAAACATATGCTATCTTTGTGTGATCAAATAATCGTAATCAGATGTGATGGCTAAATCTGGACAGTAATTGATGAACATATTTTTTTTAAACAAAAATGAGGACATTCTATTGTCAGAACAGCTTGTCTGGAGACCTGTGCAGATTGTCAGTTTTCACCAGCTTGTAGCCTTGATTGACCAGATTTCTAATGTTGTCTGCTTGTAGGTATCCGTTACAGTGAAGATGTCAATGTGGATGAGGTTAAGGCCCTGGCTTCCCTCATGACCTATAAGTGTGCCTGTGTTGATGTACCATTTGGTGGGGCTAAAGCTGGTGTCAAGATCGACCCCCGCAATTATTCAGAGCGTGAATTGGAGAAGATAACCAGAAGATTTACAGTGGAACTCGCCAAAAAGGGCTTCATTGGTTAGATTTAGTTCATTTTTTAATCTAAATTTCATTTGTCAATAATTAAACGTGTGATACTGAAATATTCAAAGCTCAATATCTGTACATATTTCTTATTTCTTATTTCTCATGCAATCCGTTATTTTGTCATGTTTTGATTGATTTGTCAATGAAAAAAAGATACCAGATAGTCACTGATTTAGATATAAATAAACATTTTGTCAAAAAACGAAATAGGGGCTTTAATATGGACACAGATTGAGATCAGCAGTCTGGAATCAATACCTGTGGAGCAAATGTGCCATAGAGGTGATAATGATATTTGGTCATCATGACAAATTGCTATGTTTCAGGGCCTGGTATTGATGTTCCTGCCCCTGATATGGGCACCGGTGAGCGCATGATGAGCTGGATTGCTGACACCTATGCACAAACACTAGGTGTGTACATTCTTAATATGACCTGCACTAAGTTCCAGTAATTCATGTATTGTAGACTCAGTATTGGTTTTAGTTTTCTTAAATAAAATCCGTAATCATCTTTGTCATTATTATATCATGTGAAAAGTAAAGATTGCAAACAAAAATGGTGTTAATGAAAAATATTTTTTTTCCTATTTATTACTGGTTATCGTACATAGCTTTTTATTGCATTAAGACCTTATTAAACTTGAGAGAATCATGTACAACTTAATGCCAGATGTCGCCATATAGGAGGTTTTATACATGTTAATGGTGCTTGCATCCCTCTACAGGACATCATGATATAAATTCATTTTCCTGTGTGACTGGAAAGCCTATTACGCAGGGAGGGATCCACGGTCGTACTGCGGCCACTGGCAGAGTGAGTAAAGTGGTGCCACCTATCATGCCAAACAGCCCTCCAGGTGGAGCACTGCTGCACAAAACAGCTCAAAATGATTGATTGCCAGGAACCCCATCTCTTTCTATATTAATTCCAGACTGGGCTGTAATTTTGGTGGAGTGGTAGTAATTGGGCTGTAGAAGTAGAATTTTTTATTTTTACATAGAGGTGCATTCCTGGCAGTCTTGTTTGGGAACAGGTTTCAATCAAGTTGAGCTCCTCTTTAGTATAGTAGTGTATGTTGTGTATCCAAAATTTCTGTCTTGAAAATTTCTGTTGTGGAGATCACACTAAATAGTTAGTCTGCCTCTGATTGGGCACTCACTTCCGCCTAACCATTTTGCTGCTACCTGGCTAAGGTCCCTTCTTATGGTTGAATGTACACTTACAGATTGTGTTCTTTAGTTACATTTAGTGATTCGCCCATGAATGCAAGGACCTCTAACACAATGCTATTTTTCTAGGAATTAATTTTTAATTGTAAAAAAAATACTTAACAATTTATGGGAATTTCGAAATCAAGGTCAAAACTGTCCTCTTTATATCATGTTGAAAATTTACGAATTCTCCAAAAAAGGAAAGAAAAGACAGAATTTTTGGATGCAAAACAAGGCAAATGTTCCTTAACTCTTCTGTTGAAAGTTCTTGCTAATATTTGGCTATTTATTTTTGATGTGCAATGACAGGACATGGAAATATGAACTCCCATGCTTGCGTGACTGGAAAGCCCATCACTCAGGGTGGTATACACGGTCGAATATCGGCCACTGGGCGAGTAAGTAGCTGAGGACACAATGCAGCTGTCACTTACTGTGTTCTCAGCACATCTATGTATATAGATGTGTAGCTAGCTAGTCTCCTGTCCACAGCCTGTCTGGTAGGCAATTTGCCATTGTCCACCAGATGCATCTTTGAAAAATATATAGCTTGCAGGTATCCATGGTGATAATACAAGCAACTTTTTCTGCTTACATGTTCTTTTATTTTTACTTAAATTTTGAAAATAAGAAGAGAGTATTATTGCATTTGTGGGTATTCCATATAGCACTTTTTAACCTTACCTTTTGCTATATGTTGAGGTGTTTTGTTTTACATTAACTGTCTGCATGAACAGATGCACTAAAGAAAACCCAATAAGAATTTAATGCTTTCTTTGTCCGTACGTAATGATTGCTGACCAACCACGTATTGTTTTAACATTAGTACACTAGTCTTGGTCCATTGATTTTGTTTTTGCACAAAGGCATATCACCAAATAGATTGCCACCCATAAAATCATCATGTTTCTTAAGTAAACTCTCCCATATATCCAGTATTTTTAGAAATGAAAGTTCAGGATTTGGAATCCGAATCTGATCACATTTCTGGGGTGTAGTTTTTCAAAACAGCAAAAAACCAAGTTACTGTACATGCAGACCATCTCATCCTTATATACATAAAATACTGCACCACCAGTCCATCCCAATGTTATTTATAAAAGTGTTGCACATATCAACCATTTCATTCTTATATACATGAAATACGACATATTCAGACCATCTTATCCTCATATACATAACATACTGCACATCCAAGCCATCTCATACTTGCCGTACTTACTCGTGTATTAGACGAGGTTTTTGTACAAAAATCCTTAGTTAATGCTTAGGGGGTGGTCTTATACACGAGAGCAACCTGTTGACGAGGGTTTACGCCAAAAAATTACGGCACTACAAGTTTTCTTTACGAACATTCATATTTTCGAAATAACGAATATCGGACAAAGTGGATTGATTTTAATTACGTTTTAAATGATATATAAAGGTATTTACCCAATATTATCGCTTTGTTTTGGCTTTGTTCTCACTGATTCCAATTATCAGCGTTCACAGTTTTGCATTTCGTCATTGTTTCTACTGCTTTGAGTCGTGTCAGCCTGTTGACAGAAATGTTTTCACACGTGGATCGATTTTAATTGACAGAAATGCTTTCACACGTGCGTAATGCATGTTTCATGGCAGGCATCACATTTTGACTGGCTCAGGCATCACATTTTGTCTGGCTCATAATCGATTAACGTAGGCACTTCATCTAAACAACACAAACTTGCTCATATCAACACCCATGGTTCAACATACTTTAACCTGAAATTGACCTTTGACTTTGAAGACTTTGCAGTGACATTGACCTTTTTGATAATCGATCATACAGAAACAGTTTTTATTGATAACATGGCCCCATCTCATGTCTCATGATACTTTAATTATGATCTCACCTTTCACTATCACTTTTAACATTATGTAGAAGCTAAGTAGTAGACTTTATAGTCTACTACAACAACGAATGGTCAACAGTTCATTATTTTAATTATATCAGACTATTTTACTTTATGTTCCTAGCCTGGGCTTTCTATCTGAAAGATAATACTCTTAACGTTTCCATTGAAAAAAGTTAGGCTACCACCTTTTTCGAACTTTTTTTTTGCATTTGTGGTTGATAAAAAATAAATTATGATCAACAAATCTCTCAGGTATTTTCAGTAAAGAAATACTTTTTGATCTGCACATTTTCAAACCCCAATACTATAGTGGTGATTATTCTTGAAAATTAGCCAAATTTACAGCATTATTTATAATACAAATATCTTGAAATTCAAAATTAAAGTTTTGTATTATTTCAGAACTCGTTTAAGCTTAATTTTATTAATTCTATAGGTTCTTTGATCTTTGGCATGTTGCATCTTGTTAAAATCTGAAACCTAAAATCACAACTTCAGATTTAGATTTTACATATTTCTAACTTTCAAATTACATTTTGACTCGTTTATATATTGCTTAAGGACAGGAAGTCACCAAGCAGAAAATGCAATCTTTTCATGATGTCACAATGATAGATTTAAGTCTCTCTCCCTTCCAAATCTTCCAATGCTTTTCCCTTAAAATCCAGTTTGGGCCGAACTTTATCTTAATAGTTATTTATGTAAATATTTGTTAAAATCTAATGACAAGTATCTTAACACAGTGTTGAGGAGTGATAGGCCATAGAATTAAATTATAAATATTTACCTGTGGCTTACAAACTTAGTCTTCAGCAATATCTAGCTGTAGTTTGATATTTTACCTCCAATGATTTTTTTGTAAGTGATTTTTTTTAAAAACTGAACTTGACAGACAAACTTCATGGCCTAACAACCATTTTATGCAACCAAACTAGTCCATCTGAGGGGAGATGACATTTTTGAAATGGATTTTTTTTTCTTCGAAAATTATTATTTTTCACTGTAGTGATTGTATTTTCAGACTTCACTTAATATGTAGACTGTATTGTACTTTGCTGAAGTAATGATAGTTGTGGAATGGTATAGCCTGAAAAAGAGTCTTGTTCTTATCTACTTGTATTTTATTTGATATTAAATTTTGGTATTCATTTCCTCCTCATACATTGTCAAAACTGATTTTTTTAAACCTCAAATTAGTTGAAGGTGGTGATAAGAACCAAGACATTTTTCTCTTGTCTAACTATTGTCATTTTATTATGTTTGCAATATAGTTGTCACTGTTTTGTAATAGCAATAGCACTTGCTATATTCTCTGGAAAAAAAGATTACACATCTTCCACGATATATTTTGTCTCTATTCAATGCAAGATAATGCACTAATTTTCAAAATATAATATGACTAATGCTATCCTTAATATATGCAGAGCACTTTCTTGGTGCTTTGCAGTTTACTTGTGATGAATACCAGACTAGGTCACTGGTATTTGAACTATTAGAAAATAACAATTACTCCAGTATTTCTAATCATGTATTCTTTAAAGTGTATTTTCTACATCATCATGAGCATTTTATATCTGTTTTGTTTATTTTGATGAGATTTAAATCCCGCAAACAAATGAAAGTAACTTGACAATTGACAAGAATGATAAATCCACTTTTATGAAGGACATGCAAACTGCGCTGCATTATTTACATTGCATAACATTACTGCTGTAAGAAAAGACGTATATTATGGTTTGCAAGTTGAGACTTGACCTCAGTCTGTTGTTTTCTAGGGTATCTTCCATGGTATTGAGAACTTTGTGAATGAGGCCAGTTATATGAGCATGGTTGGCACCACCCCCAGCCTGGGAGACAAGACCTTCATCGTGCAGGGCTTCGGTAACGTAGGTCTGCACACCATGCGATACCTTCACCGTGCAGGCGCTAAGTGTGTGGGTATTATGGAGAAGGACGGTAGCATCTACAACCCCAACCAGGGTATCGACCCCAGAGAGCTGGAGGACTACGTCATCGTAAGCCCCATACTGTCTTTTACAACCTCATGTTGTTTTAGGGAAAAGATGTTTGTATTTTTCCTGGAAAAGGTCAGAGATGCTTTTAAAAAATTATTGCAGACATAATGAGTTGACTTTCACAGTCCCAGTTGCACCCTTCAGCAATCTCGGAGTGTGCTTAAAATGCATTTGTCCTCAATTAATCTTTGCGTTGTAGGAGAATGGAACAATCGTTGGCTTCCCAGGTGCCGAGCCATACACCGGCGAGAGTCTGCTCACCGAGAAGTGCGACATCCTTGTACCTTGTGCTGTGGAGAAGGTCCTGAATAGTGAGAATGCTCATAAAATCCAGGCCAAGGTAAGCGATCCCATCAACCCATACAGTAGAAAAATGGCCCAGAGACATGTTTCTGGGCCATAGATTTGCCAAAATGGTGATTTTTTTTCTTCTAAATTGCCATTTTGTTTTGATCTTTTCAGAAATAATATCACATACAAAGTGCATTTTATCAGTATCTTTCATAAAAATTATCATGAAACTTATCTTAGGGTTAATAATATTTCTTGATTATCCTCAACTCATGTCAGGAATCTATATGATTGTGTCTTTGTTGTATTTAGATTGTGGCAGAGGGAGCCAATGGTCCCACAACAATCGCAGCTGATAAGATCCTCCTGGAGCGTAATATCCTCGTCATCCCCGACCTGTTTGTCAACGCCGGTGGTGTGACAGTGTCCTACTTTGAGTGGCTCAAGAACCTTAACCATGTCAGCTTTGGTCGTCTGACCTTCAAGTATGAGAGAGATTCCAACTACCATCTGCTTGGTAAGCCTTTGAAGTGGAGTCTTAGGGAGGGAAACCCCTGTTATATATAATATGTTATACATATATGTCCTGATCTAAGGTAGTTTTATGGAGGGCAACACTTATGTGGCCTGTTCTCTGGTAGTCTTACAGAGGGAAAACCCTGTATTGTGATATTTTCTCAGATCGTCTTACACAGAGGGAAAACACTGTTATGTGACTTGCTCTAAGGTAGTTTTATCAACAATATTTGTTGGTACCAGGAACTATACAGGTCAATTGAAATCAAATGTAACCAGCAATTTCCACATGATGTAATGCTTTGTTTTGAAGTATGATACTATTTTTGTGTCATTTTCCAGACTTGATGTGAAAAAATTTGATCAAGACCACTCATAAATTCTTCCATAATAATCTTCTTTCATAAATATGATTGTGTTATTATTGCAGAGAGTGTACAGCAATCTCTTGAGCGTAAATTTGGTAAGAATGGAGGCAAGATTCCCATCACCCCATCTGAGGCCTTCGAGAGCAGAATTGCTGTAAGTATTTTAGCAATATACAAAAACACCACAGGTGCATGGAGACCAACAGATAATTTAATGTGTCAGTTTGCATGTGCATAGTTATGGACAGTAATTATGGACTTTTTGTTAGACTGGCGAGGAAAAGGGTTTAATTTCTGTCCATGCAAAATGAAAAATTTGGCCTGGCATATGAGTGTCTCAATCTGAAGAATTTTTACCTTTACTTTAAAAGATTTTAAAATGGATACAGGAGGTGATATGTTTGTTTATGTGTTGCAGGGTGCCTCAGAGAAGGACATAGTTCACTCTGGTCTGGCCTACACCATGGAGCGTTCCTCTCGCGCCATCATGCGCACTGCCATGAAGTACAACCTGGGCCTGGACCTGCGTACTGCCGCCTACATCTCCTCTATAGAGAAGATCTTCAAAGTGTACAATGAAGCTGGTCTCACCTTCACATAAACACTTCATCCCCACCCAACAGCACAGTTCACGATTATTTAATCATCCAATCAATTTAGGAACGGAATAGGGGCTAACTTTTATACGCAAGATTGCAAAACATAAATAAAAACTCCTTTGAAATAAAAAAATGTGGACTGTGTTGACGACCCAAGACCAAATATCTACATTCAAACTTCACCATAACATTATCACTGGGTTTAGATTATCCTTTTTGATTAAACCTGATTTGTTACAAATCCAATTGGTAAAAGTTAGCCAATATTACAAGACTCATGATTATATCATATTGACATTCAACAATTATATATGCTGGTATATTTTACTACTAGACTTTGTATATTGACTTGAAGGTTAGTCTTTCTCCAGCAGCTGTGATGATTTACATGTTGTGCTCAATGCTACTGTTGAGAAAATACCTGTGGTATATCAGGAATTGGATTTTGATAATTTGATAGTCATTCTAGTTGTGTTTTATAGTTTTATAGTCAAAATCTTTAAATTTCAATCATTGTTTGGGCAACTAGAATTTTAACACCTGAATTACATAGGAACTAGGTCCTTGTTTTTAATTTATATGCTGCCTTATGTGTAACTTTATATACTTCCGTTTTGTCCTAGCATTATCATATGTATGGTGTTTCATTTATTGTACAGTGGGTTATTTCCCATTTGTCCATTTATTGCATCAATATATACTTAATTCTTCTTCATCTTGGTTTTTCTCAAATTCATCATAATGCTGTACAAATTTAAAATAAATTTATTACCACTTTTTTCTAATGATGCATGGAAAGATAATGAGTGTAGATCTGAACATTACAGTGAAAATGTGGTATATTTTAGGAAAGAAGACATTAAAGATAGCTTTTTGAGAACAGCAGGGCACGATTTAACACCATATTTATATTTAGTATGTGTACTATACTGATTGTTTGGAATTGCATTCCATGCTGTAAATAAATATGAAGGTAGAAATTAGGAATGGTACAAATTAAATGATAGATAGATAAAAAGTGATGTTTTGGGAAGAAAAGCACCATCATAGGTAAATACAGGTAAAATTAGAAGTCAAGATTGTCAATATTAATATAACAAGTCATGGAGTGATATCCTTATGTTTGGTAATGCATAAAATAGTGAATTATACATTATGTTTACAAGATGAATTGATATTTAAATGCAGACATAAATTATGCAGTATTTATTGTGATGTAAAGATGAAAGGCAGTTGTGTAGCCCTCTTTGTGAATTTATCAAATTGTCAAACCACCCTCGTCCTATTATAATAAATATTTTATGCTACCATAAACTTTTTGTTTTGCACTTATTACAATAGTCGGAATCTCAGAAAGTCTCATGCCAGTTTGATTTATTCACATCTCACTGATAGAAATGGGAAGAAACAAAAGGTTTGATTTTACAAAATTAAGAATCTTGCTATAGTTTTACCTAAAACCAGTCTGGAACAAAACTCTTAAATATCCAAATACCATGTTTGCTAAAGGAAGACTAAAGGAGATATTGAGAAAAAATATATCTTTTGGGGTCATTCTGCAATTGAAATTTAACTAAGCATTAAATTATTTTTTTTTTATAATTTATTTTAACCATCAGGAGCAAATAAAGAGGATAACATTGGGGTGTAATTTTCTGTCCTGCTGTCTGTCCGTCAAACAATTGTTTCTTGTAGGCTTGGACACCTGGAACATCTGTGCCTCATGGTAATGATGGTCACTTGCTATATTTGATACATTATTTTTGCCATATTGATTTGACATACATTGCTCAGGAAAGGCCTAAAAAGTATCCTTTCTCCAGTAATTCCAAAAAACGCGTCAGGCAAGTTCAGAATATTCATCAATAACACAGCTCAGCGAGGGAAACCCACCAATAGTTTGTAAGAATTACTATTTCTCCAGTAATTTGAAGGAATAAGATAATGTCACAAATATTACAAAAAAGCAAGTATTTAGACAGCTCTCAGATGTACAGACTGTCTTTATTCCCATATTCGTCATTAAAATAGACTTGAAATCCATTATTTCCAGAAACATGACACATTGCCCATCATATTTAAGTTTTCCAACTAAAAGAACTCGACCTCTGATGATTGACTTTCAGTTATGATCCATTTCACTGTCTTTTCCCTTCATGATGTCATTGAATACAGACCTGTGTGTTATCTGAACCTGATTTTTCCATCCTATTTTAAATTTGAACAGGTACTCCGATTTGAAGCCATGCTTACCAAAGTTAGTTTCCAAAACAAGTATTGATTTTTTTCATCATGCTTAGAATATCAGTTGTGCATACCTGAACTTTGTACTTGAGCCATATGATGTCACTTTCCCATCGCTGAGTTCAGTAAAATACTCTCCTGACATATTTAAATGAGAAATTACAGAGGCCCAAACTAGGGGAGAACAGGCTCAGAATGGGGGATTACTTTATGTCACATAACAACCTTTCCAGTGACTTGGAATGTATCTGCATGTAATTCTATTCCTTTAATTTAGCATAAATTGTTTAATGATACTTTAGAGTATTGCCTTCAGCTTGAAGCCAGCCTCTGAGCTGTCTCGGAATCTGAGCATGAAAAAAGTCTGAGCACATTGGAAAAATAAAAAAAACTTGGATCTGAGTAAATACTCAGAATGTGAGCATGAACTTTAAATCTGACCAAAAACTTCAAATCTATGTTTCCCAAGCATGAGGCAAAAAAATTAGATCTGAGTTTATGCTGAGAATCTGAGCAAAACTTCAAAACTGAGAAGAGGTTTTCAGAAGCAGTGCTTGCCATGCAAAATGGTGAAACAAATCTCACCAGTCTTCAAGGCTTGATCACATCTACACATGGCTTACAAACATTGATGAGCATTGCAAGAGGGGCATCAACATTTGTGTCCACCCTTCGACCACCAGTTATGCTTGCGAAGGTCAATGATTTCAAGGGAGCACAGTCGGAGCGCAAGAGCTATACCACTTGTGGTGATTCGTTGAAGTGTGTCATGCTATAACCTTTGCTATTAATGTGTTTCAAATCTTGTCTAGTTGAAACTTAAGATGACAGATTCTACAGAAATATGGCCCATACCACCTCGATACACAACTCCAGAAGATCCCTTTGGGTTCAGACTCGGAGATATTGCCAATCTGGTTCAGTCCTATTCCACAACGGAACTTGAACATCCACTCTTGGAGAAAATGATATATGGAGGAGACAGACGTGGTTGAATATACCACAATTATGGAAATTCCATTCGTTTACAAGATGTGGGACCACTTGCAGATGGACTACTTGGCGTCCACCTCTTCATGGGAAGCATCAACTCAAGGAATGGCTTCACAAGCAAAGAGAACGATTTCTCTGTCTTGTGTCCCATAGTCAGCTGCATATTCATCTTCCAAGGAAAACAAAAGTTTTCCTGTCATTTTCAACACTACCCCATCCTCACAGTTGGGAAGGCAACAGTAAGATCAGATGCTCCCACTCTGTCAGCAGAGAGCTATAGTGTAGATTATTGTGTGTTCAACCTGAAGATAACACTTGATCCTGAAACAAATCTCATTGCCAATCCAACTGCTCGATTTGAGGAGTATCTCAAGCGGAAGGCTCAAGCAGAGAAGTGCATCGATCAGACAATGCAAGAACAAATCACCCACGCCCTTGCTAACTGCCCCACATTGACTATGGTTCGTTTGCGTAACAACAGTCCGGCCATCACTCGACTCATTGCGAACCAAGAGAACATACATGATTTTGTCTATGGTGAAATACAACAACAGGTGATGAAGTTGTGTTCGTGGTCTTTGGATCCCATCTCGCCATCTGGAGCTCTGGACGATGCATATAACAGTCTGATATCTGATGCACACTCATCAGAGGCACCACTCTTCATTGTAACTACACCAGAGGTTGCGGATGTGATTGCCACCAAGCATAATCACATTGTGCCCACCACTGATGTCCTCTACACTGTGGGTTTCTCCGGGGATAAAGGAGAGTTTGCACCTGGCCAGATCAAACCATATGAGGGTGTCAGTAAAAAGGTATCTCTTGTGACAAAAGCCGTGAGTGTCCAGGGAAGAGATGTGCCAATTTGCACGTTCCACATCTCAGCAGGGAATCGGGATCATTATATAACATATTTGAGCATGATGAAAGTTTCTGGTGCTTCAATGAAGTTGGTTACAACCTCAATTCGCAGACAAAAATCGATGACTTTCGTGGTGTTGACAGAACGAAAATCATGGTGACTGACCTGAGACTGGGCATCAGCCATGGAAACAATGGCCTGTACAATTTGGATGAAGCATAATTTGGCCACATCTTCTGGTAAGCCGTGGCCTGGAAACATCTTCATCATATCGAAAAGATCACATCCATTTTCGGGTCTGTCCATAACCACGACCCATCTTTTCATTTGTCGAGAGAAGAATGATTCAAGCAATCTCACAACTCCGTTCACTTTCTGGCACTTTGTCAATAGGCATACCTCTCTTGGAGACTCGCTCTTGCAGCATGGATCCGTACACATTCTCGTATTCCATTTTAGCACCTTGATGGCAACAGGAGCTTTGTCTGATCTTCTCAAAGCACTGTACACCATGCCTTGTGAACCCTCGGGCATGGTGCCTACTCTATCGTACTTCTGATCAACATCCATGACTTCTTTTTCCATGACTTCTTTTTCCACTTTCTCAATATTGTTATAGAGAAATAATGAGTTTCTGGCAAACATCATCACTCTTATATACAATCAGCAGCACTTTCAATAGTTAATCAAGGAGTGTGCATATTAAATGAGCATGGGTTTATTTTCTGCATAATGAATGAGCAAATGATCAATATCATATCTTACCAAGACAATAGAGGACATGGCCTTTTCTATTTAAGATATATAATTCAGAAATGTTATCATGGAGTGTGCATATTTAATGGGAAAGAATTCTAATGTGAATATTGACCTTTTGCCTAAATCTTTTTTTTTGTGCATAACTCATGAGATGGTGATATCATGATGAATTATCTGTGATAGTTTTGACTTCTATATGTTTTCAATAAACAATTTACATTACAAAGATTCTGCATGGTTTAATCATCAGCAGATATAATAGGTCACATTCTATGATAGTTATCCCTCAGAGGTACTTTACACTGACAGATGTTCTATATAGTATATGGGAATATAACTTGTGTGTTTGGTGTAAATATATCATAGTTTCTTGTCAAGCACATTTTAGTGATATTATTTCATGGATATCCCTAATTATTTTGGAAGATAAAGTATTGTTTTGTATGATACAAATTAAAAGAGAAAGAATCCATAATTTACCATGGATAATTGGATTTGGGTTGCCTAATGTGAACGGACATTATTTAAGAAAGGATATGGATGGCATCTTATTACTTCTTTTTTTCAACATTGATTTCTTATTTCTTGAACATGATAGTTACAGCCACGGGCCGTGGCACAGTTGGTTAGAGCGCCAGCTTATTAGTACCAGTTCCTCTGTGGTGATCCAAAGGTCGTGGGTTCGAACCCCGGCCGTGCCGGGATGGAACTCATGATACAATTTCCCACATGAGCTGAGGCCCGTGCCTAAAGGGTTAACCCGTTGTCCTTGTAAATCTGTGACCGGGTGGGTTGTCATGTCAAGGACCTGCGACATGACAATTCAGTGAGGCAGCACTATATCTGCTACAAGTAGGTCTCATCACGAAATGACTGACATAATGTTGAAAGTGATGTAAAACCCCAAACAAACAAACAAACAAACAAATGATAGTTACTTGACAATTGTGAAAATATTTGGTTTGCTCAATTCTGTTCTAACATGTAGTCTCTGGACTAGTAGAGAAGGGGGGCTGCAGGCACATTCCTCATGTGGGTGGCACCAGACACCACAGACTGTGCATTCACCTGTTTCCTCTAAAGGCAACCATGCAAAGTTGCATTCACATGATTCGTCCATCGTGCACCACATGCCACAGGCAGCACACTCCATCCATGTCATCATTTTTGCAGTTTGCTTTTTATTCCAAGAAAGAGACTGTGACTTTTCATCACATTCCCTCTGGGTTGGTAGAGGAGGGGGGCTGCAGTTGCATTCCTCGTGTGGGTGGCACCACACACCACAGACTGTGCATTCACCTGTTTCCTCTAAAGGCAACCATGCAAAGTTGCATTCACATGATTCGCCCATCGTGCACCACATGCCACAGGCAGCACACTCCATCCATGTCATCATTTTTACTGTTGGCTTTTTTTTCTGGAATAGAGATCTTCCTGGAGAAAAGTCCAGCAGCTGACTGACAAATTTCCTCATGGGAGCTCCTTATATATGCTCCTCGGATAACCATTTGGAACCATTTGGACCTGGTTTGAACCAGTTTGAGCCACTTGGAACCAGGTTGGAATGTTTCATGTTGTGATCTGATTGGTTAATTTGGTGAGCAAGGTTGAACTTGTTTGAACATGTTTGAACTTGTATTTGCATAACTAGTGTGATGTGTCTGATATTTAGTTATGCACAAGATCAGTTCTTTTGAATAAGTAATGACTTTAAAGTGGTCCAAAAAGACATTGTGTGCATAATTAATGAGACAATATTTATGGTATATAAATGTTAGAAGTTCGATGGGTTTTGTCAGTCTGGAAAAAAATCTTCATTTGGACATATTGGTTGGATTCAAGTGATCATCCATAAAATCTATTTTCTACTAGCAAGTGTAACAGATTGTGATAGGGACAGACTAGAAATAAAAAATAGAAAGAAATGGAACATGTCAGCATCAGTCTAGCTGTTGATGCAATCAAGTATATATCAATAGGCTATCAAAGGTACATGGCTTGTCCAAACGAAACAGCAGCAAGGAAGATTCGAAGAATGTGCAGAGTTATATCTGAGAGACATCATTCAAGCTGGAAGTGTACTATCCAACAACTACCAAAGTCAAACGTGAGCGTGACGGTTATGCAAATCATGGCTGGAATGTTTGACGACAACATCTGCAGTTGGAGCAGGATTGCTACTCTTTACTCTTTCTGTGGGACTTTTGGTGAAGTATGTATGAGAGAGCATCAAATGCTAATAAACACACTGGACAAGATACGAGTAATTGTAGGAAGGCACGTGCACCATAGATTTGCTGATTGGATTTGTGAACATGGTGGGTGGGAGGCTTTTGGAGAAAATTTTCAAAACAGAAGACAGTGCTCTTTGATGTGATTTCGATCATTTTTATTATCATAGTGCAAACACAAGTAGAAATACCATGACTGATAAGGATGGTAAATGTCTTGCAGTAGATCCTCTCAAAGCATGATGTGTGTAATTCTTTTGCATTTCAATATGCTGTTTGTTTTGACCGGTGTGTCTGATCTCTCTCCCCCATACCAATACCATTCATCATTACACGACACATAACCTCTCCCACAAAACATAGCAGAACATGACTCATTGCAATTGTGGCACTTTTGTCCTAAAGTAGCACAATCGCAACTGGTAATTTGCCTTTTCATTGTATGTTTAACTGTAGAAAAGTACATCTTGTGCATGTTAGTTATGTCCAGTGTCATGTCAAACCTGTTCCCAGACACTGTTACTATTGTATATCTCAAGAATCCATAAAAGCGGAAAGAATTATTGTCTGACAAACGTCTATTGGGGTACCTAAATGGTACGGATGTACAAAACATTATGGGCTGCATCAATTCCACCTCTGAAGGCCTCATCCAAGGTGACTGGCTGCCAAGGCATATATTGTTTACACTCAATGTTGATCTGATGTTGTGTTTGCCTTTGTGTCCTGAGAAAATGTTAACATAGATCTCGCTGGTCTCATTAAGCTTGATAAATGTTATATCTTGAGAAAGTTCCACAAACAATTGGATGCACACAACATTGTTACTTTCTACGGTAAGCATTCTTGTGTCGTACACTTTTATGTGACGAGCAACTCCAAAATCTCTATTGTATGCATCATTCATTAAATTTGCACAACCATATTCCATCCCATCACCTATTGACATGGAAGCAAACCACGGCTTACAGTGAAATGCAGACCCTTCTTTTGCCCTGTCTGGCAAAGTCTCCATGACTTGGTTTGTAGGAATCATATATCCTCTGTCATAGTATTCAAGATGACAGATCCTTCTCAGCTCTTTTTGACCACTATTACCAAAAAGCACTGGTGTTTTTGTCTGTCAATTTCCTAAATATGACTCCATCCATCTTGCGCAATCTAGCTGGTAGGGAACCACAAAGGTGCACTGACATTTTTGAGTCCATTTGACTGCGTTCAATTCCTATGCTGAACTTCCCATACTCATAACAAATTTGGTTTGAAAGCACAACACACACAATATATATATGTTTTTTTATCTCTTTATTTTGGAAAAAAAAAAAAAACTACGAACAGAAGCAAACAAACATGCAAGTATGATCATAATGTCTTATTCCATTTCTAATGATACCATGTAATGTCTTGGTAAGCTTCATCTAAAGTCTAAAGCTTCTAATGTATAAAGCTTCATCTAAAGTCTAAAGCACAAACTTTCTCAATCAGATGCAATGATGGCAAATCCTTTTATGAACACCTAACATGCAAGCAGGTTTTCTTTGTCACAAAAACAATCCCACAGTTCATCCACCAATGTAGAGTCCATGAACATCAGGTCGCGCTCATCTGTTGTCTCATCACTCTTATTGACCTCTTGCTTCTCCTTTCTTTCGTCCATCAGCAATGTTAGCTGTTGTTGCATGATGCTCAACTGGCCATTTTGCTCAGAATATTCCCTTTTCATGGATGTGAGGTCTGACATAAGGTTGTCTTGGGCTCGTTGTAATGCCCTCACATCCCTCTTCAGACATTTATTCTCCTCGCTGAGAATGTCTCTTTCTTGAGTGACAACCTCTAACAGAGCAGTCAACTCCTCTATTCTTTCTTCTAACTGTGAATTGTTTTTTTCAGTTTTTTTCGTTTCCTTCGATTTCAATGCATCCATCTCTCTCTTCATGGTCTCGATCTCCTTCTCTTTGGCCTTCAAAGCTTCCTTGACTTGTTTCGAATTCAGTACAGCCCTGCTCAGCAAATCTTTTGATACCTGTGTCTGCACCATACCATTGACCTCATCAAGAGAATTCCACAAGTGATCTCCCCTTTTTAACAAGTGGAACTTTTTACCTTTCATGGTCTTTGTTCCCTTTGCTAGCAAGTTGCTCACCATGCCTGCCATGACAGACAGACCATACCGTCTAAAGTTCTCCTTCTCTTCCCAGTTTGGGTGGCACCACATGTTTCCGGCCATGTCATCATTTTTACTGTTGGCTTTTTTTTCTGGAATAGAGATCTTCCTGGAGAAAAGTCCAGCAGCTGACTGACAAATTTCCTCATGGGAGCTCCTTATATATGCTCCTCGGATAACCATTTGGAACCATTTGGACCTGGTTTGAACCAGTTTGAGCCACTTGGAACCAGGTTGGAATGTTTCATGTTGTGATCTGATTGGTTAATTTGGTGAGCAAGGTTGAACTTGTTTGAACATGTTTGAACTTGTATTTGCATAACTAGTGTGATGTGTCTGATATTTAGTTATGCACAAGATCAGTTCTTTTGAATAAGTAATGACTTTAAAGTGGTCCAAAAAGACATTGTGTGCATAATTAATGAGACAATATTTATGGTATATAAATGTTAGAAGTTCGATGGGTTTTGTCAGTCTGGAAAAAAATCTTCATTTGGACATATTGGTTGGATTCAAGTGATCATCCATAAAATCTATTTTCTACTAGCAAGTGTAACAGATTGTGATAGGGACAGACTAGAAATAAAAAATAGAAAGAAATGGAACATGTCAGCATCAGTCTAGCTGTTGATGCAATCAAGTATATATCAATAGGCTATCAAAGGTACATGGCTTGTCCAAACGAAACAGCAGCAAGGAAGATTCGAAGAATGTGCAGAGTTATATCTGAGAGACATCATTCAAGCTGGAAGTGTACTATCCAACAACTACCAAAGTCAAACGTGAGCGTGACGGTTATGCAAATCATGGCTGGAATGTTTGACGACAACATCTGCAGTTGGAGCAGGATTGCTACTCTTTACTCTTTCTGTGGGACTTTTGGTGAAGTATGTATGAGAGAGCATCAAATGCTAATAAACACACTGGACAAGATACGAGTAATTGTAGGAAGGCACGTGCACCATAGATTTGCTGATTGGATTTGTGAACATGGTGGGTGGGAGGCTTTTGGAGAAAATTTTCAAAACAGAAGACAGTGCTCTTTGATGTGATTTCGATCATTTTTATTATCATAGTGCAAACACAAGTAGAAATACCATGACTGATAAGGATGGTAAATGTCTTGCAGTAGATCCTCTCAAAGCATGATGTGTGTAATTCTTTTGCATTTCAATATGCTGTTTGTTTTGACCGGTGTGTCTGATCTCTCTCCCCCATACCAATACCATTCATCATTACACGACACATAACCTCTCCCACAAAACATAGCAGAACATGACTCATTGCAATTGTGGCACTTTTGTCCTAAAGTAGCACAATCGCAACTGGTAATTTGCCTTTTCATTGTATGTTTAACTGTAGAAAAGTACATCTTGTGCATGTTAGTTA
The DNA here is from genome assembly GCA_949316495.1 of Amphiduros pacificus. Classification (NCBI taxonomy): domain Eukaryota; kingdom Metazoa; phylum Annelida; class Polychaeta; order Phyllodocida; family Hesionidae; genus Amphiduros; species Amphiduros pacificus. The sequence continues at coordinate 46,704,236 of OX439002.1, read as the reverse complement.
TGTCCAGTGTCATGTCAAACCTGTTCCCAGACACTGTTACTATTGTATATCTCAAGAATCCATAAAAGCGGAAAGAATTATTGTCTGACAAACGTCTATTGGGGTACCTAAATGGTACGGATGTACAAAACATTATGGGCTGCATCAATTCCACCTCTGAAGGCCTCATCCAAGGTGACTGGCTGCCAAGGCATATATTGTTTACACTCAATGTTGATCTGATGTTGTGTTTGCCTTTGTGTCCTGAGAAAATGTTAACATAGATCTCGCTGGTCTCATTAAGCTTGATAAATGTTATATCTTGAGAAAGTTCCACAAACAATTGGATGCACACAACATTGTTACTTTCTACGGTAAGCATTCTTGTGTCGTACACTTTTATGTGACGAGCAACTCCAAAATCTCTATTGTATGCATCATTCATTAAATTTGCACAACCATATTCCATCCCATCACCTATTGACATGGAAGCAAACCACGGCTTACAGTGAAATGCAGACCCTTCTTTTGCCCTGTCTGGCAAAGTCTCCATGACTTGGTTTGTAGGAATCATATATCCTCTGTCATAGTATTCAAGATGACAGATCCTTCTCAGCTCTTTTTGACCACTATTACCAAAAAGCACTGGTGTTTTTGTCTGTCAATTTCCTAAATATGACTCCATCCATCTTGCGCAATCTAGCTGGTAGGGAACCACAAAGGTGCACTGACATTTTTGAGTCCATTTGACTGCGTTCAATTCCTATGCTGAACTTCCCATACTCATAACAAATTTGGTTTGAAAGCACAACACACACAATATATATATGTTTTTTTATCTCTTTATTTTGGAAAAAAAAAAAAAACTACGAACAGAAGCAAACAAACATGCAAGTATGATCATAATGTCTTATTCCATTTCTAATGATACCATGTAATGTCTTGGTAAGCTTCATCTAAAGTCTAAAGCTTCTAATGTATAAAGCTTCATCTAAAGTCTAAAGCACAAACTTTCTCAATCAGATGCAATGATGGCAAATCCTTTTATGAACACCTAACATGCAAGCAGGTTTTCTTTGTCACAAAAACAATCCCACAGTTCATCCACCAATGTAGAGTCCATGAACATCAGGTCGCGCTCATCTGTTGTCTCATCACTCTTATTGACCTCTTGCTTCTCCTTTCTTTCGTCCATCAGCAATGTTAGCTGTTGTTGCATGATGCTCAACTGGCCATTTTGCTCAGAATATTCCCTTTTCATGGATGTGAGGTCTGACATAAGGTTGTCTTGGGCTCGTTGTAATGCCCTCACATCCCTCTTCAGACATTTATTCTCCTCGCTGAGAATGTCTCTTTCTTGAGTGACAACCTCTAACAGAGCAGTCAACTCCTCTATTCTTTCTTCTAACTGTGAATTGTTTTTTTCAGTTTTTTTCGTTTCCTTCGATTTCAATGCATCCATCTCTCTCTTCATGGTCTCGATCTCCTTCTCTTTGGCCTTCAAAGCTTCCTTGACTTGTTTCGAATTCAGTACAGCCCTGCTCAGCAAATCTTTTGATACCTGTGTCTGCACCATACCATTGACCTCATCAAGAGAATTCCACAAGTGATCTCCCCTTTTTAACAAGTGGAACTTTTTACCTTTCATGGTCTTTGTTCCCTTTGCTAGCAAGTTGCTCACCATGCCTGCCATGACAGACAGACCATACCGTCTAAAGTTCTCCTTCTCTTCCCAGTTTGGGTGGCACCACATGTTTCCGGCAGTGTACATGCCACCCCCTTCTGTGAGACGCATTGGTTCTTGTCTCTTCCCATCCAATCTTGCGGATGGTGAAACCAAAACCTGTGACTTATGGATAAGCACTTGTCCCTCTTCATCCACTGTCTGAACACCAAACTTTCTTGTGGTATGAGATGATGGCAGGTCTATGGTCACCTTTGTCAATCCTCCTCCACTCTTTGTCGCGCTAAATGTGTCCTCCAGTCCTCTTAAATTTCTTTTCATATTCTTCGCTTGGACTTCAGTGGTGATGAAGTTCAACTTCTTGTTCAGGGATAGTGACATCTTGACTCTGGTAGCAACAGCTTTTATCATGTGCTCTTGCCCATCGTTGTACACAAAGAGTTCTGTCAAATGTGCATTGTCGGGCTCAATGCCATCCTCCACATCGATACCAAGTCCTGCTACACTATCTCTGAGGCAGGAAGTCGAGTTAAATTTGGGTGGGTGAATGCCTTGCACTGCCATGCTTCACTGATGCTTGCTTTTTTTCAGTCTCTCTGAGCAACTTGTGCTTCCTCTTCACTTACTTTTCAGTTCTATGGCTGCTCTAGTGCTTCAGGCACGAATCCATAACTTCTGACACCATGTTGTGTTCTTTAGTGTGTCTAGAATGGCTTGAATATTGATAGGAATAAACTGACAAACTCAGCTGTTGGCCATGGGCGTCTCACGTTTATTCAGGGCTTACAGCATATCTAAATTCTGATTGGTTAATAATACAACTGAAATAACAACCAGGTGGCAGCTCAAAATGAAATAGTAACTAGGTGGCAGCACAATACAGTACAATCACCGGGTGGTGTTTTATCTGTGAAGTGCTGTCACCACATGGAAAAAGACTCCCCACAGGGAAGATTCCCACCAGGGGTAAATTTCTATCATGCAGCAGAGAGGAAGAGACCTCCATCAAACGGTCAGATATCAAACAGTGAAAATGTACATAGTATTAAGTGGCTTTAGCCATGTATACTATTATTGTTGACACCTCAGATTATTATACCGATTGTGACGTTTGTCACAAGTTATCTATAGTTTTCTGAAAGATGGCAGAAAAATTACTATTTTTCCACTATAAATACAATCTCATAATGTTGGACAGTGATCAGGTCCAACAGCATAGCTATTGGTTATTAAGGTACTGGAGGGTAACTTAGGACTAAATTATAGGTGGTTTACATTGAATGGTGCCATTATGATGTCAGTGCTAACCTACTATGAGCCTCTTCTTGGATCACAAAGAGTTCACGCCACAAATTGCAATATCTAAAAATATTTCAGTTTATGTCTTGAAGCAGTTTATCTCACAACACTATGTTAAAACGTAATATTTGTGCATATTCTTTCATCAGACCAAACTTACAGGATTACTTCGTAATCCCTTGAATTGGTTATGAATGGAAACACTCCAGTGGTAAAAATAGAAAATTTAGTTTGAGTATTTACCATCTGGATGTACCATTAAAAGAAAAATAAATTTCAGAAATTAGTCACAAACTTATTACAAACTTGTAACCTCTTACCTGTGCAAAAGTAATCATATTTTCATATCTCTTGGCCACAAAATGCGATTAAACTTAGCAAGTCATTCTGTCTTACACATGTTGCAGAGAATTCATCCTCCACACCAATTCCAAAAACAAGATTAATAATGACCATTAAGTGACTTTTTGATGCGTCTGCTCTCATACTTTCTATTGAAGAATAAAATAAAAACCATACAGCTACCTAAAAGACGTCACAAGTTAAAACCCAGGGTGGGAGAGCTTCATATTTGCACTTTGCCAGACGAGGAATCCAGACACTCATAAGAAAGCCTGTGCATAATTCCTTCATTTAATTCATTTGCAAACACTTGCATCATATTCATACATTCTATCAGAACATTGCTGTGTGAATCCGGAACATTGCTGTGTGAATCCGGAACATTGCTGTGTGAATACAGAACATTGCTGGATTTTCACTTTTGTTGCCTGATTTTCACTTTTGTTGCCTGAAACAGAGTAACCCAGTCTTAACCCCATATTCCAGACTTTTATACACTCAACAAATAAAATTTTTAAAATTTTGTAATGATTGTGAAATTTTTGCAATTTTTGTGAAAAGTAAAATGTTATGCAATATAATTACTCCGTAAAATAACCATGTTGATCGAGAAAATTTTAACAAAATTTATTTTAAAAAAATTGATTCCTATTGAAACATAAGCTTTAAGCATGTTTTAGTAAGTTTGATTACATAGTAGTCCCCAAAAATACTGTATCCAAAACATAAACTTGGGGTTATTACATCGGATAAACTCATTATGTCACCTGAATGCAAATATTAATGTTATAATTGGAAGCAACAACTTTGAACTGTGACAACTCATTATGTTTTCCTGTAATCTTTTCCTTTTTATAGAATCCCTGCAATTTAAATTTATTGTGGGTGTGTTGGTTCCCAAAAAGTAACCTATAAATTCCAACTGATAAAGAGTTAGGAGCCCCAGGAACATGCAAGTAAACATAGATCACATATGTCAATGTATTTCCCAGAATGAATATAAAATCTTTGCAGTGATTTTTCATATTTTTATTTCATATTTATAAATTTGGTATTATTCATATCTACATTGAGCTATTTACATTTTGAGAGCTGACTTCAGCCTCTAATTAACTGTTCTTATAAGAATAAGGAATTGGTAAGCAATTGGTTCATTCAACCATAGTTTTGGATGGCTAAAACCAAAAAGCAAAAATGTTCTCATGTGGGTCATTCTGCACATTAATCCTATCTTATAGAAGCCTCCTCTTCTTCCTCCTCCTCATTTTCCTCTTTCTGTGCTTTGTTTAGCTTCTTTTCAGATTCTGGAAGTAGTTGTTCTGCCACAATCATCAGCTTCTCGTGAGATGGTGGACATGTGATCATGGCACTCGTCACAAATGGGCCTGTTCACAATAATAACAAACAAAATAAAGATTTATTATCAAAAGATGGCATTTGAAGTACAGGTCTGAGATTCCAAAAGCACCACATTCAAATGTAAATAATATTGAGTTTCCTCACATACATATTGGGCAGGGGGACATACACTGATGAGGAAACACAGACATATAGTTACATCAAACTGTGGCAAATGCTAATATCAGCATAAGGCTTTAAATACACGCTCCCAGCTTTCTAAAATTAGTACATGCTGTGAGCATACAAAAAGTGTTTATTTCAAACAAAACTTATAAAGCAGGTTGAAACAACACATAGACCAAATGTCTTAAAAGCTTTGTTGACCATTGCTTTTTAAAAATATTTCTGAAAATTTTCTGGAAATGCCTATAAAATGAATATTGACTGTTACCATCGTTTACATTTTAGCTATATCGACTATGTTAGCACAGCCTCTGCAATGAAGGGGACATTTTCTGTCAATTTTGATATTCTCCTCTGAAATCGATGGTTCAAGTTCATAGTAAGTAAGATGTTGTATTTTCAAGGGACCAATAGCAATTCTAACTATTTTCTATTAGGTATACAGAATTTCTTCCATCTTTTTATGATTTCTTCAAAAATCTAATGCCAATCTCTGGCTACCATTTTGAATACATGGAAATATCAGCCAATGAAAATTGAGATATCAACAGAATTCGATATGTAATATGCAGCCTATGTTTCATGCTGCGAGGGTCCATACAGGGACCAGAATAGCATTTTGAATTGAACCATTTTTGCACACATTCTAAAATTCCCACCCACTGACAGCATTACATGTGTCATCTGCTGGGATAGTCAGGCCAGTGCTGCCTAATTGGCTGAAATAGCTCAATTGGTAGAGTATTCGCCTTGAGATCCAGGGGTTCTAGGTTCAAATCATGGCCAGTTATTATCAACCGCTATGAGCAGACATTGTCTGGTATCAGCTGTATATAAATGTCTGCTTTACTTCATTGTTCTCAGCTCAGGTGTGATAATTAAGCTGTCTCACCACTTGTCCATGACACTGGGCACACTCTATATGAATAATGAGCACAGACTGCTTGGACTAATTGCTCTCTGTATCAGCCCCCTTTCTTGAGAGAGGGGGCTGAAGCTCAGGCAATTATGAGTGATTATTTTAAGTATTTATCAAGCTTTACAGGCCGAGAACAGTCTAAAAGGCAGAAGTAATTTAAAGTACTGAATACAATATGCCCCCCACCCACTTTGTTTTGTCGAGGCCATTGTCTGGGGCCATATTTAGATTAGTAGAATTATGCACTGGATGTTCCAGGTTTCTGCATAGGAAAAGCAATTTTCTGTTTGCCATTGAAGTCTTTTTTAATCTGGTCCTGATGGAAGATAATTAAGACAGAATTCATCACATGACAATACTACATCTTCCACCAAAAAAACCCATAGAAATCAACCCTGTAGTTTCAGAGAGGACTGTCGCTGACTGACAGACAAAATGACAGAAAATCTCTCCCACTCATTGCCCAACTATGCTAAAAAATACTTCTTTGGAAATAACTATGTATTTCTAATGTATTTTCCCCCATAGTGGAGAAAATATAAATATTTCAGGTATAGAAAAATATATTTTACCTAGACTTGGTGTTCGATTTTTATTGTGGATCCAAAATGAATTTATGTATGTATTGAAATTTGCTTCAAGATGCTCCTCTGGTGTATTTAACTACAAAAAGAACAACACAATATTATTATTATAATTATACATGATAATACATTGGTTTTAAATGCAAAATCTGAGCTTGCTATGGGTGAACTACCTTAAAGTTTCTTTGGATAAGTTCAAGACCATGAGTTAAACAATCACAACTCTAATCTTAAATGGGGTTGTTGTTCATATTTTTACCTGGCCAAGTTTAACTTTAATTTTTGCAACTGCATCATCCTCTTTTGTAGATTCATAAGTCTCTCCAAATCTAAAATGGTTCACTAAAGCTGCAATGTCCACGCCTAAATTTCCTGCAAAACAGAAGATGTGATGTTAAATAGTTTCCCTTTACAAGCAGTTGACTGGTGGAAGATGGATTTGAATGCCAAAAAAGAATTTTCAACCTTGATTTTTTGGAGACTAAATGCATTACCTTTGTTTTTGTGTGGGAAATGATCTTTCAGGTGTTTTCTTATTTTTGCCAATTCGGGAAGAATATCAATAGTGGTAACCACATGGTCAAAATCTTCTGCTGTAATATCACCCTTCTCAATCTGGAAACATATCAAAAATATAAAATAAAAGTACAAAGAACTTTGTCATTTCTTTCACTTAATTCTAAAATGTAATTTTGCATTTCTTTCCTGTTTTCCAACTGTAAATTCTCTGTCGTCTGTCTCCACATTTTCATTATTTAAAATATTACCATCCTTTACAATAAACTGATGATTCCTATAGGATAGATGTCCACACTTACTGCTTTAATGAGGTCAACTCCTCCTGAATACACAGCTCCTGCTTCATCTGCTATTTCCTTGTCCTCTTGGGTCTAAAAGTTTCAAACAAATTGCACAAAAAAAATATTTTATGTTAAATCCAGAAAAATAGTGAGATAAATTCTAAATTGTATTGGAATGCGCTTTGTATTTTTTTTACAGATAGATACCTAGCAACAACAAAACGATGAGAATTCTCAAGCATGTCACTGCATGAAGAGTAGGATGAACAGATACAAGATGTGGAGAAAATATAAATATTTCACTTAACAAAATGTATATTTTACCTAAAGTAAAGAAGAGTAACATATCCTGTACCCACCTTGCAAAATGCTATTACTCTTCCCTCTATTCCTTCTATTCTGTGTGGCAGCAGTATGGTCTGGCTCATTTTGCCTATAAATTTGGTCTGAAAAAATAAAGCTTCATGTATCACTCATTCATTTCATTACAAAATTTGATTTTTTTTTTTTTACAAAATTTGAAAAGGGAATATAACATTGTCACTACAACTATATTTCTAATAATTTAGATATGCCTGGCAAACCTTTTTCTTTGTGCGACAATCTATTTCTACATCCATGTAAACCATTCCTTCCATATTGTCTGTCATCTCTGGGTGTGCATATTCTCGGTGCATTTCAATTGTTTTTGAGATTGTGTACCGTGGTCGAGGATAATGCATGCGAATCCACACATCATCTTCTGGTACTCGCCGCAAGAACTTGTCCCAGTTATTTGGTACGACACTTTTTGCCTTTTTCCTGTAAATCAACAAGTTTAAATTTACCACTCCAATATTTTGCAATGTTTAACCAAATTTAATAAATTAAAAGTATTAAATTGTGAATTTCAAAGCTTTTGTGAAATCTAAGAGGTCACATGTAATTTTGTTTAAATTTGGGGTATATTTAAAAGATACAGTTTCATGACCACATGGTCATGAAACTGGTAGAAACAAGCTATCTCCCTGAAATCACTAGTCTGTGAGGGTATTAGGCCTGTACTAATATACAAACGCTGATGGACAAACAGGCCTCTGTAAGCCAAATCACTTCAGTGTCCCAATCTTAAGGTTTCCTATTGTTAACAAAAATTTACTAGATCACTGGTTAGCTAAACCAAGTGTGTTGACAAAGTGTTTAATGTATAATTTAGATTTAGCAGGAGACTTGTCTAATTTCAAATGGCAGAGAAATTTATATTAGGGAAATATGATTGTAAATTTGACAGCAAAGATTAGGGTATAAACATTTATTTTATGTGAAAAAGAAAACTTGATTTCATGAAAGCTTCAAAGAGTTGAAAATATCCTAAATCACATCTTAAGTCAAATATTTTTAACCAAAATGACTGTTTTGTTACTGTATTTTCGTATGGCTTACATTTCCCTTGGAACCCATTTTTCTTTCTCTTTACCAGTGTTGGGTATCTTGGTTTTACCCTCGCCCTTCCATCGTACTTGCTGGAGCATGCATCCACTGACTGCGGCCCGGTCATGGTTTAACTTCAGAACTGTGTGTCTCAGCTGCAGAACTGCAATGATGTTTTGAAGGGCTACTTATATTTTAAATTGAGATGGCAAAGAAATATTTAATAACAGGATGGTGTCTACGAAGACAGCATTCAACACAGCTATTTTGTTGATTACTGCAAAGAATTTCCCAAACTTTTAAACTGATTGATATATATTTCTGATGTTTAAAACAAAAAATATTGCTTGCTTCATTGTACTGGGTGAGAGAATCAGAGTGACAGAATGTTGCAAATCCAGTCTCATGGTGACCAGTTTTCCACAAGCAAAACAGCTATCATCTGTTATTACAGTGAAAGACTGAGTGAAAGAGTTCAGGTGGAGAGGAGGGAAACCTAAATGCCATGGTCCCCTGCAAATGCTCATGAGCACTTACTGTTACTGCCTTTTCCACTCATGCCTTTTATTAATCTTCTTTTTATTACTATTTTGTGTCCAAAGGCATGAAGCATGATGTATATAACTGAATTCTCACTGCTTGAGTTTCAATATTTGCAATTGGGAGATAATCTATTTTGGATGCTCATAAAGTGAAAGTGAAATATTTTCACTATTAAAAGCTTTGTCATGAAATTGATATCGGTCATGCATTGTGCAAACCTGCAGCTTGTCTGAGTTTTATGGTGAGTCACACAAAGAAGTTTGGTTATGTCACTGCTCCTAATGCCAGTAATGGGATTTTATAGTGACAACTTATCAACATTTTGATAGAAAATGGCCATAGGCTGATGGCAGGTCGCCATACTGCCCCATTGAAAACAACATGCCAGAACTGCACAATTAAAAATGGAAGTGCACACAAAAATCTCTAAAATCTAATCATTAAACAAGAAAAAGTGGTGATCCACATGTAACACGGATGAGAAAAAAAATAACAAACCAAAATTGACAACAAACAGAACAAAAATTAAAATAAACAAAACAAAAATTACAACAAACAAAACAAAATTAAAATAAACTAAACAAAAATTACAACAAACAAAACAAAATTTAAAATAAACAAAAAAACACAAAATGAAACAATCATTGCAAACTGGGGGTAGTTGAAATTATCTTTATTTATCTTTTAAAAACATTTAATTTGGTATATGAACGAATTTTTTAGCACAACTCTATGTAAAGATGTGCCTTTTCATGCTCGATTATGTAAGTTGCTCTATTATCGCTCAGGTGCAATCGCAAGTCATCGATCAGACTTTTCCATGCCATTTCTGTTCTAATTGTCCGATTTACACCAAATTTGAATTAAACTTACTGAAAATTACTTGTTCTAGCGATTGGGAAGCATTTCCAAGCAATCAAAGGGATAATTTTGTGCATCGATGGGCGATGACGATGTTGTCATTTTGGCGGGATGCCTATTGGCTTTGCCGAGCCAGTAAACTTGTAGATGAGCATTTTGTCTTCGTAATCTTTGTTTACAAGTTATAGGAACGCATATTATTGTTCAGAATTTCATGCTCTGTCGATTGGATAACATTTCTAAGCAATGTGAATTGATAATTTCACATCGATGGGCAATGACGATATTGCCGTCTTCAACTTTTTGTCATCACGCACTTCTTTATCTTTGTTTACTTGTTATATGAACGTATTCATACGCTAGACTGGTACCGCCCTCTGTGTATCAACACGATGTTCTTGACACTGCGCCGGGGACCAGTCTATAGCGCATGCACACGATGAACGCTCCACAGTGGCGTCAGTTGCTTCAACAATAATGACCACAAAAAAAACCGAATCACAAACCACAGGAAATGAATACGCATTTCCCATGATCGTACCGATCACAGAATAACACAGATAGTTCCTTTTTTTGACAAGCATTGCCTGTCGGCAATGCTTGTCAAAAAGGAACCATCCGTGTTACAAAAAAACAATATGGAAACCTGTAATTAGAAACATTAAACAGAGATTGGAAATAAGCTGAAGTTCTGCATTATCACTCAGGCAAACCAAACTCATGGTGGCGCCACCGTCACCACTGTAAATACTACATGTAGACCTATAAGTAATAACACAGATCTGGATCCAGATTCACGAATTCGCATACTTGTATATGTATGTCTTTTTTGCAAGAAATTATTACAAGAACTACTTACTTTTCACATATCTATGTTAATCGTACATCAATGACATCAAGAATGGAAGAATTTGTGTAATAAATGCAAAACTATTTATCGCTGATCCACAACAGTTGCATGTCTCAGTTGGATGGTGCACCGCACTGACACCTAGTGGCAGTCCTGTAGGCTGTACTTTCCAATCTCTGTTTAAATATCTGCCACGATCGCACTATTGGAATACATGTGAGATGTGAAACACAACACTCAGTTCAAATTCAACAAGTACAGAAAGTTCTGCTGAACAGTTAAATGTGTCTGAGTTTCAACTGAAGATTTGTACACTTGCCAGACACTGTACTGAAGAAGTCACAGCACTGAGAACTGTCTGCTAGTGCTGGCCTGGTAAACTGGTCAGTGAGTGTCAACTGATTAAAGTGCTCAGTATAATCGTCTCTTACTTTAAATCGGTCCCATTCAAACACATTTTAAATTCTATATAATTGGTATTTGAATTTATTCAATTTAATCGAATTTGTTCACGTATTGAAAGAAAATGCCAGAATATTTACCCTTCCATGCTCTCCAACACACCGAGGTTGCCATTTTGCTTGACCTCTTTAATTTCGGATGTCACAGTTTTAATCAAAATATATCTAAAGAAAAGCTTTAGATCAAATATCATGCTCTTAAAGAAAATAATTGATTAAAATGTAATGGTTTGTCGATAAATCTTAAGGAGTTTGAAACAAACAAGAAAAACAACACAGCTGATCGATTTCCCGAAGGCAGCCGAAGAGAACGATTGGCCAATAAAAATCCTTGTTACAGCGCGGTTCGGATGAAACCAAATCTTTTATTGGCAGCCATGTTTGTTTCGTTTCAAGCGATTTCCAAATAATAGTTCCCAGAAAAACGACGATAAATACACCATTTTCAATTTTGATTGGTCTTGAGAGCAGATGAAGGTAATTATTAATACAATATGCACATTCTGGCGTTGTCCTGCTTAAATATTAAATTGGCAACTGCCAAAATCATTGATAGAATGTTGGACCTTTTTTGTCACATGCGAAATGTTCCACCACTTCCACCATAACACTAACAGTCATACCTCGATGTCTGTTTCGATGCTATCTGATATGCCAAATGTTTGTCCTTGATTATTTGAAGATCTTAGTTTTTAATTTTGAATTAAGAATTTTATCTCACGAGTGTCATGTTACATCCATGGGCTCTTTTGAATATGTAATCATTCTAAACATGGATTTGTGAACTAATTCATTTTGTGTATTTGATGCCAAACAATGTGTGGTGCTGGGATGAGCAAACATTAATTAATACATGTCTCTGACCTGCCTCAAAGACTAAGTAACAAAAACTCTTGTCATCATAGCTAGTCACAATCTACTATATCAAAGGAACTGAATGTTAGAAAATGCAGGCTTCAAAAGTAGTTACATTTTCTTCCTCAAGTCCGGTTTCCATATGGGCAGTGCATTATGCAGTTCGTCAAGCAGAGCGTTTTTTCGCCTACCATACTGAGCAATAAAGGTGATAACATGTATGCGTATTGTTGTCTATTATGACACATCTGAAAGCAAATTGATGTACTGTATATATACATAACATAGCCTTTAGCATTTGGTGGCGATTGAAAATCTGATGCACAGAGAGATGGAAAGGTATCTCACAGTTTGCAAATATAATTTTTGGAGCAAATTTGATTTTTGTTGTTGTCTTACTTTGAAAACATCACAAAACTGAAGCATGCATTTGAATGCTGCATGATGCTCTTCACGAAGCTTTGCATTGAAGACAGCATATATGGAAGCACAGCTGAAAACTTTCCAAAAAATAATTCCTGAATGTGTTTGAAGAACAATGGTGTTAATAGATGATTGACAACATTTGTCTAATAGATAGGTATACAATAAATTTTCCAGATCCATTGATTGAGCTGAGGATTGGGCTATATCTAAATGGATAAGCAGCTGACAGAACTGCATGTACTTAATCCATGTGAAGGAATATAAATCTGTAAAAGCTCAAAACTCATGAAATCTCATTGAAGGCCCCCAAAGGCTATTTGACCTGGAAGGATTTCATTAACATGAAAGACACTTTGCACTTGACTCAAAGTATTTTTTGTATACAGCTCTCAGAGCAGTATATATGATATAATATAGACTATATTATAACATACTGTATACTATATTGATCAGAGATGATGAGGGCTAATGTGTATATGTCAGTTATTTGTGTAGATGCATTTGATTCGTACTGTCATGATCTTAGTCTCCGAGCGGGTTTGCAGCGTGAGTGTGTTGTTTACTTGTAGCTCACTGCACATACTAGTTAATGACATCTATGATTTATGGCAACTTCAAAATGATGACAAAATATAAATATCATTTTCAAAAAGGAAACTATACATTTTTTTAAAAGATTTTTTGTTGTTATCAGATAGTTTCATGTGAATGGAACGGAAATTTTGGTAATTCCCCTGCACTTAAAAATTACCTAGATGGAGACAGTATTCCAATTGTTAGAATCTAAACAGGTTATATAAGATTATCTTCCATTATGATTTTTAAATTGATTATTTTTTATCCTTTCAGAGATTGCTTGGAGCCTTAGGAATACTTCTTTACCCAATGTGTCCGGCCTAACATACTCACAAGTTAAACACTTTGGAAATAATCAACAGATCACCAAATTCTGTCAACAATCACAATGAAAATGAATTCTTCAGATTCAGGTAATTATTTTTATTTTTAAGAACATGTAAATATGCATTTAAAGTACATGTAAATATGCATCATGAATTATTGCATGTGGTATCTGTTAATCTGCCCCAAATTTGATTCAGCATTAATTAGAATATGGTCTCCCTCCAGTAAGTATACATGCATACAAGTAGATAAGCAGCAAAGCAGTGAAGTGCATTATAAAATTACATGTGGTTGTTTTTCAAACTTGAATTGATCAAATGACAATGACAATTGATCAAAATGACGCCCCATTTTTATGGTTCCATAAGAAAAGTGGAGAATTTTACTATATATTTCACACAATTTCAGACCTCAGTGCTGTTGGTAATGTTATTTGAAAAAATGGGTGACAATTAGAAATTTTAAGGTTTAATCCTCCATGCAGTACAGGACCTGAGGTAATTGAAATCTATCAATAAAAATCTGGGAAGAAATGGCAATATGTGTGGTGTTAAACAAGACACACTGTAGATTAAGTTGTTATCTGTATTCAGGCCACTGGCATGGGGATGGGGCAGGGGTCTTGATATTTAAGATGGTCTATGAATAAAATCAGAGAGCAAGTGTAAGTGCACTTAACAGCCTGTAGCACAGAGGAAAAGATCTTCTTCATTAGGTCAGATATCAACCAGTGCAATGTATTTAGTATTAACCAGTGCAATGCATTTAGTATTAACCAGTGCAATGTATTTAGTGTTACCGTATCTGACTTTGGCTTGGACATATTTTTTTTTCCGCAATTGAACAACAGCTTTACAGCTATATAAAGTTCTTTTGCAGCAGGGTTGGGTTTCCGCCGGCGGAAACCTATTTCCGCCGAGACGCCTGGCGGAAACTGTCAGAAACTAGGTTTCTGACAGTTTCCGCCATTTTCCGCCGGCGGAAACTGGCGGAAACTGTCAGAAACCTCTGTTCCCATGTCATAAATCCATAACTTCTATTACTACCCCCAGCAGATTGTCACATATTTATGTTAGTCATGTGTTTACTTTAAGAAGTAGTGACAAAGATCATATAAAATGTAAAAATAAATTCAAAATAAGCACGCAACTGTTTTGGACACCCACACAATTAAGTGGCATAAACTGGCAGAAACCTTTTAGGCCTGTTGAACCCTATTGTTATTATAGAAAAATATTTTCATTATTAGTACAAAAGTCAGCAATTAAAATGTGAGTAATAAATATCATTCTTGTGTCAGAAAATACCTAAACTGACAAGTCCACCTTGTTTCATTTGGCATTAAAATGTGCACCAATAAAATTTTGAAAAAAAAAGAATCAATATCATAATGTATAATGTGTGCCAATAAATTATTATACCTTCGAACTAAAGAAATAAAGAGTTTTTGGCAGCCAGCTAATTTTAATATTTTCACGAATATCAAGGGATTCATATGCACATACAATGTATGATGACAATATCAGTTTCTGACACATTTTATCATTGCACTGTGACATGAATACAATATCTACATGTGATAAATATATGCATCTTACTTCAAATGTAAAACCTGGTATTAGGCTATTTATATCCTGGGAAACTGATTATAAATAAATTATTTTTTAAATTTATGACAGTTTATGCCACTGCCATCAGTTCACTGGTACAAAATCAGACAAGAGATGCCCTCTCCCCCTTGAATGCAATATCTACATGTCAGAAATATATGAATCTTACTTCAAATGTAAAACCTGGTGTTATGCTCATCATATCTGGAGAAAAGGACTGAAAATAAATGACTTTTGGAGTTTATGACAGTTTACGCCGCCATGGTCAGTTCATTTTAGTGCCACATCAGACAAGAGATGCTCCCACCCCACCCCCAATACAGAACATATATATGTCTAAAGTAAGTGTATATTGCTTCAAATGTTTAAACTAATGTTATGCTCATCATATCTGGAGTAACAGACTGAAAATAAATGACTTTTGGAGTTTATGACAGTTTACGCCGCCATGGTCAAGTTATTTTTGTGACACCTCAGACAAGAGATGCTCCCACCCCACCCCCAATACAGTACATATATAGGTCTAAAGTAAGTGTATATTGCTTCAAATGTTTAAACTAATGTTATGCTCATCATATCTGGAGAAACAGACTGAAAATAAATGACTTTTGGAGTTTATGACAGTTTACGCCGCCATGGTCAAGTTATTTTTGTGACACCTCAGACAAGAGATGCTCCC